>BLKR01000005.1:1200000-1800000 GCA_011170035.1 Teleogryllus occipitalis | reverse complement strand
GTCGAATATGCGTCCCATCGGGGCGTAAAGGGTAACCGGCTGTCGGCTGGATAAAAGCCCTAGATAAAAAAAAAGTGATACATGGGTGCTATTGCTACCCTTAGTTTTCAATTGCTATGAATCATCTGTTTCTTAATCCATTGGACTAGTGTACCTACGCGAGAACTCTTGCCTATTAAATCCCACCATCTTCCCTATTTTTCCATTTCCATGTTAAGACTGTAATATATATTTTTCTTCAAGGCCCTGTTATCCTCCGTCACTTGTTCTATGTGTCCTTGTAATAGATAGCAATACATTACATCCTTGTGAATACAAACTATTCTTATGTAACGTTATTAGCGAACAAAGAAGTACACGTGTGTATTTCAGTCACGTAGAATATCAAGTAATTAGTTGAATTTCACATACAGTTGCAGATTCTAGAGGGTGGGCTAGAATCGAGAAGCGTCGAACCAGCAAAAATGTTATAAAATGTTTAAGAAGATCTCATCATGTAGATTAAGGTGTGAGAAACGTTTCTTTGAAGCTTTGGCCTAAAAATTTTAGTATTTATACTGCGGTTTTTACTTTGCTGCGTCTGACATTTCATTAGCTGTTACGGTTTGTTGGCGTTCAACCTTCCGATTGGATGACACGGAAACAGCTGATTTACTTCAAACGCAGCTTAATAAAAATCACGGTATAAGGCCCTAAAATGCTTCGTTTATGAGTTATTTAACAATATAGATTAAAAATCCGACAGTGTTGCGGGTTGCATTTGGCATGAATATTTAGATGCGTTTCTTAAACAAATCCTTCATATTTTTAGTCAAAATGCAATTTGTCACGTCTTCGTGAAATTCTTTCTTTAGAGACCCCATTTGTAAAGGACGGGTACGTGTGAGAGCCGCAACCGATACCTATACTACTGAAATAAAATAGACGATACGTGGTAAGGCTTTACAAGAAATAGGCAAAGTATCAGTGAAAATCTGTAAAGTGCGTAGTGAATTTATTGATTAGGTCCAAGTGAATTTCTACAGCAGAATAAGAAATGTCATTAAAAATAAAATAAATTAAAGGGTAGTATCATTTCTAGTTAGTTAGTCAAATGATATAAATCGGCATTCATAGGAAGATTTTTTTTAGTATAGTTAATTGCATTTTATTTCGTCACTTGCGTACAAATTTACCAAAATATTGGATTACTTGACTTTAACCACACCCATGAAGTGTATCACTAAATCTGAAGAGCGCTTCTGTGTGTTATATATAAAATGGCTGTGAATAAATTCTGTAGCAATGGCCACTTTGTAAAATAAATATATATATTCACGGTCGCCAGCCACTGAAATGTGGCAAAATAGTTTTATTTCTTTTCCTGAACTCTAAGAAGGAAATGAAGGAAAAGTGACTCGTGTTCCAAGGGAAAGGCGGAACTAACATCAGACTTCATCAACAGAAGAGATCTCAGAGCTTTTGATAGCTTACTGCAAGAACGGGTATCTCACCAAGTAGATAAACTTAGTCCACAGAATTTCACAAAACACTTTTTACATTTATTAATAAATTCACAAAAATGCAGCTAAAACTGCATTACATAAATAAATTTGAAGTCAGCTGTTGGCTAAGAATGAAAATACTACAATGTTTACACAGAATTACATCAATTGAAAATACGAATTCGAACAAAATTAAATTGAGCATACAAAGTTATACAGAATTACGAAAATAATACCAAAATTGCCAGGCTAGGAAATAGAACCTTTTTTAAAAAAATATAAAAATTCAACAGCCGTTCCGGGGAATCGGCAATACAGAATTAACGTGCTATTGCTTTTGTGCAATCTTTCCAATTTAGGAATCACAACAAGCAAGCATCATATGACAAATAGTGACAAGACACTCGCCTGAGACGCCTTCTAATACAAAAAATACACAATTACGTGCTAAACTGAATAATAATGGTTCCCTCACCTACATTGACCTTAGCCACATTTAGAAAAAAAAAAACCATTTGGATATAAAGTGAGAGAAACCACACAAACATTACATAAAACTAATAACGATCCAGAGGGATCAGGCTATGTCACAATTTGGAAGGTTGATAATTTCAACATTTAACGAAGAGGTTTTACATTAAACAGGTTAGTGTGACACAATAGCAATTGAATGAGGGCGCGAGGCCCTTTATAGACTGACATGTTAAATATCACACCGCTGGAACTACTACTTTTAGCGGTATGAAAGGGAATTTATAAAGAACACGAAGTTCTTAGGTACTAAACAGCGCTCCTAGTGGTCGGAGGTTGAACCTGGCTGGAAATTGCCAGCTTCTTATCAGATATTTGACTATAGTATAATATAGTATTTTTTTATTGGCATTAAAATATATGGTTAAAGAGCCAAAACACTGAAACATTGAAAAATTAAAAAAAAGACAATTGTGCAAATAAAGAAAACAATAAATTACATAACGAATAAGAAAAAGCCAAGAAACGAATGTTTGCCAAAAAATATAAGTAACTGATGTAAAATTAAATTTTTTTGTTCATCTTTAAAATAGAATTTACAATAATTGGGAAAATATATTTGTCTAAAACCGATAACAATGAATAAGTAGAAAAAGGACCATATTTAAGAAATTTGCGCAACTTGGATAACATTTCTTTCCTTGTTCATAAAAATTGCATTGCCAAAAGATATGCTCAATAGATTCAGGCCCTTCATCACATTCACAAATTTTACTGCTAACAATTTCATGTCTGTACTAACTGCTGTTAAGAGACGTATGGTTACTTCTAATTCGATTAATAGTAACAACGGCTTTTCGTGAAATATTAAACAGGTAAAACCAAGATTTCTTATAATTATTAAAAAATAATGTTTCCTTTAATTTGACCCAGTGATATTAACTTCAATGTATTTTCTTCATAGATTTATACTTCCAAATTAAATCAGATGAAGGAATATTAATATTTAGAAGATTGCCAATTCTTGCAGCCTCTTTTGCCTTATGTCAGCACATTCATTCCCTATCAAACCTTTATGAGAAGGAATCCAAATAAATGTAATATTTTTGCCCAAATTTTTAGACTTAATAGTTTTGGCTTTCAATGGAGTAATAAGAGGGAATTCTCTTCCAAAACCACTATAACCATTCTAAGATATCAGAACGCTTTGCGAATCAGTAAAGATTTTGAAGTTAAGATCATAATTTCATTTATTAAATCAAGAGTATAAATAATTGCTTAAGACTCAGCTGAAAAAATAGAAGTAAGATAAGGAATTTTAAATGATTTGTTCCATTATCACTAGAAATAGCAAACCCGACGTTCGAAACATCGTTTTCTATTTGGAGCCATCTGTAAAAATGTGTATATCTTTTCCGTGATTAAATAATGCCTTACATTTTTTAACTGGATTAGTGAATTCCAAAATGTTTCTACCTGAAGATAGATCAATATTGGCGTTAGAGAACGTATGTATAAAAGGAAATGTATACTTAAAGTACATTTCAGATTGAAAAATTAAATCACTATGAAACCACGAGTTTTCATAACATTTTATTAAAAGGGATTTTTCAAAGTTGTTTTCATAAATAAAATGTTCTGCAAGATTAATTATAGCCTGTAATTTCTCCAGAACAGGATTGTTTTTGTAATTAAGACATTTCAATTTATATTTATAACCAAGAATAGTAAATCTAATGTCTAGGAAAGGCATATTAGATTCCCCCAGAATAAAATTTATGAGATAGCTATTTCTATATACCATAGTTATTCTCAAAGATCTATTTTGAATTTTCTGTAGGGAATTTAAACAAGATTTAGAACACGGAGAAATTAGGAATGCGCATTATTCTAATCTAGATCTAATAATATATGTATACAAAATAATTAATATTTTCGGATCTGCCAAAAAGTTCCTCTGAGGCAATTCAAAATTCTCAACGGAAGATTACATTTATTCGTGAGATTATTAATATGGGTTTGCCGATTTTCGTCAAGGTACATGCCTAAGAATTTAACATGGTTGGATGGTTTAATGATTGTATTACCAATATTCAAATGGTATTTGTTAATGTTTATATTAATCTTATTAAGTAAAACTAATTGGCACTTTTTGGGAGCCACTTCAAGACCTTTGTCACCCAGAAATATTGCTAGGTCATTGACTAGGGTTTCTAAAAGATTAAGAGTGTGAACAACATGGTTGCTGTGTATACATAATACAATATCATCGGCAATTGCAAAATCTGTATTGCATTCTTTAAAAGATTAGGTATTTTGCGTGTATAAATTGCAAAAAGAAGAGGACTCAAAACACGACCTTGCGGGACGCCTTTATTAATTAAATACGAATTAACGATATTATTGCTTAGTGGAATTAGTTTTCTTTCATAAACTAAATTTTTAATAAAACACTGTTTTCTGGAAATCAAGTTCCATTAAACCTTTAATCAAAAAATCGGGAAGACATTATCAAAAGCTCCCTTTATGTCTAAGAATAAAGCTATAAGACCTTTTTATAAAAACTTTCATGTATATGAGCAGTTAATATTGAAAGATTATCTGCGCAAGATTTCCCCTTTCTGAAACCATATTGTGATGAGAGAAGCAATTTATTTGATTCTAACCGCCAGCATAAACGATTATAAATCAATTTTTCCATAAGTTTTAAAATACATGATGCCATAGTTATGGAACACACTTTATCAGTATTCGATTTAGGAATAAGTGCAATGAGATAAGTGCTCCTTCCTGGAGCAGATCTAATATTTACATTATTAAAGATGATTCCCATTTCTTCAAAACAGAAAGGAATATCTAAAAAATGATAATTATTTTCAAAATTAAAATTTGTAGTATCTTTTTAACTCATATTCACTTGTTTCTTTGGTGAACAAAGATTTTTATGAGTTCTTGAATACCACGTTGTTCTTTTTTATTACCTTCCCATGATAATTCTCTATTTAAACTATTTTGGAAAATTTTTATTTTCTTCCAAACGTCGGATATTCTTTTATTTCCATTAATAGACACACTAATTTTTAAACGATTCTTTTTTTTTTTTGCTTAAGAATCCTAATTGTTTTGGCTTCAATCCATTTAAAGTCAATAATATCAACATCACTTCATCTATATTTTAACGACTTAAATGTAGCTTTTCGAATTCGAATTGCTTTTTCACAAGTATTATTCCACCATATACATCTGGGTTTCATTTTCGAAAAACTGGAATGTGAAACTGAATTTTTTATAAGAGTTATTATTTGTAATTGGGAGAGATTTTTCTATACAATTGTTAAGAAATTCAACAAAGACATCATATCATTTAAATATACTCAAATGAACAAAATCCGAACTGTTGAAATAAGACGCAGATTCATTTAGCTTCTCTTTCAAATTTTCTCAATTCAGTTTTCTTAAATTGTATCTATAATCCTTACATTGATCATTTCTAAATGTTTTGATGTTAATTTGAATTAAAATAGGAAAATGATCACTTCCTAATTTATCATCCAACACTGTCCAATTTGATAAAAATGCCAATGGAGGAGACACAAAAGAGATATCTAGATTTGAGAAAGAGTAAGATAATTTATTAAACGTGACATGTGTCGATTCCTTATTATTTAATAGGAATAGATTATTTAAATTCAGGCTATTAACTATTAATTTACCATTTGTGCAATTTTTCTCACTGCTCCATAAATTATGATGGGCGTTAAAGTCTCAAACCAAAATAAATAAATTATGTTGATTTAAAAAATTTAATATATTGTTCCACTCAAGAAGACAAATGTAACGTTGGATATAACAAGCTAAGATTAAAATATTTCCAAGACCAGAAGTAACAGAAATACCTCCTGTCCCAATACTTTGTAAATTAAAATTAAATTTTATTTTACTAAACATAATGTTTTGTTTAATAAAAACGCAATTTCCCCTCCCTCTTTAGAAATTCTATCAAATTAACCTATTAAAATTCTGTAAGAAAAATCTATATTCAGGTTTCAATCATGTTTTCAGAAGTATTAGAATATCGTAATCATTTGCGTATTGATGTATATCAGGTTTATTTTTTATGTTTTTATAGTTCCACTGTAATATTCAACTTTGGAAATGTCCTCGGGTAGGGTACCTTGAACATTGCTTGAAATGTTACTGGAGACGCAGTTTTGAAGTGAAGAATCGGAAGATGAACGTTGCTCTCCCTCTGGGATCAATCTTGCAACATCTTTGGATTTCAATTCAGAAGTAATCATGGAACTTGACTGATGACGAAACGTAGATAAGATATTTGTTTGTTTGTTTTTTTAAATTCTGTGATCTTGTGTTGTATTAGCCCAGGAAAATTTTCTTTTGTAAGTAAAGGAGGTTTAATTTGTCCAAGAATTTGTTTTTTAGCATAATTGAAGGATACATTATTATAAGCCATCTATCTATCTATATATTTAAAAAAAAGAAGGTATTCTGCCATGGCTTCGTTTAAAGCTTCTACTGAACCGATTGTTGTATTTTTTTCTTTTAAATGAAAGAATATGATCCCTAGATGTGTTATGAGATATTGTTTGTGTTGATTCACCAACATTTACGGTGTAAATTAATTAATTAAATCATTCTTTAATAGTACGCTTATCAATAGTCAATTGTTTTCTTTCAAAGGGTGGCAGTTTCAAAATCGATATACATGAGTCCATAGATGTGAGTCCATGCTACTTGATGTTTTGTTTTGATTGTTGAGATTTGTTTACAATTCGTCAAGGTTTTGTTTCAGTGTAATAATTGCATTGTGGTGTTGACAGTTTGCATGTATTTGCTTCTGTGTGTATTTTGTGTATTCTCATTGTGGTGTATTTTGTAGAGAACATTCGCACAGTGGGTTTTGCTCGGTTGTACTGAAGTAGTGAAGTTGTTTACAGGTTATGTGGAATTCCGAATCGTTGTCCACGGGCCCCAAAAGACGCAAACGCACATTAACTGGGCGCAGGGAAAGAGAAAGTCAGCGTAGGTGTCGTGATAGTGAAGTCATTTCGTTTTCTATTGGTCATTGTCTATGAAATGTCAGTTTTGTTCTGCTTTGTACTTTCCATGTGAGGGAAATTCTGCAAACGATTTACTGTGTGTTGCTTAAATGTGAAAATAATACACTAAAATTCACAAAAAGATAAGCTAATTAAGCTAATGGGTTCATACCCCATTTATAAAGGTAATAATCCTTTTCTTTTTAATTTCAATATTTAATCCTTCAAAGATATTATTTATGATAATATTAATCCTGGGTACAATAATTTCTATTAGATCCAATTCATCCATCACCACCTTCACCATCCATCCACCATCACATCCATCATCACCTTCGAGCAATATGCCAGAAGAAATCAAACAGTTGTTTATAGGAGATGATGACACATCAAAAAACTTTAGAAATAATATCCTTCAGTATAATAGTGCTATATCTTTTGTGCCAATATTGCATTGCCACCTGGTCATGAGCCATACGTGTTCAAAATTTTGGGAACTCATCGCAGAATATCTTCATTATACTAGTACAGTAGTCAAGTACAGTACAGTACAGTAGTTTCTAGATAGTTGCATTGGATCACAAGGTGTATTTTCAGGTTTTCCATGTTAAAAGACCTACGGTTGTCGCTGAGGATAGTTTTGTACTTGGGAAAACTCCTCTCCACATCACATGACGTCACAGGAGTGTATTTGAAGGCGGCGATGTCACTGCAGGGCAGCTTTGGTTCATTGTCTTCAAATGTTGCGGCATTTCCAGAAATTATATCTCTAAGTTTGCACATTCTAGAATATCCAGGATTTCACTGAAGAACGCTCCGCAATTTGTAGTACACTTTTTCATCCATATGACCAAAAGCTCGACCCAACTCACTTCATTCAAATTTACTTACATTTCAAATAATCCTTTGTGATATAATTTTATTTTATTTGTGACAATATCACCTGATACATTGTCATGCGAGACATATTTTCAAGCCTTTTATTCTTGTGTCCTTAAAAATATGATATATGTATGCATTTATGGCAAAATTTGGCCAAAATATGACCTTTCACTAAAAACGGTGTAAATATGACTTTATATGCACAATAAAAATACGTTTTTCTAATCGACAATACCTGGATCTGTGCATAAATTGTTTTAAAATTCACCTGAAGGTTCAGAAAAAATATATGACTTGTCATTAAAATCCGGGCCATTGCATTACATTAAATTAAATTAAAAAACATGAACTTTCAAACATAATAGTTTCTGAGGAAAATGCACGAGAGTTAAGTACTACATTTTCCCTTCTCTCTCCGCATGTATAAATAAAATAATTATTTAGGCAAAAACATTCATACATGCAATTTTGGTTATTAAACATTTATCCTAAGAAGAAGTCTACAATTGCTGAGAAAAAAAAAAACCTATGTGATTTTTTCTCTTGTGTATGAAAATGTGTTTGCTGGGAAAAGCGCTATTGTTTTCTTAGAAAGTTGGAAACTGTCTAGAAAAATATTTTAGCCTAATCGGTCTTGGGAAGTTCAAGAACATATGAGTTCACACTTGCCTGTTCTCATACAATAACTTAAGAAAATTATGTATTATTTATTACTATTTCATATTAATTATCATGGGCAACAATAGACCTCTTTATTTCAATATGAAAAATTCATTTATTGATTAGAAAATTTTCTGAGGTGTCAGACCCAACTGAACATGGACATTAATTGTTAATGTCATTTGTCAGTTACCATGTTCATTCTTGTCTGCTGACAATTCATTGCCTTTAACTGCTGATCTGATGATATCTCCAAAAATTTTAGAAGTACTATCTAGAAACTGACACAAGGATGGATTTGAGATAGACCTGATGAAAATAATACATCTATTTTTGAATTGGAAAAATATGGTGTAAATGTTAAATCAGGGTGTGGTATAATAATAATATATTATTTTTATTTGCTCATAGACTTCTACAAGAGAGATTTCAAGCTTAGTCAATCTACTACAAATTCATCACAATACAATAAACAATCCTAATAATAAATAATAAAAGTACTTATTATAGTGTTAAATTTATGTAGAATAAAATTATATTATGTTCTTTGCAAATGAAATCATAATATTTATCTAATCTATCAAATTCTTCATTTTATAAGGGCATAATTTTATAAGGTAATCTTTTAATTTAATTTTGAAGTGATTTCCATTTGTCAGTTTGATACAGTTTTGCAGTTTATTGTTCATTATTATTGCATTGTAAAAGGGATTTTTATTTGTTGCTGCTTTAGAGTTGAACACCCTGTTGTAGTTTTCATGTCTGCGAGTGCTGTATTTATATAGTTCATTATTTTTTGAGATGTTTAGTGTACTATTATCTTTTAATAGAATAATTAGTGTGTATGCTTCCAGTGCTATTACAGTCAGAATTTTATTTTTGGTGTAATGGTTCATACAAGATTGGGTTGGTTTTAATTTGAATATGCATCTTAGTGCTCTTTTCTACCAAATCATAATTCTGTTCATATTTCTATTTGTTCCTTCCCAAATTTCAATACCATATTCTATATGTGAATATATTATACCGTAATATATAATAGTTAAGAGAGATTTAATGTTCAAGTATTTTGAGAAATAACCTAGGGGAAAATGTTGGAATTCATTGTCGTGCATAGTGTGTTGATGTGCTCATTGTACGTTAGGTTTTCATCTATGGTGATTCCTAGAAAGTTATGGCACTTAATTCTTCTTAATTCTTAAAGCCTTGTTATTCACTTGGATGTTACAAATATCATTAATATTCTCCATTCTATGATGATTAAATAATATAACTTTTGTTTTATCAGCATTCATCTCTAGATTGTTTAGACTTAGGTATATAAGTGTATATTTGTGTCATTGAACAATTAATGTTTTCTTCCAGGTTTTCTAAGTCTTTGTCATGAAAAATAAATGAGGTATCATCAGCATTAGATAATGTAGTATTACTGGAAAGTCATTGACATACAGTAAAAATAGTAAGGGCCCTAGTACTGTTCCGTGAGAAACTGCTGAGGTTACAGTTGTAAATTTTGATTGTATTTTATTAATAAAAAATTCTGATTCCCAGTATATTTCAGTACATTGCCTATGATTTTGCAAGATCATTCATTCTTCCCCATATTCCCACATGTTCTAATTTTTATAGAAGTATAGAATGTAACACCATATTAAATGCTTTAGATAGGTCAATAAATATGCTTGCTGTGTGTTGATTATTGAAGGTTTCCTAATATTTCATGAATAAAGTTAGCTGCAGCGGTTTAATTGACATGCCTTTCCGAAACCCATGTTGTGTGTTAACAATTACATTATTTGACTCTAGAAAATTACACATCAGCTTATAGATAACTTTTTCAAAAAGTTTGACAAAACTTGACATACGTGTTGTAGGTGGATAATTGTAAAACATCATAGATTTCTCCCTTCTTATACAAGAGTCTTACAATGCTAATTTTTTTTGAGCTGTTTATTAAGTATTCTAGGATGTTTACCAAAGAATGCTGGCAAGTTTTGAGAATACCAGACAATCTCTCACCCCACCCTGAAGATTTGCTATTATTAAATGTGTTTATGTATTCATTTATTTCTCTTGTGTCTGTGTTATGTAAATACATAGAATTCATTAACTTTTGATTTGTATTGGCTCATAGAGTTGATTATTTGTGTGCCCTACACTTAGTACTAAACAGATTACATATTACAGTAAGATTACTTATCATTTTACAGCCCTGCACTAATTGTATATTTTTGTGTTTATGACCTTTTCTTCTATTTTGGTTTACTTCATTCCATAAAACTTTTGTTTAATTTGATTATGTACAATTTTTTGTATTTATTTAGTCCCTTGTCGAAATTTTCTTTGGTCATCTTAAGCATTATGTAGCAATATTTCTTATTATCTATGAGTTTAACTATCTCATTTGGAAGCTTGTATTTATTTTTCTTTTTATTATTACATGATTGCCTTATTTCTGAGCTAGTGAAATTTAAATGTTTCTTGATTATGCTGAGTTCCATTTATTATTTGAGTTTTGTTCCGAATGTACTCTAGACCAGCTCTCATTTTGTAGCATTTCATTTAAAAGAGTCAATTTACACATTCTGGTGTCCCTAATATACAAGTACCTAGTTTTTTCTTCTGTACATTTAAAATTATTTATTGTTATTGTTTGTCCAGTGTGGTCAGATATGATAATCTTTTTTATTTATCGTGTATATTTTTTTATCGATGCTTGTCATAACATGATCTATTGCTGTAATCGAATGTGTGATTCTTGTTGATCCTAGTTTCACATCAAAGATATTAAAACCTGCCATTAAATCTTTCAGATAATTGTCCTCTATGTCTATATTTATGTCTCCTAGGATTACAGTCTTCCACTTTACTTTGAGAGAGTTTTTGAAGACTTCTTCAAATTTTGTTGAGACATCATTAATGTAGAAGTTGGGAGTAATGGTCTAGAGAAAGTACATTAATACCAAGTGCCTCAAACAACATCTCTGTGCAGTAACTGCTGATCCAGTTTATTTCTTCACACTTAATATTTTCTTTTATGTATATTGCAACACCCCCACTTTTATGAGAAACTCTACAGAAGGATGTTATTAGAGAGTAATTGTCTAATTTATTTACTTTCAGTTCGTTATTTCCAAAACCATGTTCTGTAAAGATGCATATGTGTTGTTGTATATATGTCTTTAAGAACTATTTCCAATTGATTGAATTTATTTTTAATGTGTTGTACATTTTGGTGGTAAATTTTTAGAAAAGTGTTACCTGATCTTTCCGTGTCTTTTAAACTACCACAGGGTGCAGCTCATTTGCCAGAATGATAGCTCTACCTTCTTTTTTGTTTTCTATGAATTTTAAAGTTTCAGACCGAGTTTTTGCTAAATAACTTTTTCCTTGGACATACAGATATTGTCCATGCCTGGTATGAAGCTCCCTGTCAATAGAGTTATCAACTATGGTTACATTTGAAAATGAGCTACATTATGACTTTAGTCTTTAGTTAGTTTTCTCGATTTCTGTATTTACACACGAGCTTGTAATGAAATCATGATGATGGGGAATGTTCTGTACAATCACTTTACTGTCCCCATTATCTTTCAATAACTTGTTCACTTCACTAATAACATCGTTTGCTTCGTTGTGTGAAACATCATTGGAACTGGCAATGATGATCTTGATGTTTGCATGATCTTCCTGAAAACCTGATGTCGACTGAACAAATTTCACACTTGGTTTAACATTACCTAACTAAAACACTAAAACCTTCTAAATTGTGGTGTCTAATTGGTGCCTGGCTAATCTGAACCAGACTCACGAGAAAGACAAGTTGGAAATTTACTTGTAAATCACACTTTTTTATTTTGTTCAAAGGTAATGAATCCTATGGAAATGCAAGGTCATCAGTCACACCACATCCACAACAGTTTAAGCAATTGAGCAGCAGTATGCCATTAACTCAAGACACTACTGAGAAACCTTTGCTGTTGTCATTGTGGTGCCAAAAACTGAACTCTCAGTCGATGCAGGGAATGAAGAATATGTGGTTGGCTGTGATGTGCAAGGAAATAATGGAAATGAAAAGAACAAAACAACAGAATGTACACAAGAGGAAAGAAGTCTTGACCATATATCAAGTAAGTAAAAATTCAGTAGGACCTTGTTAGCTAGGTTGAATTCAGCTGCTGTTGGAGGTGAATTCTTGTGTCTGTTTGCTTTGATATTGTTTCACGTGAATGCCAGAGCAGTACCCTATAGAATAAAAAAGAAAAATCATTCTTTTTAAAATCATATTTTTAAAAAGAAAAGAAAAGAAAATCATTCTTTACATCATAACAGTAGATGGAAACATCAATCAAGAGAACCTTGTTTATCCACACTTGCAAGAACTGAAAGTAATCCAGTTTCAGAATTACTTTCAGTTCTAGTGAGTTCAGGATTTCCCCAGTTGGTATTAGTTTGGTAAAAGACATGGGAATTTTAATCAATTGTCAAGGAAAATATTAATGGTGATAGTTAAATAATGTAATTCTGAGACAAGAACACAGAACAATGTTCTTATACATTTCCACATGTACGAGTATGTGCATTGAGAAAAGTGTGAAATGCAATTTTTATTAATCTATTTTTGTAGTGATTTTGCTATGAAATTGAAAATTGTCAGTTAAGTGAGAAATTTGAAATTTAGGTGAAATTGCTGAGGGGAATTCATATGACAATATTTTGTTGCATGATGCAAAGGAATCTTGATTATGTTGTTGACGGTGAAATTATAAAGTTATGAAGTCTTGAAAATATTTGTTATGTTGGTGAACGATTCAATTAATAAAGATGTATGGTTGGGTAAATGTGAAATGTAGAGAAGGCCCGAACTGATCCGATCTTCCGTGAAGAACAGACCACTTGGCTAATGGTATTAACCCTCAACTAGTGAGGTCTAGAAGTTTTATGACCCATTACGTGCAATTTTGAGCCTGTGACTTTTATGTTTTGATTAAAATTTTGTTAATATAGTTAAACCTGTCTAAACTGGAATCATTTGGGTATAACAATAATAATAACAATAACAACAATAACAAGAACAACAACAACAACAATAATAATAATAAGAATAATAATAATAACAATAATAAGAATAATAATAATAACAATAATAAGAATAAGAATAAGAATAACAATAATAAGAATAAGAATAAGAACGATAACGATAACGATAACGATAACGATAACGATAACGATAACGATAACGATAACGATAACGATAACGATAACGATAACGATAACGATAACGATAACGAGAACGAGAACGAGAACGAGAACGAGAACGAGAACGAGAACGAGAACGAGAACGAGAACGAGAACGAGAACGAGAACGAGAACGAGAACGAGAACGAGAACGAGAACGAGAACGAGAACGAGAACGAGAAAGAGAACGAGAACGAGAACGAGAACGAGAACGAGAACGAGAACGAGAACGAGAACGAGAACGAGAACGAGAACGAGAACGAGAACGAGAACGAGAACGAGAACGAGAACGAGAACGAGAACGAGAACGAGAACGAGAACGAGAACGAGAACGAGAACGAGAACGATAACGATAACGAGAACGAGAACGATAACGATAACGATAACGATAACGATAACGATAACGATAACGATAACGAGAACGAGAACGAGAACGAGAACGAGAACGAGAACGAGAACGAGAACGAGAACGAGAACGAGAACGAGAACGAGAACGAGAACGAGAACGAGAACGATAACGATAACGATAACGATAACGATAACGATAACGATAACGATAACGATAACGATAACGATAACGATAACGATAACGATAACGAGAACGAGAACGAGAACGAGAACGAGAACGAGAACGAGAACGAGAACGAGAACGAGAACGAGAACGAGAACGAGAACGAGAACGAGAACGAGAACGAGGACGAGAACGAGAACGAGAACGATAACGATAACGATAAAGATAACGATAACGATAACGATAACGATAACGATAACGATAACGATAACGATAACGATAACGAGAACGAGAACGAGAACGAGAAACGAGAACGAGAACGAGAACGAGAACGAGAACGAGAACGAGAACGAACGGTAAATGAGAACGAGAACGAGAACGAGAACGAGAACGAGAACGAGAACGAGAACGAGAACGAGAACGGTGAACGAGAACGAACGAGAACGAGAACGAGAACGAGAACGAGAACGAGAACGAGAACGAGAACGAGAACGAGAACGAGAACGAGAACGAGAACGAGAACGAGAACGAGAACGAGAACGAGAACGAGAACGAGAACGAGAACGAGAACGAGAACGAGAACGAGAAAGAGAACGAGAACGAGAACGAGAACGAGAACGAGAACGAGAACGAGAACGAGAACGAGAACGAGAACGAGAACGAGAACGAGAACGAGAACGATAACGATAACGAGAACGAGAACGATAACGATAACGATAACGATAACGATAACGATAACGATAACGATAACGAGAACGAGAACGAGAACGAGAACGAGAACGAGAACGATAACGAGAACGAGAGAACGAGAACGAGAACGAGAAACGAGAACGAGAACGAGAACGAGAACGAGAACGAGAACGAGAACGAGAACGAGAACGAGAACGCGAGAACGAGAACGAGAAACGGAACGAGAACGAGAACGAGAACGAGAACGAGAACGAGAACGAGAACGAGAACGAGAACGAGAATGAGAACGAGAACGAGAACGATAACGAGAACGAGAACGAGAACGAGAACGAGAACGAGAACGAGAACGAGAACGAGAACGAGAACGAGAACGAGAACGAGAACGAGAACGAGAACGAGAACGAGAACGAGAACGAGAACGAGAAAATAGTCACATATACAATTTCAACCGTGTATGACGAGCCAGATTGATGTATGCAGGTGCACAAGTTTTCCTGAGCTCCAGATTTTAGTTGTCTCTTACTATACACTATTATGAGCAAAGGTAAAGCAGTATTTTAATATAAGAATATAAGGAATATTCACCTGTATGTGAAAGAACTAGAAGCGACATTCGGTTTTAATTTTGAAATACACTGCTAACAATTTTCAACCCTCCACTCCTCTCATGTATAACAAAAGGGAGCTCAAGAATACTTGGGCAGAGTGAAGTTACAGATACTGTCCAGAAATCAAAGTCAGGGGGCCACCTCAACATTTGCTCAAAGGATCAACGGAAACTGGACAAAAACCCTGATTGAGTTGGTGTCACTGATCTTACAATACTTGTTACTAATGATAGTAGTAGTAGTAACAACAACATCAACATCAACAACAACCACGACGACATCAACAACAACAACAACAACAACAACAATTGAATAACAATTCAATAACAATTCTAATAATAACAACAATACTATTAATTTAGAAATGATTTAACAATATTATTGTTAACAATGCCTAATGCTTCTAGCAAATTCAGGCTGAAGGAAATTGAATTTTGGATTGGCATTCTCCTTCTACATCAGTCCAACTGCAATTTAAGAGGCAGGACGGGATATGCCAGTTCTTTTTTCTTTGCTTCAGCTCAGTCAACATGAAACAGAAAGTCAAACGGGATAAGAATTTTTTATTTATGTATTTTTAAGGGAAGTAGTAGTAACATATTCTTCTGCCTTGATCAGGTTTCCAGCTTATTCAGGTTTGCGATAAAAACTATCAATTCAGAAAATCTAATCATTCAAAGATGGAATAGGATGTATGAGTAGTTCATCTCACCTAAAAACTACGTTTCAAAGAAACAAAGACGTCCCAGGAAAGCAAAGACAATGACATTATATAAATATTATTTTCTTCAATATTTGTTGGAATGGATGAATTCATCTATTTATTTTTTTAGCTTTGACTCTTTGCCTAGGTACTCAAGAATATTGTGGAAACCACCTATAAAAAATGTATTTTAATCATTCATTCTTGATTTTGTCTTTGTTTTTAAGGTGTCATGCATTTGAATTTTATCAACTTTTAAATTCCTTTATCAAAACCTTGACATAAGTGATGTTTTGTTCGTATTCTTCAATTAGTTTAATTTTCTCCCGAAGAGTTTGTGTTTTTAATTTGCCAGCTGACATAAACATTTGATTAACACAACTCCTGCAACTCATCATACTGAACAACAGTAAAAGTATAGAACCTCTCAACCCAAAGCATGCACTACAAGACCTGTGAAAGGATCACTCTTTATGCCTTGCTTTCTATCACACAGACTTGTGAAGGTCAGTGCTATTTCAAATAAACAGTGGCCTTCACATGAGTAGTGTGGTAAAGCAGATGTTCGGATAAGGGTAGCTGAAAAACAGACTAGAACTGCTCAGATTGTCTTGTGTATGATGTCGCCACTTATACATGTCACCACTCATACAATTTTAAAACAATATTTGTTTTATATTTTATCCAGAATTTTTAATACTGCCGTACTAAAAATGCCTTTCCATTTCCATATTTTGCAGGTTTCCAGCTTATCCAGTGTACTCTGCTCTGGAAAATACTCCATTCTGAGATTACTATCTGGCAAAGTCAGATTTTCGTTTTATCCAGGTTCTGTCTTTGACAGGTTTTACTGTAAATGTTTTTCTTAGTTTTTAGTCTCATAAATCTACTTTTTCCAAATCTAGAATAAATATTCATTTATATTAGATTTTTACTTCTTTTTGAAAATTAAGAATAAAACAAAAATTTATTCTTAATATATATTATAAATATTATATATTATAAATATTATATATTTATTAATATTATATATTTATTAATATTATATATTTATTAATATTATATATTATAATCTATTAAATATAAATTATGTCTTAAAGTCTTAATGAAATTTGTTCTTCAAAATCAAATCTTAAAATAATGTCATTTATGTTATATAAATTATATTTCTGCTGTCGTAAATCTGCCTCTTTCAAGTCTTCTAGAGATCTCTGAGGTCCATATTTTGTATATACTAAATTGATAAATAATCAAATAGACTGCCCTTTGCTGTGAGAACAATTTAATTTCAAAGTTCCTACTTCATTACTTGGAAAAATGTACACTTTCAGAATTGATAAATACAACTTCCCTTATACAGCAAAGAACCCCATCAAAAGTGCTCCTGTCCATCCATTTGTCTGTGATCATTACGAGCACCTAAACCAGTCAGATCATTTTCTTGAAAATTGATTCTCGCCTTTCGATGTGGCTGAACTCAAGACTGTTCTAAGCTCCTCTCCTCAAATATTACGAAGTTCAACCCTCCATAACTTTCATACATTCTTGTCTCTTGTTTTTAAAAACAATCTCCAGTTTCCTTCTATGTCATACTCCATTACTAGTTTACCACCAATCCTTCATGCCCTTATATCCCAATCTTCTGTCCGTTACTTTCCGCGCTGTCTATTTACTTCCGCTTCCCTGGTTGCTAAGAAACGCCCTGCCTGCATGCCTATGTCCTCAACATTTACACTTTTTACGAAGAATTTAATAAATTCTTTTCCCCAATTCCCATCAAAATATTGTGTGACAGTCTGGTATGTCACAACCTATGATAAAGATGAATGGAAGCTGTTTATAGATTGATCAAAAAGGAGCCTTAAAGCTGTCCCGCTTCATCACAGAAGCAATATGCATCTGTACCAGTTGGACACTCAGGGATTTTAAAAGAAACACTGTGAAAACCTGGCTTTCATCTCAAACAAAATTAAATGTGCTGACCACCGTTGAACCATTTGCAGTGATTTGAAAGTTATGTCCATGCTTCTTGGTTAACAAGGCAGATGTACAAAGTTCCTATGTTTCATTGCCGAGTGGGTCAGCCATGTATTGGGTCAAAGAAGAATGGCTAAAAAGACAAAATCTTGAACCAGACACCAAGAATGCAATTGGAGACAGCTTAGTTGAGCCAAAAAAGTATTGTTACCCCCTCTGCATATGAAATAAGGTATAATGAAGGAGATTGTCGAGGCTATTCCAAAAGATGGCAGTTGTTTCCAACACGTGTGAAAAAAGTTGTGAGAGAGAATCTAGATTGGTCCAGATATCTGCAAGCTTATGATGGATAAAGAAGTTGAAACTAGCATGATACAAGGATTCATAACAAAGGAAACTAGTGGTATTAAAACAGGATTTACTTTCTCGCCTGTGTTTTCACTTTGCAAAATTAATCAAATTTTCAAAAAATTGTACACAACCTTATTTCAAAATCTATCTTTAAGGAACAGATTTCATTAAGGAAAAAAATATATTTCTTTAATATTTTAGTTGTCTCCGAAAAAATTTTGAACATTTGCAATTTTTGAAAAAATCAGAGTTTTCAACAAACATGAGACCTGCTCCATTCTTTTAAATGTTCTTCACACTATCCAACGAAAAAATTTAATGAAAAACGATGGAGCCTTTTTTCCCTTTGAAATGGAGCCTTTTTCCCTTATGAAAATGTCCAAAGGGCTTCATGTAAAGTATCCCCCAAAATTAAAATATCAGTTTCAAAATCAAGGGATCGCAACATCAGCCATATCAATTGGGGAATATCAATTTTGGAGAAAATCAGCTGAATGGTTTAGCCGCTAGTGTTGTTCACAGACAGTTGTTTTGCTGTCACTTGATTTTTTGGCATCGAGGATGGATCCATAAATCATGGATTCTAACTATACTATGTGTTAGAAGATTTTTTTCTAAATTTAGCAACTGTTTTTATCCACTTTTTCATTACTAGGGCTTAGTTTTTCTGCTGACAATTCAGTTAAGACTTTTTCTGTTGAAATTTTGCTGTTTTTCTCGCACCATTACATAACTTTCTCTCTACTCCGAAGCAAGAAAGTAAAAGAAGCCTGGTTGCCTTCAAAGATATTGACAATAAATTTCGGAATAATTACAAGGATCATGACTATAAAGCAATTGTTATGAATATGCTGGACAAATTTCAAGCATTGGGTTGCTCCATGATTGTCAGGATACATTTCCTTCATTTACTTTTTCCCCGAAAATTGAAGATCATTCAGCAATTTACAGGGTGAAAGATTCCTCCAAGACTGAAAAGATATATGGAGTGCAAATATGAAGGAAGATGGGACAAGAATATGCTTGTCAACTACTATTGGATGTTAAAACAAGATACCAAGATTAAACATAAAAAAGAATGTCAAAAAGAAGTTTCGAAGGAAAAAGAGTTCAAAACGAAATAGAAACTATTTTATTTTTGTTTTGTTTTTTGCTTTTTTAAATTTGTTTCAAAGTTTCATGTATGCATACTCCTTTTGGTCAGTCATCTATTTTATGTTCTGTACCTTTATAAAAACTCATTAAAATAGTTTGTGATTTTCTTCTAGAAAATGCACCATTATTTGAAGTAAAAAGTATAAACTCAAGGGATCTTTTTGTTTTTCTCTTGATCAGAAGCAGCTTGTTCATTCTGGTTACAGTGGTTTTAATCCATTTAAACCAAAAAAAATATAAAATTGTCGAAAAATCACTTTGCCTCAAGAAGAAACAATTATATATTACATAGATACAGTTTCCAAATAGAACAGTTGCCAATTTATTTGAGAGAATTCCTTTTCAAATAAGATCTTAGCAAAAATATTTATGTGGAAAAAATCCTGACACGATGAAAAAAAATTGATGTCATTTTTGACATCAGCACACCAATTAATATAAAAATCAGCAAAAACTTCTCTTGTATTTTTCAAAATCTTCAATTTTGCTGTGTTATTACTTATGTGATTATAAAACAATCTGTGAGAATTCTCTCTGTATGGGAATTGAGAATACTATCTGTTATAATAATTACGGCAATTGGATTAATTAATTTTAATAGGAAATCGTTTTCTACCTAATTTTGTAAGGAATGTTTTGTTATTTGATTCAGATGTCTCTACACTCAGGAGTTTGAAAAATAAACTTAGATTAATTAGAGACTTAGATTTATCCGTTTTAAATTTCCTACCAAGTCTTAGTAAATATCCCAATACTCTATAGGAAGAGTTTCAAAGTGAGGTTTAAACATTAGGTGAACAAAACTCTAATATCTCTTTAATGTAACCCTATCATTTATTTTGTTTGAAAGTGGAAGTGGTTGATGTGGTACTCTAAAAAAACTCATATATAGGCATTTATTTGGATTTAATAATAACTTAATATGGAGACACCATTGATCAAAATGATCTAAGTCAGCTACTAAAATAAATAATCCAGTTCTCACTACTATAATAAATAATAGAGGTCCAAGGTTTGATCGTTGTGAGATTCCAGAAGCATGGGTAAAAGGATAAGATTTAGCTAACAACATTCACACATTTACTCAACATCACTAACCTGGATCAACGGGGGCTGGTGCCAATCCATGTTAATGAAAATCCAGATTTTCCAGAGAATGGGGGATAAATGAAAAAACGAACATTGTAATATGTATTTATGCTGTAAACAATATACATTGTTACAAACTAGTCAGTGACCATGAGAATGCCCAAGTCCTCCCCTCCGCCTTTCCACTCTCCAGGTGGGCAGTGGGGAGGGGGAGGAGAAGGTTGGCAGGTGGGGTGAGAGCAATGAACTCCCTGCTGACAAGTGCATTCCAGCAATATATCTACTAAGATTTATCATCTGTAAAACAAATCTTCATTTACAGCAACATTTTTTTCAAAAACTGGTTTGGGTTATCCAAATGTCTGGGTGAACAAGGTTCTACTTTAGTTAGATGGTAGGTTTAATATAGCTTGTCTGTAATGTCATGGTTGAGGATTTCAAAAGCTTTAGAATTCAGTCCAAAAAGCTTTAGAAAAGTCAGCATCAATGACTTCTTTCTGGCTATATTCCACCAGATGAGTTGAAATAAGCTGACAAAAGGTAAGAAAAATAGTAACTGAGAATTGGGCTTTAATAAATCTATGTTGATGATCAGATTCATTCATGAATAAAAAAAGATGCCTATAAAACATCATACTTATGATTTTCTAAAATCTGAAGAGAATTTGTATAAAATTGAAATTTTACTAGAATTTTCTGTACGTGAACACTTACCCTTTTTGAATATTGGAACAATCTTAGCTTGTTTAAAGACATCAGGAAAGACACCAGAAGCTATGGTTGTAGTGTAAATTGTATGTAAAGGCAAGACTAACGTGGTGTGACATTCTTTTAGTAAAATAACAGAAATACCATTAAGTCGTGATGTCATCCTGTTTGACATTTGTTTTACTTTAATTTGGATAAAATATTTATACAAGAATCATCCACAGTATTTGTTGTTTCTCCTATTCAGGGAGTACACACCAAGAAACAAACTGAAAAAATAATTGGCAAAATGATTAATATTTATAACAGGATGAGAAATAAAAATCTCTTTAAGATGTTTTTTAAATGGCTAGTTTTTGTTGTGTTTTGGAGAGAAATGTATTATGTAGACATTTGTTGGTTTCAATTAATGGATTGTATTAACTGATTGAATGTTGTTGTCTGTGAAAAAAAGTAAAGTGCCCATGCAACAGGTCAGTGGAGATTGGCTGTCTGCTGTCCCCATTCTTCATTCTGTCAAATCTCTCAACCTATATTATTTACTTGGATTCAGTTAGTGGGGGAATAATTTCCTCTGTGTACAAGAAATGTGCCAAAAATAGTAAAATTGTTTAGTTTGACCCAATGTACAGTAAAAGGAACAGTGAGATTGGCCTTGGGCAGATTTAGAATACTATCTTACTAGTAAATTGTATATTTCCTCCAAATTATATTCAAATTCTGTACTTCAAAAGTAAGACATGGAAAAGTTTTAGTATGTCACACGTCTCATTTATTTTTATTGCAGGTCTGTAAAGTTGTTTACTTGGCAATAAGTCATTTTCTGATATGGTGGATTCTTTTCTGACATTGTCATTGTATGCCAGAAATTGGTTATTCTAGGTGCGGTATTTATGGAATTGCTGACAGATTCAGTAACAAAATTGATGCAATATTTTTGTTTATCTTCATTTACCGCACAGTTTTAAAACAACCTCTGGTTTAAATTTCATTCATCTTCATATTAAATTGTACTGAATACTAACTATTCGTTAAATAAATTACTGTTTTTTCTTCCCAAACTGACAGTGTCTTTGAAGAAAGGCTCAAAGAGACACCTACAATAATCACAATATTTATTTTGTTTGAAGGTTGTAGTGATTCTTCTAATGGAAATGTGGTCTCATCAGTAATACCATCTTCACAGCAGTGCAAATTGAGCGACAAAGTTTCTTCAGCCCTTAATGTTGCTAAGGAAACTTTGTTGCCCAAAAATCTGGGACCAGAAATTGAACATACAGATGATTCAGAAAGTGAAGACCCCATGGAGGATCATGATATGCCTGAAAATGATACAAACGAAACCATTAAAGAAACAGAACCTGTTTATGGTGAACAAATTCTCAACAAATCCTTCAGTAAGTAGAGTAATATATTTAATTTTTTATTGCCTTTATCAAGCCTGTTGTGCATTTGAAAATGTCAGGAATTTTACTATATTAGTTGATGATCACAAACATTCCAGTATTCAAATGTATTTTGGATTAATTTTTATCTGGATGCCATGCAGGTAAAAATATATCAAATGCAAATATATCAATTTCATTTCTTTGACAGAGATGCATTTGTGAGGCTCCCAATACAGAAAGGTTTTTTCCAAAGCGTTTTTCACTTATTCTGTTGACCCACCTCTGTTTGAAAATATTATCTTCTCAACCATTTGTAGGAATGGTAAAATTTGACACTTAACTTCATTTTTCTGAACTTTTGCAAATGTTAAATATTGTCATGATTTTTGTACACACTAGTGTGAATAAAATTCTGATTATTTTCCAAAGATTCATAAAGAATTATTTTTTTAAAAATTGACTTTTACTTTTTTAAATTTTAGGAAATTAGATAATAAAGAGGAAATAACCATTGATGTTTGTAATATATGATAAAAATTTACATACAATACAGTACAGGCAAACGCCCAATTGTAATTAGGGCATTAATAGAAAAGAAATATCAATTGAAATCATTCAAAATCAGGTTTTTAACATTACATTTAAATTTATAAAGCAAGCTATACAGATCAATCGCATCATTGTCAGCTCTGTGGCACATCCTCCCTAATGAAGAATAATAATAAGAGTTTATTCTCACAAATGGAACACTAAATAGTACAGTTTCTGTGAAATGCAGTCCATGCATGAATTTCATCCAAGGAAGTTTAGTATATAATGTCAGAGAATCTATAAACTTATTTACTGACTTATACAAAAAGAGAAAATCATAATACTCCCTACAAGAGTGCAGTGAGCTTATATTCAGATTAGCTGCAGTATGATGATAATCACGAGTTAACCTAATGGTAATTAAGAGGTGATGGCCTACCAAGTTGATGAGCAACAAAAGTAAAAAATTTATGCTGAACAGTTTCAAGTCTAGAGACATGGGTTTGATGAGGAGACCAAAAATGAGAAGCATATAGCAAAATAAGTCTCACTAAGGTAAGGTATAATATTTTAAGTGTTTGCACATTAGTGAAGTCTGATGTTCAAGGGTCTTACAAAGTCCAACATCCGATTAGCTTTATTAACATTATGTAGATGCAATCTCAGTTTGCTCAATCAGTAGATGGAATCTCATCTCAATTTCAATAAAGTATGACCTATTTTGTAATCAAATGTTAATTTAACAGTAGATGTAGTAAATGACATCGACTTACATTTATTTACATTTAGTTTAAGTCCCTTCAGAAGGCACCATTGGAAAAACTTATTTAATTCAGTGTGAAGATCAAAGCACTCCTGAAGGGAGTTAATAAATTTATAAATTTTTAAATCGTCAGCAAAAAACAAAATGTTTGAATTTGGGAAATACAGCTTAGGTCATTAACAGAAATAATTAAAAGTAAGGTCCTAAATGGGGGCCTTGAAGAATGCCGGAGGTAACATATTTTTAGAAATGCAGGGTTTATATATCACATTTTGTGTTCTATCTATAAAATAACTCTGAAACCATTTCAAGAAGGAACCTCCAATACCTGAATTTCCCAAAATATTGAGCATGAGACAATGGTTAATGGTATTGAATGCTTTTGAGAAATCTGTGTAAACTAAATCAATCTATTTTTTTCATTCTAAATTATCAAACAAAAAATGTATAGTTAATAAGTTAGTAACAGATCTAAAAGCATACTGTTTTCAATAATGAATTGGTTTAATAGAGAAGTTAGTTTTGATGGCACATCCTCCGTAAGAGATTCATCCTCCGTAGATTCAATAAGTTTAGCTGTAATGCATAATTTAGATATAAGTCTGTAGTTCATAATGTTGGAGCGAGTTTCCTTTAAAAATGTTACTATTTTAAAAATATATTATTATCTATTTAATGAGTAATTTATAAAAATAAATTTTTATAAATTACTACATAAACTAAAATGACAACTATCTAAGAATACTTAATTAAGAATACTTATACATAATTATATAATGATGATAATTATAAATCCAAAAACATTAAAATTTTTGTGTAAATTAGAAGTGCGCTTTTCTTGCTTTTATAGACACAAATTGACGGAATCCAAGTCAGTTTTCTCAGTTTCTTCTCTTTCAACACTCAATAGAGCAAGATCACACAATCATTCTTGTCCCATTTAAGCTCTTGAAGAGGATGGTATCAATTTTAACTTGCTGAAAGATCTCCTTCAGTTTGCAATAGAAATGGGAAGAGTTAAATTTGAATAGCGATGCATACATTTGGGAAAATACTCATATCCTCATTCAACAATGAATTGTGGTTCTTCAGGCCTTGAAATTTTAATATTAGATTGAACTGAGAGAAGCATTCTGCAATCACTAATTTCTCATATAGCTGTTCTCCATCAACGTTGCTGCTCTAGAACATGGCAAAGTGTGCATACTTTGTTTTGCTAACTTTTGTATCTCCATTATAGCACAGACCCTCAATGTTGAGCAAGAAGCCAAATTTTTCATCAGTTTCTTGTGAGCTGGAGAACCTACCATTAATTTTGCTTTTATGATGGGCTACCGTTGCCTTCATGACTTTAGATTTCTTGTTTGGCTGTTAGAGAACCGTCATCTGATGATTCTCCAGCCATTTTGTTTCTTTCACCGTGATCATCATTCAATTAATACATTCCATTCTTGACAGACAATGTCCTTTTTCAAGTGATTCAGTTACCAATATTTCCCTTTCATCAGGAAAATAATTTTGAAGAGCTTTTAAATCAAAAGCAGCATTGAAATTCATTTTTTGGATCCTGTGTACATGATCAATTTTAATGAGTACTTCATTCCAAAATCCTAGTAAAATCAAAAAGTCGGAAGCTAACATATGAGTGTACAATTGTTAGGGCCCGTCGAGGTAGGTTGGTCCACGTGCTGACGGGGGGATACTGAGAGGGCTCTCAAGTATTCCTTTCCTTCACAAGTCACTTTTCTTCTCCCCATTGTACATTCTCATTCTTCTATATCATCCTGTCTCTTTTTTTCTCCCTCTTCTATTTCACTGGCTCCCTCTGTATGCTGAACGCCCACCCATGTGTTTGCCGTACATGGTGACCCGTGTGGGAGGGAATGTATGTCCTGGCGGTTGAGGGGCCTGTCTGTTTCCCAATTACCCTCCTCGTGCTCCTTTTTCCTTGGCATCCAGGGATACGTGCTCTTACGTATTTTAGGGAACATTCCTTGTAGGTCTCAATACACTTGCTTTGGCTACGGACTCTTCTAGACGGGCGGTCGGGAGCTAACCCACTCCCGATCAACCGGCTTGGACTAGGTCTTGTACTGAACTCCAGGGTGAGCGGGGGGATCCACGGCGGTGCATTGCTGTGGTAACCCCCCCACTATATCCCCGTGGCAACCCTGGCACTCCGATGGAGTGTCCCCTTGTTGGGCTCCGTGGGGGTGGGGACCACGGGAATGAATCTGATATCATCTTAATGGATAAAAAACCTACCCCCCGCCCTCTTCCATAAGGAAGAGGAGATTTGTTGGTGAAACAGTAAATTTTGAGAGTTTTTTTGTAATGAATCAGACACACCTACTAAGCTCCGCTTTCTCGTTATCTCAAGTAAAAGAGAAAATTAAAATATGAAAAGTGTCAGCCAGGGAAATTGAAAAGTTTGGCAAATTTAAGTCGGTGGTCCGTCAGAGAAACGGCACAATCCTTTTTGAATGTCGCTCTGACGAAGAGATCAGCAAGATCCTTGACCTCAAAGCCGGCCTCCAGGTGCATGTGCCCGCCCACCCGACCTTAAACCTCTGCAAGGGTGTGGTAAATCACGAAGACTTCTCTACCAAATCGGAAAAAAATTTGAAAGCCTTCTTCGAGCCATATTGTGTGTCAGAGATTTACAGGATTCAGCGGAGAATAAATGGGGTATTCACTCCTACCTCAACTCTAATACTGACCTTCGACCGTCCATCTCTACAAGAGAAGATATCGTGTAGCTTCTACAATCTCCGTGCCAGGCAGTATGTTCCAAACCCTTTGCGCTGCTGTAAATGCCAGAGGTTTGGCCATAAGCAACCTCGCTGCATGAGTACCGCAGTCTGCGTGCACTGTGGAAGGGAGGCTTGTAACGACTCTAACTGCTCCGCAGAGGCAAAGTGCGTAAACTGTTGTGGTAAACATCCATCTAATTCCATCCAGTACCCCATTTTCTTAAGAGAAAGAGAGATCCAGAAGATCAGGCTCTCTGAGAAAGTTTCCTTCCCGGAGGCACGACGCCGTTACCAGACGCGAAACCCCGTGGACATTGCCCGAAGTTTCGCTGACACCGTGGGTCAACACAAAGTAAATTCTGAAACCCAAACGCCTAAAGCCTCCTCTTTGCGCGATGCTGCCTGCCAGGTGTCCTTTGATGACATCGGCGGAGATGCCTATATCAAATCTCTTGTCCAGCCTGAAACAAAATCGGAAACAAAAACCATAAATATTTCAACACTCAAACGCATCCAGAGAAGCTGAGGCCGACAGGCCCTATTGCTAGATCTAGGTCGCCTGTCTCAAGGGACCGTGGTGTCCCAATACATGTGACCCTCTCCAGCAGTAGTCAAGATGACTCTGCCGGGAATGAGGAACTCCGCATGAACCAAGCCATTACTCTCCAACAAAGAAGGAAAAAGAAGAAAAAGAAACCCGATACATAACCCACCCTAGAACCAAAAACCTAAGAACTAGAAACTACTCGAAACTCTCTTGCCGTTCATCCCCTAAACTTGTGTGGAGAAAGATCCGACAGATCGGTGGAAGACTCCCTTCGCCGTCTATTTCAGGGCTTATGGTAAATGGCAATCTCCTAAACTCTCCACAAGAAATTGCTGAAGAAATGGCCTCTCATTACGAACAAATCTCCAGCTCTGTACACTATCCTTCTGGCTTTCAAAACACGAAAACAAAAATGGAAAACTGTAAATTAGACTTCTCGAGTCGCGTGGAGGAAGATTACAATGCCTTTTTCTCCATGGACGAACTCTCCTGTGCCCTCGCTTGTGCGAAAAATTCTGCTCAAGGATCAGACCAGATACATAACCAAATGTTGACACACCTACCTGAAAACGCTCGTTCGTTTCTCCTCAGCATTTTCAACAAGATTTGGGCTGAACATTGAATCCTGAACATTGTTAGGTATCACTTCTTTTGTCAGTGGTTTCGTTTGAGTTATCAGTCATGTTTTGGAGAATTTCAGGTATTTTGACGAGGAAGTTGTATACATATTTCACAGTGTCTACTTGTGTACTTCATCAGGTTCAAGATTTCAACTTGAAAACCACAGGCACAACGCTTTTCAATTGTTCCCAGTGTGTGGTAAATGCTGAAAGGAACACAAATGGAACTTGAAAAGTTCCAAAAAATGTGTTAATACTTCTTGTTCTGCTATGTGTACCCCAACCAAGTTACAGAAGTTATCACATTTGACGAATATAGTTAGATTTTCTTGGGAGGGGAGGAAGTATGCTTTGCTGGGCGGCAGTGTTGCCTCCAGTCATCACAGCACTGTCATAACATTGTGACGGACAATTTTGTATCTCCATTTTATTTTTTCCCCTTTGCTTCAGCTAGACTTTCACCATTTTTCAAGTTTATTTCGACTTTTGCAATGTTCCAAAAATCAGGAATTTCAATGAAAATTGGACCTTCACCTTCTCTTAGCACTATATGATGACAAGTTAGATCAATAATTTAATGCCATTTTTGAGAAAATTTTCGAAATAGTTTTGAGACAATGTGAAATGCTCTCAAAAATCAAAATACCCGTTTGAAACTCACAAAGCTTGAATGCATTCAATTCAATTGGGGAATATCAATTTTGATGAAAATGGCTGAACGGTTTAGACGCTAACATTGACCTCAGACAGACGTTTTGCAGTCTATCGATTTTTCGGTACCAAGGACCCACAAAACATAGATTTTAGTTACTCCACGTGTTAGAGGACTTTTTTCTACAGGATTTATCCACTTTTTCGTTACTAGGGCCAGGCAATAAGAGTTTTTCTGCCGAAAATTTTCCGTTTTCCGGCGCACTATTTCAACTTTCTCTTCTTACAAAGTTCGTTTGTATGGGCGAGAAAGTAAACTAGTGATGCTACAGAATGGCGCAGACATTCTCGTACTAAGTTTTTTTAAATTTCTTTGTTCTGGGCTAGCATTTCGGATTTGCCACGTACTCTTCTAGCTGCCGTATTGCTGTCGAAATTACAATTTTTTTTGAAAATTTTATGTTTTCTAATGGTAGAACCGAAATATTCCTTTTAGAATATTAAAGAAGAGTAACACATAGTTCTATAAGAAAATTTTTGTTGAAAAATTTGGAGCCGTTTTTAAGAAATAGGGGTAGGTGTAGGTGTAGGGGTAGGTGTAGGTGTAGGTGTAGGGGTAGGTGTAGGGGTAGGTGTAGGTGTAGGTGTAGGGGTAGGTGTAGGTGTAGGTGTAGGTGTATGTTTAGGGGTAGGTGTAGGTTTAGGGGTAGGTGTAGGTGTAGGTGTAGGGGTAGGTGTAGGTGTAGGTGTAGGGGTAGGGGTAGGTGTAGGTTTAGGGGTAGGTGTAGGTGTAGGTGTAGGTGTAGGGGTAGGTGTAGGGGTAGGTGTAGGTGTAGGGGTAGGTGTAGGTGTAGGGGTAGGTGTAGGTGTAGGGGTAGGTGTAGGGGTAGGTGTAGGGGTAGGTGTAGGTGTAGGTGTAGGTGTAGGGGTAGGTGTAGGTGTAGGGGTAGGTGTAGGTGTAGGTGTAGGTGTAGTTGTAGTAGTTGTAGTTGTAGTAGTTGTAGTTGTATACTAGTAGTAGTATAGTAGTAGTAGTATAGTAGTAGTAGTAGTATAGTAGTAGTAGTAGTAGTAGTATAGTAGTAGTAGTAGTAGTATAGTAGTAGTAGTAGTAGTATAGTAGTAGTATAGTAGTAGTAGTAGTAGTAGTAGTATAGTAGTAGTAGTAGTATAGTAGTAGTATAGTAGTAGTATAGTAGTAGTAGTAGTAGTATAGTAGTAGTAGTAGTAGTAGTATAGTAGTAGTAGTAGTATAGTAGTAGTATAGTAGTAGTAGTAGTAGTAGTAGTAGTATAGTAGTAGTAGTAGTAGTATAGTAGTAGTAGTAGTAGTATAGTAGTAGTAGTAGTAGTAGTAGTAGTATAGTAGTAGTAGTAGTATAGTAGTAGTATAGTAGTAGTAGTAGTAGTAGTATAGTATAGTAGTAGTAGTAGTATAGTATAGTAGTAGTAGTAGTAGTATAGTAGTAGTAGTAGTAGTAGTATAGTAGTATAGTAGTAGTAGTAGTATAGTAGTAGTAGTAGTATAGTAGTAGTATTGTAGTAGTATAGTAGTAGTAGTTGTAGTAGTAGTAGTTGTAGTAGTAGTAGTTGTAGTAGTAGTAGTAGTAGTAGTAGTAGTAGTAGTTGTAGTAGTAGTAGTTGTAGTAGTAGTAGTTGTAGTAGTAGTTGTAGTAGTAGTAGTGGTTGTAGTAGTTGTTGTTGGCAAATTTTCTATTGAAGGGAAACGCCGCCAATTTCATAGGTTGGGAGCATGTATAGTAACAGTTCTTGGTAAGCCAGTCCTGAAGAGCAGTGTAATATTAAAACAAGTGTTGCTGGCAAAGACTCTCGAATTAGTTTCCTCATTTCTTTGCTCTAGGTTAATTTTCGGACTCGCCAAATGCTCCTGACAGCTGAAATCTGGCGCCGTTCAAAACGCGTTAAAAAATATTCTCAATTTTTCTGTTCCCTTATAGCACCGAAATATTTTTTTAATAATATATTTCGGATGTAATATTCTTAATATATTAAGAATATATAAGAATATATTAAGAATATAATGTATTTTGTATTTCCTTGGAGGACTGGCTTTACGGGTTTGACCCATCATCTTCCCAGCTGCCATCTATCGCCACCAAAAGTACATTTTTTTAATATTGCAAATTTTCGGTTTCCTAATACTAGAATCGAAATATTATTTGAAGCACTGCCGCTCAAAACTACAATAATGTATACACAATTTGGTCTGCGGAACATATTCTCGTATCGTATTTGCGTCCAAGGTGACTGGAAAGGTGAGAATTACATACATACAAGGAGTGATAATCGTGTTCGTAAAAAAAATTGTTGAAAGGATTGGTTGTCTTGGTAGCTTAGTGGTTAGAGCAGCTGGGCGTAAACCAGAAGGCCCGGGTTCCAATCCCGGTCGTGGCAATCAACAAATATGAACTAATTTAATTATGAAAAGATTTCTTTCAGCCAAAAAGCTTTGCGAAGCTTTCTATACATGATATTATTCACAGAAAACACGTCAGTTTTGGGGAAACTTTACTGAAAATCATTTGAAAGACAAATGCATTAATGTGGTAAGTTGCTGGTATTATAAATATCAAAGGCGTGAGATATTAAAAAAGGGTTGGTGTAAGTTTTGAAGGAAAAAAAAAAAGTACATCAGAGTGGCGATGTTACGTTTCTTAGTCCATTAAGAACTATCCGTTCAAAAAATTCAATTAATTCATGTTAAGAAATGAAAGGAGAATTAAAGAAGAGAAAAGAATGAAAGAAAGAAGGGGGCGGAAAGGTTAAAAAATTATTAGATAAATTCTAAAGTATTGTAAAAATTGTTCCAAATGACTTTGCAGTTCATGCAACGAAAAAAATAAAAAATCTTTAGTCTTAGAAATTGTAATTTAAACATGTTAAACATACATGTTCATATCAAAATTTTAAAGCATTCTGCTTAACTTTTCAGCAACTACGGTTTCTAAGAATGAAAGAACATGACTACTTGATTTATTTGTATTGCCCAGCTTCTTATTTACAATCATCTATTAGATAAGAACAGACTTGAATTCTATAATTGGTGTATCCACGCCCTACAATACCCTGCCCAAACCCTGTGAATTGCTCCACCCCATTTCATCCTCCCCCATTCCACCCTATCTCACAACACTTCATTGTTTTGCTAGTCACATGACGGCAGCTGTAAACACATGACTGCTATTAATCCTACGAAACTCCCATTAAGGACTTTGTTTTTCACTACTCAAATCCTTTATGAGCTATTCAAACGAATAAAAATGCATTTACAACAGAAAAAAGTTTATGAGTTTTCATGAACACTGAAATACCTTCATGCACTTGCTATTTTTGGTTACTTGGTCGGGTGGGATTTACTTGCTATTGTTGAAGCCTGAAAGAGTGCACTGACTTTTGTTTGAATGGGTAAAAAAATAAGACAGGCAGAATATTATATTTCATGTAGATAGTAAAATTTGTATTGTTTTGATGGGCAGTTGAACAAAGTTTCATTAACTCTTAAATGGCAACGAAATTTATTATGATGTGGGTAACACTGGTCTCTCATTTCCTCCAATTTCTTTTTTGTTATTTGTCCATTATTGATGAATTTTATTGAAAGTACTTGTTATGTAACTGTTAATACATATATTGGAATCAAAATTTTATAATATAATTTTTTTAACATTGGAAATAAATTTTTAGAGCAAAGTTGTTATATAAACGTTTGAAGATGGTGTAAAATTGTTTCATTTATTTCTTTTAGATTATATTTTTGTGAACTAATATTATAAATTTGGTCATTAAACATAACTAGGCACACCAGACAGTAATCACAATTCCTTCACAGATTCATTGCAACTCTTGTTGGAACACATCAAACAATTCAGTTCTGAACCAACAGGTGACTTTGTCAAGACATATTTATAGGCTTGTTTCTTTCGATATTTTCACATGAACTGAAAAAAAATCTAATAAACACAACATAACACGTACGTTCTAGGAGAATGAAATATTAATTGAAACATGCAAGGTAAACATGCAAGGTGTACATGCAAGCATGTCTTACTTTGAAAAAGATCTCCCAAAATGTCTTACAAAAGATATACGTATATTTACAGTAACACAGGTCACCAAGTCTTTCTTGCCAAATAAACTATAATGAGTAAAAAACTTACAGAACGATGTTATCATATCAACGAGTGACTCTCAAATTATGCATAGCTCGGAATTTGATGTTGCAACAAAACCAGTATGATTTAATTAGCAAAAAGATAGATACAGAATAGATGCAGGATCTGAGAAAACACTGTTACCACTTAAGGGTTAAGATCAGAATAAAACTATAATTTTGCATTCATAAACAAACAAATCTTGTTCTTCATATAACTGAATATAAAATGTTACAGAAAAATTAGCACATCCTATCCTTTCAAAATACACTATGTTTCAAAAACAGCCAATCCAAATCAATTTAGCACGCTTCATCATGTCTTAGGACTGACTGAAATCATAAAATCAAATGAATTGGTTTTTATAATTTCTAACTTCATACTTAGTAGTATGTTCTTGTGATTATATTCCAAAAAGAAATTAAATGTTTAATCAGAATTGACAAGTAATACAAAGAAAATAATCATAAATATTTATATTTTATTGTTAATACAATCAATATAAACTTTAAATTTCATTCATTTATACTAATTTGTGAAAATATTTCAAGGTTTGTCAAGTTAAGAATAGTACACAGTTTAATGTTGAAATATTTTGGACCAATGCATTATTTAATCAACAACTTAATAAAAGATTTGAAAATTCTATTCTATTATTTTTTATTTTATACAAACAAGTTCTAATATTTTAAAGTTATTTGGGTACCCAATGATTGCTAGAATATCGTCAAAGATCTGAACAAAATGGTAAAAATCTCTAAAAATTTGAAACTAAATTGACTTGGATAAGAAGTTTCATGGCAGTAGCAGATTTTATAAACATCATTCGAATCTAGAAATGCTACATGCAAATTATCGCATTGGCAAAACTAATACATTGAAGAATATTTTTGCTACTGGCCATTTTTTAATGTACAAATGAATGTAGATAAATTTAACACGGATAAAGCAAAACTTCACACTCAAAATCTTGAAATTTCAAATCAAATTTTTTAACTTTTGAGATGATTCTTGGTGCATTCTAATGAAAATATTCATCCTTAAAATGATGGCATCGCTTTCTCTTTCTTTTAAAACTCCACATACAAAATTGTCATTATACGCACAATAACTTACAGGCAGCAAGGTAGATGGCGTTTGGTTTCCTTACCAAGCTATTTTTGCAAAAGCCCCTCCAGAACCACCTTCCAAAGCATTAACATCATTAAATCACATTCACCATAAAATTCACAGTTCTTGTTTTCACACAACAAATTACATACTTCTGTGGAACACTGAATTTTCTCCTACTGAGATACTTGAACATGGAAATTAAACACATCCCTCACTGCTCAGCAGACTTCAATGCACAGAAACCCTGGAGACACTTATCACCAGTGTGACGTTCCTCAACGTGAAACATCCAGACCCGACAAGCAGTGCAAATTCTACGTAAATCCGGTTTTGCGCTACTTCGCGAGAGAATCCGACAAGCCCGATCCGACCTAGCACACAGTGAGAAGGAATTGTTTCATCTACACCTGATGCTGTCGACAATATTAAACAGAGCCGATTGGGACATCCTTGACGCGGCTACAGCAGAGCACGCTCTCCATATTCACGACGCAAAGAAACAACAATTTAGAAAATTCAATGCGTTTAAAGTGAAACAACACCCGGAGGCGGTTTCACTACAGTTCGGCAATGGAGTGGTTAATCTAACGGAAGAAGGCCTGGATCAACCTACGTTATCGCTACTAAGCAAGGGCCTAACTTTGCTACGGTACCTACGCGGGTGCCCACATCAGATATCGCCCCAGTCCTAGGAGGAGGCGGACGAAATCCGTAGAGACAGCTCGCATTCTAACACGGGCGAAGCTACCGCGTAGCAACATCTCTCGGCAAGGACGCCTTGCACTGCGCACTTTACGCCAGCGCGGAGACATCGTCATCCTACCTGCGGACGAAGGCAACCTACGCCCCGCTCCAGCACAATCCTCTCCGGAAACTGCGAGGAGAAGTCGCCGCCCGCGTCAACAACTCCATCGTCATTCAAGCCGACATCAAACGGAGATTGAAGATGGGTAACAGCTCCATGCCACGGCTGTACGGGCTTCCTAAAATCCACAAGCCCGATATACCTTGTGACATACCGATATGGGGACATGTTTTATTACATAATATTTTCGTAAATGGGCGAAATGGTTAGGGCAAATAATAAGCAATATGGCGCCTTAGTAACGACGTGGTTGTTGTCACGATAAACAAACATTCATTTGACCGTGGATGTGACGGCGTGAGTAGGAGGAAATATAAGAGATTTGTGGATTGGTTGAAGAAGCGTCGACTGGTTATTGAAACGGAAGTTTGTGGCGTTTTGTCGAAACAAGATAGTAAAAATAAAAATAAAAGAAAGGCGAGGTGTTGTGGGTTTTAAATGGACGATAAAATTCATTCTGTCGCATGTCGTGACGGTAAGCAGTTCGCTCGCGAATAGATTAATTTGTGCATGTTAGGACTTGTAAAAATTTCGGGGGTCTACAGTACGTGTTCAGACTTTGAAATATTTTCGTGTGGTAGAGAAAGAATCGGACTTGAGGGACATATTCGGACTCTGAATATTTTCGTGGCAGAACCAGAAGTGAACTTACGATACTTTCTAAGATTTGTGGAACGTGTAGAGTTCTGAATATTTTGCTGTGCATCAAAATAAGACTTGGAAATTTTTCGCCAGTGAACTCTAATCATTCTTGAACTTATAAATGTATGCGGTTCACGAACGATACCGGACTTTGCATATTTTCTTGCTATAAACGGAAGATTGAACCGAAAAATTTTTTGCTGTGTAATCATAAAAGCATCGGGCATCAGACATATTATAGTGGAGCTAGAACAAATATTTGAGTGGTGCGAAACGGTGAATCGGCGGTGTTCGTTTTTAAAGAAGAGAAGAAGATTCGTGGTAATTGGACTTCGGGACCTCAAGAAAGAAGGGAAGGCGTTTCTTCGAGGTGGCATCGATCAAGAGCGCGCAAAGACCAGAATCACCGTATAAGGTTCGAACCAGGTCATGACTAAAAAAGTTTCTCATTATAAATATTTACATTTTAATTTGCTACATTTTAATAAGAAACATTAAGTTTCTCTTTGAAAGAAAGATAAATGATTTTCATTGGTCAATTCAAGCTAATAAGTAGCTAGAAAAACATGTTTTCAGATTCCTCGCCATTCTGTATAGATGGCAGATCGGGTAATCGGCTATTAATAGATAATAGCGATTATTTCTGACGTGACCCATCGACCCAGCTAGCGGGATACTACTTAGTTTTTATCAGAGTAATAATAGTTAAAATATTATCGTAAACTTTTTCCAGGCGCCCGTGTTATTAGAAATTCGGAAACGGGTTACGACGAATCGCCCAATAATTGTAGCAATTAATTGGTATGTTTCAGCCTCTACGACCAATTGTGAGCGCCGTAAACTCTCCCACTCATCCGCTGGCACGCCACATTGTTAACAAGTTACGCCCTCTGACAGACGTTGCGTCGGCTGTCAACTCCAGACACTTTATCGACCTGCTGCAAGGTAGGTTGCTAAAGAATAGTGACTTTCTTGTCATTTTCGACGTAACATCACTCTTCACCATGGTCCCGGTTGACGAGGCAGTCACTGTCATCCCGAACAAATTAGAAGCCCGCGGACGAGCAACAGAATGGGCCGACCTCGCCCTCTTCTGCCTTTCATCCACCTTCTTCCAGTTCCGGGGCAGCGTGTATGCCCAGGTAGAAGGAGCGGTCATGGGCTCTCCCTTATCACCCACAGCGGCCAACCTCTTCATGGAGGCCTTCGAGAAGGAAACGCTGGAAAACGTCAGGCTGAAACCCGCCATGTGAATATATAGATATGCAGATACATTCGTTATATGGCCCCACGGACAGAACACCCTCCAAGAATTTTTAGATCACCTGAACAGCGCCCATCCTAAAATCAAGTTTAACATGGAGGTGGAAAAGGATGGCTGATTACCCTTCCTCGACGTTTTGGTCATCAGACGTGACGACGGCAGCCTAGGACACGCGGTGTACAGGAAACAGACGCACACCAACCGATACCTTCATGCAGAATCGCACCACCACCCTGCGACAAAGAACGGCGTTGTGAGAACTCTCGCCACCCGAGCAGCCAGAATCTGTGAAATCAGCCTTCCTGCTGAGCGGGAAATTCTCAAGAAGACCTTCGCGGCTAATGGGTACAACGGACCTACGATCCAGAAAGCCTTACGACTCGCCCACAACCCGACTGCTCACAGAGAAACCAGCACCACAGAAAACCGAAGACAAAGCAACAGTGGCACTCCCTTACATTCGGGGCATCACAGACTGAAATGGAAAGTTATTGAGACGGTTCAGGGTGAAAACCATCTTTACCCCTTTCGCTGCTAACGACGCCTATAGGCGTCCAGATTTTCCGTGCCCCGTGTGCTAACGACGCCTATAGGCGTCCGCCCGGTTTTGCTTCTGCTGTGCTAATGACGCCTATAGGCGTCTTGTACTTCGCGCGGTTGTCTTTCGCTTGCTGCTGAATGGCGGAGGGCCTGAAGTTCATGTGGCGATATCTGTTCGATTTGTAAGGGTTTGAAGTTTAGTTTGAACTCTCCTAGAGGGTGCTAGTATGTCAATTCTTCTCGCTACGAGTACAAATGTTTGTAAACTGGTAGGCTGCCGCGTGGCCTGCGCGCGGTGGTCTTGCCTTTCCTGAGGGATTAGCGCGCATCTTGAAGAAGGCCCTTCCCAAATGCCCATCATAAAACCTCCTCTGCGGTTTCCGAGTATGGGGTACCATCCTCACTTTCTGTTGAGATTTCTGGCTGTGAGTGTTCTTGTTTTTACGCGTTACTGTACGAATATTGGCAAGTTTTGTGGACTTTTCTTACGGTTTTTGGATTATTTCCACGTACGATTAAACGGATTTTATTATTGACTTTTTCATTGTTTCTGGACGTTGATTTTACGGATACTTTTCTAAGATTTTCATTTTTTGACGACTATGGCAGACAAGTCGTTTTACACGATGAGACTTGGAAGAAATTCTATCGAGGAACGACGAGGATGAACTGTGGTCACTCACGGATTCAAGCTCAGAAGATGAGAGAACAAGCATCCACGAGCCCAGCACATCTTCGGTGACACAGATTTGAGGTATTACATCATAAAGACTGTACGATTTTTTAGTTTCGTCACCTGTGATTTTCTGTATTTTTAAAAGATTAAATGAAAATACTCGCGTAAAAACGGGACTGAACCACATCGCTGTCTCATTTTGGGGCCAACAGCGAGGAATCCTCAGCTCTGAAATGCACACTGCATATACGCCTGCCTCGGATCCTTTCGCCATCTGGGATCCCTGAAAATTCAATTAATTTTTGCAGGAATAAGGGTCTTGTATTTTGCGAAGGGAATCTGTGGAACCATCTCGATCACGTTTTTCGTCCAGTTTCTCTGATCGTTTGAGCAAATGCTGAGATTGCCCCTTGTTTTGCTTCTGGTCATAAATGTAACTTCATTATCTGTGCACGTCTTCTAGAATTCAGTGGGAAATGTTATTAAAATTATCCATTTCTCGCGGCAGGAAGTATCATTACTTGACGAAGGACATGATGGATAAGACCCCAAAATGTATTGCTGATTTATCCTTGAAATAGTTATTTTCATATTAAGTGTGTGAAGTTTCCGTTTTTTTCATGGTAGAGATTGAGATTTTTGCTGAGATCGAAGGTGGAGGCAAAAAATCTCAATCGAGACCATGAAAAGGGCGGAAACTTTGAAACCATGAAAAGGGCGAAATATGAACATTTTTTAACTGCATAAAAATATAGAAATATTTCGTATTTTGTATTAAAAAGTTTCGTATTTTGTAAGTCCGTAGCCCAGAACCAAACGTGCAAAAAAGTATTCTAAAACCGTGCAAAAAAGACTTTTTTTACGGTAACAAAATAGTTGTCCTGGCAACGATCTTTTTTTAATGGCGATTAAAAATGACGAAGTTCACGTACTGCTAGCGATGCAAAGATGTCTTTTTTATCAAGTTGTAGTAGGGTTATCAAGTTGTAGAAAAATATATTTCATTACATCAGAGCGTATTTTATTGCTTAGAAATGGGATCACAGAATTTTGAAAACGTGCCCAGAATTCACTTCTCACCATAGCACGTCATACACAGTTTTTAACTATTGTTGACGTACAATAAATTGCAATGAGGCCATTGCTGGTCGCCGGACCCAAACTCACCCCTCGGTCACGCCAATTAGGACAGTCCCTGATTTGACACGGCTCAGCGCAAGACGCGTGAACATGTGCCTGTCGTTCTAATCAAAGATTTACGACTAGGGTGGGATTGTCTTCCGGGGACAGCCCTCCAGGCAAAGTGCGGGCGGCTGCCCGCCCACGTTTACCCTAGGCACCGGAACAAGCGAATTATAGAGATCCCGGCTACTGTCTAAGTAATCCCATAGGACTTAAATAATCATCACGGAGACAGCAGAAAGGACTGCTTTGTTCATTTCTGGTGTACTGGCCAAGACACACACACAACAAAGACCACCAATCAGGCGCCCAGAAAATGACGTTAGTTAGAAAATGCCCTATCGGCTTCCGACTCGCGTCGAATATTCGAGAAACTGAGATTTCGACCAATAACATTTAAAATTCCGATCACGTGAAGGAGCGATGTGCAAAATTAGAAAAGAGTGGGGTTGCGACGCAGGAAGCTCGACAGATGAGATTTTTTTGGGAGAACACAGATAGAAGGCGAGAGAACGAGATAGAAAGGAGACTGCTGTGTTGAGGAGAGGTAGTTGGAGCCAGCGATTAGTGTTGGCCGACAAACGGAGTGCAGGCGGCCCCGTTTGAAAGTACAAAACTGGAATTTATTCCATTTCAACGGGCCGGCGTCGATCTGTAAGGATCGATTGTGCAGCCGAGTTATCAAGGCTGAACCGGTACCGAATAGGGGTAGCGTGTGACGGCCCCCTCCGATACCCACCGATCGGAGCCTTATCATCCACCTCCTGACTACGGGCGGCGGATTGGCGTAGGATTGGAACGGGAAGGAACGCTAGTACCGCACGTATTGCTGCTTCCGGCTGGCTGCGCCCTGCTACAACGCGGTTCGCGGCAGCGTTTGTTTTGACTACGACTTCAGATGTGCAATCATCGAAAGAGATAGAATCAACGACTATCATTTTGTACTAATTCTAAAGACATTCAAAAAAGTCATCAAATGTAAAAAAAATAATAGTTTAATTTAAGAGACTTTCCGACCAAATTGTATAAAAAAAGCAATGAACGTGTTCTCGCCATTCAGGCGATTGACACTTAAGCTGGAACATAACTTTGTAATTATTGTAAAGTAGTAATAGTAGCAAACCCAGTGGATGCCCTCATTCAAGAGTGCTCACCCCTGAGGTTCTCATATGCCGGTGCCAGATGACAGGTAAGTGCCCGTTTGGCCGCCATCATTTATAAATTTAACGAGCACACCTGTCAGCTGATTACCGACACATTTCGGTGTGACGGTGTTTTCCCCCCTTTTTGTGAGGTATCCGGCCCGCGTGCTGCTCACATGCGTGGGTTGCCGCATGCGGCAGGACGGGTTCATCACAAAATAAATAAAACGAGATTCCAGTGAAAATGTAGTTGGTGATCCGATTCGTTCACTAGCGCCGTGGATTCGCTTCCGCGAATGTAATTCGCTGCTTGGCCACAGTGTGCGCGGCCGACGCGCTTCGCCGTGGCATTTGGACGCTTCGCTACGCGCGCCCACGTTGAGGCCGAGGCTCGGCCCTCGCATTGACATAACACATCCTCGAGTCTGCCCAACGCATTTCATGCGAATACTCGCCTTAAAAATTATTTGGCGAGCTCGTAATGCGTTGCAGAAAGCTTCCATTTTCCCTGTTTGGCCCACTTGTTTTCTTTCTCACATATACTCGCACAAATACGGAAAAAATTGTTCCGAAGCTGCGTGGCACGGCAGTTTTCGTTTTATGGCACTCAATGTGCCTTCCGTGAAGTTTGCGTGTGCGTTTCCGGATTTTTCAATTCTATTGAATGGTTCAGAGTTAGAGTCTGTATCCTTTATCTTTGAGGCAGTCGTAAGACTTCCAGCAATCAGAAATAAGTATACGATTTGGTTCAATATATTGAGGACCATGACCCGTTTATTATTTGTAAGAAAACCTCTTTACTTCTGTTCACCACTAAATAAAACGATCTGTGCCCCTCTCCACTCCTCCAAAAACCCACTTTCTCACCACACGCTTTTCCCGCTCGTATTTCCGTTTTCTGGATTTGCTCTCGATTATTTTATCTATAACTCCACGTCCTCCTATTTTCTCACTTTCCGCCACAACTGCTTCAACACGTATTTCTCTGTTAAAACTTTTCCAGTCCGTTATCGTGTGACTGGAAATTCCTACATCACTCATATTTTCGTTTTTACTCACAAGTAAGTTGTATTAAAGTTTTTACCCACAAGTAAGTTGTTACTAAAATTTTCAGCCTGCCTAAACCATGAGTTTTTTCTCACTGACGGTTGGTTGTTAGTGATTCCGGGCGTGTCAACTACTTTGTTCATTAGTCCCGTTAGTGTAGTGCATGTTTTTCCCCCCTCAGGAGATGGCGATGGTCTTCCCTAGCTGGCTGACGAGATCCGGCGCCGACCTATAGTCGGTTATTGGGGCTTCCCCCTAGCCAGACTCCCACCAGCGGGGCGCCGCCCCAGCCGGGACAAGCCCTTAAGCTCCCGACCGATCTCCCGGAATATGTGGTAGTTAGTGCATGTTAGTGTAAGTGTGTGTGTGTAAGGAGAGGATAGGACAAGGAAGAGGAAGGAACGATCGCGCGTAGTCCGTGGCCCGTTTGAGGGTACTGCTCTGGTATTCGCCTGGTGTTGATCGGAGAACGGAAAACTACCGATCACAGCAGCCGGGCGCTAGAATTCGCCTCCAAACAGCGACCGAGTTCGGCCTAGCTGACGAGGTATTTTTAAAAAAAATATTTATTCTTGTTCCAATTACAAATGTCTTTCAAGGGTGTGTACAATTGCAATATTTTAACAAGTCAGTAAATTATCACCATTAACATTTGTATATAGTTACTAAGGTTACCCAGGAAGGGTCCTACGTAATTGCTTATTAATAATTAACATTTTTATTTTACTGTGAATTTCATATAGCTATTTAAGGAGGTTAAAAGAGGTCTTTTGAATATCGAGTCTTAATGCGGGAAAAATTACATGACTTGCCTAATTTAAATTCATTAGTTGCTGGACAAGATGCAAGAGAAGAACAAAAACGATTTGATAATTTTTAAATATATGTACTTGTAGAATCTATTGCTAGTTCATTTAAAATTTGGTCATTACGAATAAACCAAGGAGCTTTAATGTCGTAAAATCTTAATTTAAATAACTTTTAATTTGCGTTTGTGTTTTTGCAGTACCAACCAATATAGAACAATCATATGTTATTGTGGGACGAATGATACTGTTTTCCTAATTTGTGGAAAATAGTTTATTCTGAACCACACATTAAATAATGCAGTTAATGAATTAATACTTGAATTTGGAAGATGTTCTATGATTATATTTGGAATACAAACAATACCGGGGGATTTTATAAATTTTAACTTAGAAATAATGAATTTAGCTTCTGATGGGAAAATAAATTTAATTCTTTCAGATACTGTATAATAGGAATAGTATAATTTTTTAATGTCATTATAGAAACTAAAATTAGTAATAGGATTTCTAGTAAAGGAAAGTACAAATTGTTTGGCTAATAATTCAGCCTTTTCAGAATTGGAAATTGCTATAGTTAATTCTGATTTTAATGGAAGAAAACAAGATTTTTCACCAGTGATATTTCTAATGGCTGACCAAAGTTCTCTGGAGTTATGTTGAAGCTGAGATAGGAATTTATTGAATTGTAAATAATGTTATTCATCTGATTTATTTTTAACTTCATCTATTAAACGATTAAGGGCAATTTTTATGAGGGTTTCTTTATATTTGTCATTTTGTACAAGTTATGTGCTTTAGTTTAATTAAATTTAAAATTTCATTAGGAATTGATTTTAATTTGTTATTGCTGAAAAAAATTTTGCGTAGGAAGATAATCTAATTGCATGTGCAATATTATTTTGAAAGTTTAGTATTTATCTAGGAAGTAGTTTGTAAGGAAGACTGATATTTAATTTAATCATATTGAAATGAAAAAGTTTCTAGTTTATATTACCAATAAGTTCTGAATTTGAATATTCTATTTGTAGGAACATGCTGTCAAATTTTATTAATACTGGATTATGATCAGAATTATGACTTGGAATACAATATTGAAAGACAGGCGAATCAAAATCTATATATATAAAAGAAAGTCGTGTTAGTTACACTATAACTCAAGAACGGCTGTACCGATTTGGCTGAAAATTGGTGAGCAGGAAGCTTAGAGCCAGGAGACGGACATAGGATACTGTTTATCCCATTCGACAGCGTTCCTGTGTGAGAACGCACGTTTTTGCACGTTTTCGCGTGATTTCGCATGTTAGCTGTCATTGTTGCCTGTTGTAGCCCATTGTTGTAACGCCGCACTGATAACAGAAGGCGATAATGATAGCTGCCTTTCGTTCGCCGTTATATCTATATATAGTCGTGTTAGTTACACTATTTATAACTCAAGAACGGCTGTACTGATTTGGTGAGCAGGAAGCTTAGAGCCAGGAGACGGACATAGGATACTGTTTATCCCGTTCGACAGCGTTCCTGTGTGAGAACGCACGTTTTTGCACGTACGCAGTGCAACAAGGATACTACAGTTTCTCACAGTGAGTGCGACGCGAGAAAAAGATGGGACCGGCTGTTAAGGCGGAACAGAGTTCGCCGGGTCAGCTAGTTATTAGATATTATTACATCTACTATGTCAGGCTGTACAGTGTAATTATATGAATAATATGTTGGTTGATTAGGTGCATGTATAATCCTATTATTTTTTAAAATTAGTTTAAATAAGGATATACCTTGAAGTATAGTTACAACCCCTAGCTTGATGTGTAGTGTTTAACTCACCTATTAATAATGTTTTGTAGTTTGTGTTAAGGAGTATTTGAGAAAATATATTTGAAGGGAATTTGTGATTGGGGGGATTGTAAGCACACATTAGTGTTTCAGGACCATTAAGAAAGTTAATTTTCAAAACTAAGCTTTTTAAATTATTATTAGTTGGAACATATATTTGTGAATGTTTAATTTTCTTTCTCATTAAAACTGCAATTTCTCCTCCTTATTTAAATGAGAAATGATCTTCTCTATAAAATAAATAGTTTGGAATCTGAATTCTATTTGATGAACATGTGAAACATTTTTGAATTCTTTTAATTGATGAACAAGACCAATTGGCATTCCAGTTTAACAATTTTAGATAATGGTAATTATTATTAAATATTTTCGGTAATAACTCCTTCATGATTTAATGAAATCTAAAAATTCGGTTAATTATTTCATTTGTGATAATGGGAAGAATTGAATTAATGTCTATGCGATTAATAAGAGAAAAAGCGTGGGTATTTTGGAGCACATTTTATAAACAGTTCGAAAGAGATGGTAGAGGGGGAAAATTGTGTAAGATACGTGAAGAAACGGGGTTTGTTGTGGAAGTAATCGAAGTGTTGGGTCTAGGATAAGATTTATTTTTCAGTATTGCATTCTTTGTAGTTGAAGAAATCCTAGCATTAGAAGTTCTATTTGATTTATTAATAATATTTTTAAAAAATGTACAACCTCTATTAGCAGTATGAAATTGTAAACAGTTCACACATTGGGGAATAGAATGTTTAGGTTTATTACAATTGGTATATTGATGTTTATCTAAACAACATACACATCGAGAATCTAATTTGCAATTTGATTGAGTGTGATTAAAATTTTGGCAATTTTTACATTGGATAGAGTAAACTGATACCAATGGCATCTTTCACTACTAAAGCGGCGTGCGTTCTTCCATACAATGTGTGGCGACATTGCTATGACGACACTTCTATCCACGTGATCTTTGAAAACAATGTTTCAATGGAGAAATTTCTTAATTTTCAGGACTCTATTACAATTTGCTTTCTCTTTATCTGGTTTTACACATACGGAATACTGGAAAGGTTTCTCATCAGTGTGGATGCGCATGTGCCTATCCATGCGCCTCTTTTCAGTGAAGGTATTCTCACAGATGGAACACTGGAAAGGTTTCTCACCAGTGTGGATGCGCATGTGCAGATTCAAGCCTCCTTTTTGAGTGAAGGTTTTCTCGCAGATTGAACACTGGTGGGGCCTTTCCCCTGTGTGGGTGCGTATATGCTGAACCAAGTAAACATTTTTAGTGAAGTTCTTCTCGCAGACGGAACACTGGAAAGGTTTCTCACCAGTGTGGATGCGCATGTGCTCCTTCAAGTTTCCCTTCTGAGAGAAGGTCTTCTCACAGATGGAACACTGGAAAGGTTTCTCACCAGTGTGGGTGCGCATGTGATTATCTAAAGAACTTTTCAGAGTGAAAGTCTTCTCGCAGAAGGAACACTGGAAAAGTTTCTCACCAGTGTGGGTGCGCATGTGCTTAACTAAAGAACTTTTCTGAGTGAATGTCTTCTTGCAGACGGAACACTGGAAAAGTTTCTCACCAGTGTGGGTGCGCATGTGCTCATTCAAGCTTCCCTTCCATGTGAAGGTCTTCTCACAGACAGAACACTGGAAAGGTTTTTCACCAGTGTGGGTACGCATGTGACGAGCTAACTTGCCCTTTCTACTGAAGGTCTTCTCACAGACGGAACACTGGAAAGGTTTCTCACCAGTGTGAATGTCCATGTGTTGATTCAAGTTCCTTTTCTTTGTGAAGGACTTCTCACAGATGGAACACTGGAAAGGTTTCTCACCAGTGTGGGTGCGCATGTGCTCATTCAAGCTTCTCTTCAGAGTGAAGGTCTTCTCACAGACGGAACACTGGAAAGGTTTCTGACCAGTGTGGGTGCGCATATGCCTCAGCAACTCCTTTCTACTGAAGATCTTATTGCAAATGGAACACTTAAAATGTTTTCCCCTGTGGACGCTTGTGTTTCGGAGCACGTCTTTATGGTGCATGGTCTGGTCATAGCTAGAGATGCTTCTCTTACGGATGCAATCCACGTCTGTACTTTGGCTCTGTTGTTTCTGGTCTGTGTTGGCTTTCTCGGATGCAAAACTCCCTTCACCTATCAACATAAAACGATTGTATCAGACAAACTCAGAGGTAGACTTGCAAGAAAAAACGTCAAATGCTTCACAATCATCATACATTCAGTTCACAATAATCAAACAATCGTGAATAATTTTTGTAAGTTCTCTAAAACGAAAGTGTATTTTATAGAGAAATCATATTATTGCTGACAAAAAAATGTTAGATTTACTTTACTGCTTTATTGTGTTCAATTTTATACAATCTGGTATCCCTTGTTCCAAATAGACTTGGAGCATTCTTCTATATTAAATATGAAGTATAATTAATCGTGTAATTATTGTGTTGAAGGAATATATATCATTTTTGTAAACACTGTTGTTTCATCTATTTTGACTTGACATGTTCAATCTAAAGAATTGAAGTCTGTTTTGAGTACTTATCAAGTCAATTAAGCACAGATAAACATTGGCAATGGAATAGAGACTTACGAAACACAAAATCTTTCAAAGGCTACACACTACAACGCAATAAAAATATTAAATTAAGTTTTAAATATTTCTGGCATATTTTCTAATAATGCCCAAACTAACTGAATTGAAGTAACCTACTTGTTAAATGATTCTCCATACAAGCAACACATACATTGAATTTTATTGAAAATGTTCTTATTATTTTTTGGAACATTTGTTTTAGGTTTACACAATTAAGCATCGTAATTGAAATTAAAAACATCAACATTAATTACAATATTCAGATCGGCACAACTACTTCAATGAAGTTAAAAATAACGAAGCCACCAATAATTAATGCTACCACACCCCCGCATTGTATTATTGTTAAAAAAGACTTAATATGCCAGTAACAAGTAATGTACTTCAGCTCCCAGGTCAATGACCCCTACCTCGATCGGATTTTTGTCGTTTCCCTGATCCATTGAGTAATGCTGAGATAGCCCCTTGATTTGCTTCTGGACGTAAATGTAGCTCCATTATGCCCACTCACTTTTGCTGTACTCTCATTTTGCTTGCAGTGCTAGGAGTAGAGCTGAGGGTGAGTTATTATATTGTTAGCAAGGCAGAAAAATCAAATCTGAAGTTCATTTACCGTCACAAATAAGTTTTCTATAACTTGGAAACGAAAATATCTAGTTTTTGAAATGTTAATCTCTTGCTTGTTAAAGATTATTATTACTATTATTATTATTTTTATTTTATTAATATTATTATTATTATTTAATATTTTCTGTAGATATACACTGATGCCGGGGTTCTCAAAATCACCCAAGGCAACAATGGTTTGCACGTAAAGTGGAACGAGAATATATTTTGTTTTTTATATCGGTCAAGTCAGACTTAAGAATTTACGGACTATATTCGCTGTTCCCAATAATGCGGCTTTTTGAATTGTCCATATATGCTTCTCAGTCAATTCTAACTTCTTTGCGATCTCTTGGTGATCAATCCATTCGCTGAGACTACTACTGGAAGCATTTCTGCGCGCAATCCATACATGTCCTTCAATTCAACAGCCAGGGGTTGGTATTTCCTCTTTTTCTCAGCAACAGTTGTTACAAGCTGGTCATCTATAGGAACTGCAACATCAATGATGCATGATGTTTTAGATATTTTATCAAACAGAACAATATTTGGTCTATTTGATTCCACAGTTCGGTCAGTGAAGATTACATTATCCCACAGAATTCGAGCTCGATCATTGATTACTTGCTCAGGTTTGCACTTATAATATGGTTGTTCACTCTCTATGAGGTCGTATCTTTTGACAAGGGCTTGGTGGATTACTTTGGCGACGCAGCTGTGTGTTCTGTTTGTGCTAATGCGGGGCATCCACAGCAAATATGCTGGATTGACTTGTTGGTGGATTTACATAGGCGACATCGGCCATCAATTTGCTGACCCATGATGAATTTTTTATAAGCGCTGGTTTTGATTACTTGGTCTTGAACGGAGAAAAGAAATCCTTCCGTCTCACCAAAGAGCCCCCGGTTCGAAGCCACTCCATTGAGTTTTTCTTATCAATGTTCTCCGAAGTTAAAGTTGCAAAAAATCTACCATGAAGTTCCTTTCTTTGCCAGATATTGACGTTGTCTGGATGCTTCAGGTAATCAAACTCTTTACTTGGTTGTGCCAGACATAATAGGATTATCTTTCTATCTTGATCACAGATAGCTTTGTGAACAGACGAGTTGATAGAGAGAAAGTACCGACGCAGCTTTTCTTCTTGCTGTCGGCACAGAGCCTCCAAGTTGAGGAGTCCCCTTCCTGCATTAGCACGAAATAAGTACAGCCTGTGCACTGAACTCTTGAGGGTGGTGCAGTCGATGCCTTGTAAGTGTAGTTCTTATTTTCCTGTCGAAAGCCTGCAAGGATGTTTCTGTCCATTCTAAGTTGCTATGGGAATGGCCCAAGTATTAAAAGCAGATATTTTACTTCTTGAATTGATCCACGTTTTGCAGATTTTATTTACTCTCGATAGCACGTTCCGTACAATTTTGTTCCTAACGTCTGAATCAAAAATTCCCAGCAATTGCAGCATTCCCAGATATTTGTTGTGGTTTATCACCAGTGTGGGTGAGCATGTGCCTATCCAAGTGTCCTTTTTGAGTGTAAGTCTTCTCACAGGTGGAACATTGGAAAGGTTTCTCACCGATGTGGGTACGCACGTGCCTATGCAACTTCCTCTTGCTACTGAACATCTTATTGCAAATGGAACACACAAAACTTTTTCCTCTTTGGATGCTCGTGTTTGGGAGCGCGTCCTTGTGGTGCGCGGTCTGGTCATAGTTGCTGAAGCTACTCTTAAAGACAAAATCCAAGTGTGTGCTTTGGCTCTGTTGTGTGTTGGCTTTCTCTGATGCAGAACTCCATCTACCAACAAAATAACGTTTGATTCAAACAAATTCAGAGGAAGGCTAGCAAAAACAAGGATCTGATAGTTAACAACAATCTAACATTTGGTGACACAAACATGCATCTGAAATCGCAACAGAGATAATCCTTTATGATCCGAGCTATATTTTGAGATAGAGAAACTATTTTCAAAATAGTACAAAGAGGAAACAGAAAGGTAAATAAAAGATTTCCAATTCAATGCTCCACGTGGAGCTGATGACGCGCTGTCTTCAGGAAAGAGCAAACCTGTTTCCAATAGCTTCGGAAAGCTGGCAAATTCATTTTGTGCACTCTCACTATGCGAGGAATGTTCCCTAACAAGTACGGAATATGTGATTCCGTTGGGTATTTGCACATTTGAGTACTTTAGAGACGCCAAAGGACGCTTTTTAATCGTGAGGGAGCTATCGGCTGCTAAGCTTCGCAGACAGCTGTGACTTTGTAAATCGTTAGGGCGAACTCGCCACATTGTTGTCAACAAATACTGCCTAATTTGTATCAAGTACTGTACCTACCACCCCAATGCTTTTGTAACCTAGATTCACGAAATAATTAATATACGATACACTTACCTGAGGAACATGAAGTGATATCTTGATTTATTGTAGCATTAGAAGCACTACCACAGCAGGACGCAAGAGGATCCTACAAAAAATATAAATAAAGAATCTCTTCATGCAGTAAAATTTTGGGATTGTAAATTTGAAACTTCATTTAGAAGTTTAACTGTAACTTTGAATAATTCTAGTAATCCATGTTGACCTTTAATGATTTGCATCCCTGCACATTCAATTATCATTGCATGGAGATTCTTAGATATCATTCAGTTGACACCGATGACACAAAAAATTGATTTTTCCGTTTCGTACATTAAATTACTGATTTTGTGGATTTTGAAGTGGTAATCTTCAAAATGTGCATCAAATGGTCACATATGGTTTTATCTTCTAGTCAAAATTACCTTATGTTCTACCTGGTAACATTTCTCACGTACAGAATTTTGTAACACGAGTCCGAATATTCATGAATTGATTTGATCTAAAATAGCCATGCACTCTGGCTGAAGTGATACTAAAATGCACTATTGTAATTGTAAAATGTATAATAATGGAATTTTTGTTTACAATTAGTAATGAGAATAACTTAAATTTGTGAGTTAACTCTAAAATTTATTTCACAGCCTACGAGTAGCTGCTGGTATAAATGGAGCGGATACAAGTGAACTATTTCTTTGTCACTTCAGATGCACACACAGCCAAATTGGTTTCATTCGCGACGCTGTCTCTAAGAAATGGTAATAGGGACTCTTGAAGTTTAGAAAGGCACCAACGAGAACGCGACTGTTTTCCTTCATCGCACTTGTGTAATCGCCAGCAACGAGTAGTAGGGCATCGCACATCAAACACAGAGAGCGCCGTCCTCGCAAGGGTTCGGAGGCCCTTCTCAGAGGAAGGAATGGATTTCTCGTAAGCGTACAATGTCTGTCGGCATGAACGGAATTGATTATGATCTATTCCCGTGCGTGTTAACAGCTATGGTCGTTATTCCTGTAAGTGCAGAGCATGTTTCTTAAATCACGCGAGGTGGCGGTGTTATTCCGACGATGGACTGAGATCCAGCGCCGACCTCCAGGGCGGCTTGCGGGGTTACCTCATGTCCCACCAGCGGGGCAGCCCCAGAAGGACACGCTCTAAGCTCCCAGAATATGTGGTAGTGTCAGTGGCGGATTACCCACTAGGCAACATAGGCTGCAGCCTAGGGCGGCAAATTTAATTTTAGAAAGTCGTTTTTTAATGTTTTATAGTATATACATTTATTTAAGTTCTTCTCACATAACATATTTTTTAGGATTCACCTTGAAGCCAGTTCACAAAAATCAGTTTGGGAACGCCGCGTACCCCTTCCACCAGCTGTCAAGTACACAAGTATCAATCGGAGAATATTATGGTGGTTTCTATTTTCACTCTTTTTTCATAACCTTTCGTTATTAAATATAAAAATGAGTGACGGAACAATTAGACACAGAGGTTCTGAATATCGGAAACGTGCTCGTGAAAAGCAAGATCGAGAAGAAGTAGTTTTTTTTAAACACCAAAATTAGATTCATTTTTAAGAAAAATGATACACCAATCGACAGCAATCCAGTATAGTAGTAGAATTACAAGCATGAATTTGAAAAATAATATATACAAGTAGACTATTTTTTTAATTCATTAATTGGGTAACCTTTTATTTATTGTATACGTTGTTATTAGATAAATTCTACTTATGTTACTGTGGATCCCCTAAAGAACCCAAGCGAATTCAACTTAGATGATAATTCTGACATAATTTCAGGTAAAATAAATTCTGCTATTTTTATTTTATAGATATTTATGGATACTAAACGTTTATACAATACTTCAATAATTTTAATAAACATAAATATAACAGATTAGAAATATATTATTATTCAAAACCCTGTTAAAAATGACGTATAGAGGTAATGACGTAAATATGACGTAATGGCGTAAATATGACGTAATGGCGTAAATATGACGATATATATATTTTTAAATAGAAACATATTTAAAAATATCAATACAGAGACAATAAACGGATAGAATTTCAAACTTCAATCGGCTTATTGTCTCCGTATCAATACCTCTGAATGCGTATTAATATTGTTTTTATCAAGGTATATTATGTAATACATGTTAAAATCGGATTACAATTATTATTGTAATGTACCAATTATATAATGTTTAAAAATAAACAAAAGAATTATATGTACATTATTATTAAAAAATAATTATAAAATGTTGCAAAAAATATACTTTTATTATATTATTGGAATGTAATTTCGTAATTAATATTTATATTTATTTGTTGTTAGAGAAATTATTATATATTCCTTGCTTTTTAACATACATATATTGAAATTGTCTAAAGGGTTCATGAATTCGCTTGAAAAAGACAATCACCTAAAAGTATCTTGAATCACTTTGCCTCAAGAACTGAATAAAGATCAAGCTTTATGGTTAATTGATGAATTTACTCATGACTATTTAGCAGTGCATGGTTATACGCAAAACAAGAATGGAGACTTTTCAAAGTTGAAACGACATTATAACGATTATAGTGGACAATTTTCACCCGCTTTATTTCAAAGAAAGTTACTTAATGGTGAAACACAAACTCGATCATGGTTAGTCTATTCAGAAAGTGCTGGTGCAGTATTTTGCGGACCATGTTTACTTTTTAAAGGTGACTCTCAGTTTTCTTACAAATGTGGATTCAACGATTGGAAGAATGCAACAGCACGATTGAGTGGACATGAAAATTCGGATGGACATAAGGCATGTGTGTTAAAATTCAAAGATAGAGGAAACGATGTAGGTCACGTAGATAAAATTGTAACAGTTCAGTTGAATGAAGAAATAGCATATCGGCGATCTGTTTTACAGAGAGTAGTAGCTGTTTTTAAATCATTAGCGTTTCGAGACCTTCCTTTTAGAGGTCGGAACGAGAAATTTGCTTCACCTCAAAATGGCATTTTCTTATGTCATTGGAATTGATAGCTGATCTTTCATTGTACGGTATGTTCAAAATGACGATAATCCAGTGGAACGTTTTTTAAAATTTTTGGAAAATCCAGGACATAAAGCTCACGATTTGGCAAAAATTGTTTTGGAAACTTTAGATTCACGATGAATAATATCAATGATTGTTGAGGCCAAGCATATGATAACGCTGCCAATATGTCAGGATCATATGCAGGATTACAAGCACTAATAAAGGAAGTCAACTCTCTTGCAGAATACACACCTTGCTCAGCTCACTCTCGTGATTTAGAGGGTACTTGGGCAGCAGCAAGCTGCAGAGAATCTGTTTCATTTTTTAATCTAATTCAACATTTATATACAATCTTCACAGCATCAACTCATCGATACTACTATCCTTTCAAAAGCCAAACTCATTCACTCTGAAACCGGTATCTGCTACTAGATGGTCCTCGCGTAGTGATGCTGTCTTTACATTAACAGAATCTTGGAAGAAAATTATAAATGCACTAAATGCAATAGAAAATAATCATTCTGAAAAACCAAATACAAGATGCGAAGCACTGAGTTTATTAAGACAGCTCGAGAAACTCGAAACGGCCTTCATGCTGTCTCTGGAGCTGTTTACTGGAATGAATAAATTCTGTTAGTAAAACATTACAGAAAGTAGATATCGATATAAGCAAAGTTATTGAGCTCTACGAATCATTGATTGGTCTTGTTGATAAAATTCGGAATGAGTTTGATTTGTACGAAAAGAAGGCATTCGAATTTTCAGAAATTCAAGAATATTATGTGCAGATATTAAGAAAAACAAAGAGCAAAAGACCATTTGACGAGAATAAAGAGAAAAATATCAACATGACAGGTAGAGATCAATTCAGAATTACATTTAAAGTAATATTAGACGATTTGTTTTCTAAATTGAGGAAAAGAAATACATCTTACAAGAATATTTACAACAAATTCAACATTATTATTGATACAAAAAATTTAAGCACATTAGAAGTTCACCAGAAATCAAAAAACTTGAGAAGTTTGTATCCAATAGACCTGGAAGCAACATTTGAAAATGAGTGTTTACATTTTCAAGCCCATTGCAACTCTTCAAAAGTTAAGCCAAAGGATTTCCTAAAGTCTCTCCAAAAATCAGAACTACATAATATATATCCAAATATCGATATTGCTTGGCGTATATTTCTTAGTCATCCAGTTAAAATTGTTCAGCGGAGGGCTCATTTTCTTGTTTAAAAAGAATCAAAAATGATTTGCATTCAGTTATATCACAAAATTGATTAAATTATCTTGCCGTTTTATGTATTGAATCCAATTTAACATTGTCTTTAAATTACAACACTTTAATTGAACTTTGCTAGCAAGAAATGTAGACGTAAACATCTGTAAACAATGTTATAATGAAATTTGATAAAATTAAAATTTTATTCTAGATAAAAATAACTATTTTTGTAAAATAATTTTTAATGTTCATTCACCCACATGGAATTGGTACTAAATAGCTTTTTGATTTTTTTGTAAATATTGTGTTTCACAAGAGGTCAGGAAGGGCGGCATTTTGGCTTCAGCCTATAGTCGGTAATCAAGTTAATCCGCCACTGGGTAGTGTAGTGCATGTAAGTGGGTGAGGATAGAACAAGGAGGAGGAAGGAAAGATCGCACGCAGTCCACGGCCCGCGTTTGTTAGCGAAGATGATCTAGAAAGTTACCAATGGTGATATTCTCTCCTACAGACACAATCGTGAGAGCATTAGGAATCAGTGGAGTGCATGGACTTAAAACCAAAGAGTATCTCAGAGGACTAAAATTGATACTGTTAATGTAATGAAACTTCGAATGTAAACTGTTATTCTTACCTCCTCTTCGTCACTACATGTTTCCTGTTTCACCGGTGGCCCAATAAACACAGCCATTGGAGGCTGCAACTCGTCCTGTACAAAACAAAAATGTCAAAACAAAACTAGTGGTACTACAACAGCATACTGTAGCGTATTGTATTAACAAACAGGAAGACCGGCGACTTGCAGGCGCCGCGTCGCAGGATTAGGGCAGCCTGAGACTGCTGGTTGGAGAAAGGAAACTCCAAGTGAATAGCCAGTAGTTGGGGGCGGAGGCACACCGAGGTATTTTTGGAACTTCCAAAAAAACATGGAAAGGGATGCCCAAAATGCGTGGCGGCGCAACAGTCACGTGGCATGAAGTGGCGCGCGAAAGCAAGATGACGTTGCGTGCCACGTGGCTTGAAAGGTATATAAGGGAGAGCGCAAAGCGTGGGGGTGGGTTTGGAGCTGAGTGAAAACCTCGTGCGATCGCAGAAAACTTGCGCCCAGGGCGGTGCGGAGGCGAGCTATGCTCGTAGGGCAACCGTGTTGGGACGCCGGTGTGGAACACTTTTTTCCACGGGTGACTGCGGTCACCGGGGCTCTACGCTGTGTGCGTAAGCTCGCTACGGCGTGGCGAGGGCCACGAGTCATCTTGTAAGGATCGCTCCTGCGATCGGGGAATAGGGTCTATCAGAGCTGTAAATAAATGATCCAACTATTTATTTGTAAATACTTATTAATAAATCTGTAAATATCTGAAATGAGCGCGTGTGATTGCTGTTGTCCTCCCACGACGTCACAATACTTTTTATCGCATTATTTGTAATGGCCCCGCAATATAATATACAACATGGGTGCACGCAAAAAGTGATTCCAACAAGCATTTTTTGGTCCGCGCCGAGGCTCTAACTCAGATCCTTGAGTTAACGCGCCTCGCACTTCACTGTTACAGAACGCAGTAGCTCTTACGAACTCACTTCTACAACTACCATTTTGCAATTTCCGAAATTTCAGAGAGTACAACGAAATTGAGACCTGCCCATTCTTTTACGCGACACTTCATCAGTGGATAGAAGATGCGTTTTTTTATTTTAACATAAATTTCTTTCTCATCAATTGCATTCATAACAAGCAGAAATAAAGCAAAATAACATACATTTTTTTAAAAATATTGTATAGGAGCCTTCTTCAAAGACTAATTTTTACTTTCGCGTGAACGCACGAATATATGGAGTAATCCACGTTGTATAGAGGAAATGCTGCGAAAAAGTTTTTTTCCCATGAAACAAGAGATTTCTATTTTGTTTTCTCAAAAACGGCTCCAATTTTATTCTATAAAATATTTACCTCGTGTGTGGGAAAGAACGATATAGAAAGTGGTGGTAGTCACATTTTCGTTGAATTCTGTTTTTTTTTGTTTCGAAAATTGCAAATTGTTTTTAAATGTTGGTTTTCTACATCCACAATATTAAAGACGAAAATGTTTTCTTGATTGAAATGTGTTCGTCAAAAACATCTTGAACTCAGGTCCTGTTCAGTTTTTGGAATATATGAGTAGTCTTTCCCGTAATTTTTCCTGAAACAGGCAATTTTTAAACAACTTCAAATAACTATTTTCTAACAAAATTTAACATTTTTTTTACTTTTTACCATTGTACCTACCAAAGAAGCTGTGCAGCTCCCATTTTCGGCAAACGTTTTTGAAAATTACAATAAACATAAAAAAGTGACGTTATAATAGCACAAAATTAACGAAAGTCTCCTAAAATTCATTCTTAAAATGTCATGTACTTTTTTATTATGCGCAACATTTTTGACATTCCAGTGACGGATGGGTAATAGTATTCTAAGTCATTAAAAATGTTTATCTTGATAGTTATTATTCAGCCTGACATAATTAATAAGAAGAAATTCATTACCAGAAAATAATCCCGTCCGGCAAACAAGTCAGTGTCCTTCTCAAGTCCAGAAATTAATCAGTCGTACATTACAAAATGAGAGGTGCAATCTTAATTTTCTTAATGCTCATTTTCAAAATATTATGTACGATCTTATTTAAAAATATAATCTGAAGAATAGTTTTCATTAAGGAACTAGAGTTGCAACTGCACATACTTTTTCGCATTATTTCGCGTTATAAACTTTTAGACCAGGGTTTCTCGCATTTTAGGACAGATTTCATTTAAGGAAAAATACCTCTATTAAATATTGTACTTTTCAACGTCAACTTAATGCACATTTTGAAAATTCAGAGAGTCCACTGAAAACGCAAATTGTACTTTGCTCTATTTGAGAGAAAAAAAGCAAAGAAAAAAGTTGGTGCAGATTCTGAAACAATTGCTGAACTGTGGCTCATTGCAAAGTCGCAAGCCTTTCACCACTGAGATCCGGGTTCGATTTCCATCGAATCTTATGTGAAATTTGTTCCAACAAAACGAGTTCGGCTGCTTCACAAGGGCTAGTCCAACCCCTGTGAAGTGCCCTAAACCCTACCCGTATCCTTATTCCTTCCTAATTCTGGCCGCTGGGTAGTGACGCAGGAGCGCGCGGTAGGAGGCGCGTACGCGGAGATGCTACCTGGCGGTCCTCTTGACAACCGACTGCGACGAGACGCGACAGACAATATTAACGGAGGATTACTCCAAAACACAAGCGCTGTAATGGGAGGATTACTCCAAGAAGCGCAAAGCGCTCAACGCCCCCCAAGAGGCTTGGAGACGCGTTGCGTCACAGTAAACGCAACAAATTTTTAAAAAATCTGTAATATGACAATTCTACCACAGATATGAGAGCAAAGCTGAGATATGAGAGCAAAATAACACATAATGAAAAAAGATCTGAATATATAGGGCACAGATAGTATTGGATTAATTCCCAACCTGACCGCGCAAATACCCGACTTGACTTTCATTTTTCAGAGGTTGGTTGAAATTCAAAATTTCTAGTGAATGACTTTGTAACTAATAACCCCACTCCACCCGCATTTCTTCAATTCATCCGACAAAAAACGTTGCGCGGTATTGCACAGCAGCAGCTGTCAAAAATTCGCTGTTCTGCCGCGTGTCACATGTTCCAGAGCAGTGTTGCCATCCTCGTACAATGAAATTAAGGCGCCATGGGCCGAAAATGACGGAGTTTTTTTAACCAACTTTTCTTCCACATAGACCTTTTTAGGTGGCGTTGGTTTAATTCTCCGTCAACCCACCATGATCGCGGCGCGAAATCACGTTTTCAGAAATTTCTTAAAATATTCTGGCCGGATAGGGAAAATAATTACCAGTTCCTTACCAGGCGTCCGAGACGCGAACACAGCGAATAATACCAACCGTACACCTGTGGCTGAACAAAAGATACAGGCACTGCATCCAGTCACAACTCAAAACAAATTTAGTGTTTTAGATTATGAAACAGATTTTCTTTGCCTTCCTGATCCTCACCACCATTCTCTACCATCGACAAATTCATGCACAAACCAACGCAAACAGGCTAGGAAGCGCGTCAAAACCAAAACACGTAAAGCTGTGCATTCTAGCTCACTTGAAAACAAAGACATTCCTACTGAGCCTAAAAAACAGGTACTTATTTTAGCTGACAGTCATGGCCGCCATCTTTCCTCCATTCTCAGTCTCATCTATTTTTAAACCTAACGGGAGCTTTGCAGATGTGACTGCAGAGTTGGACACCCACACGAAGACACTGACCAATCAAGACAGTCATTATCATAGGAGGGCAGAATGACATTAACTTGGGCGGTAACTTTACACCTGAAACACATGTAAACAAATTACAATGTGCCGCCCAAAATACTAACATTGTAGTCTCGACTCTGCCCTTCTGGTACAACAGACCAACACTATGCAGCGAGATTAAGCACGCAAACCAACAATTAAAACTGCAGCTGAGAGAAACAAATGTCACACTTTTTTAAATTAATTTCCTCTCAGCAAAACACTTCACCCGGCATGGTCTTCACATGAACCTTGCTGGAAAACATGCAGTCAGTAACAAGCTTGCACAATACATCATCAACTCCAGTCCTACGCAGTCTCCTGCCAAAAATCCGTCCCTTTCACCTTCCTTACGTTCTCCACCCCCCACCCTTATTTCGAAACCTGTTGCCTCTTCCTCTGAACATACTCCCGTTTCTCCCATTCCCATTACCAATTCATCTACACCTGATGCCCAATTTTCCTCACAACCTGTCACTGCCGGGACACACTACAACCTTCGACCACGCACTCGAGGTAAAAATGGAGTAAATATATAGCAACTACAGTCAGATGCAGCAGAAAAACATTCGTGTAGGTACTTGCAAAAAATAAACATTCTTCACCATAATGTTCAATCCCTTTCAAATAAAACTGAGTTTATCGAGGCAGCTCTACAGAGCGATCTAAACCAAACGGACGTTCTTTGATTTACAGAACATTGGTTATCTCCTAATGAACTTACCATTTTCCAAATTCCCAACTTTTACCTCGCAGGCTTTTATTGCAGAGAGAGAGAATCGCATAAAGGTCCTACGTATGGGGGTTCTTGTATTTACGTTAAAAGTAATATTGATTCTATCCCCTTGGCGGAATTAAATGTGTATTCCATTGAAAATATTTTCGAAATTTCTGTTGTACATCTTACTTCACTAAAAGTGATAATACTTTGCATCTACAGACTTTCAACAAAGAACTGCGGATTATATTTTGTTCTTAGAAAACGAGATAACACTTAATAAAGTCAGCAATCGCCCTTTTGAATCCATTGTTGTATGCGGAGATTTTAACATTGATTTTCTGGTCGAATCTTGCGAGAAAGAAAAGTTTCTCAATTTAATTAATTCCTTCAATTTAGACATTACAATTAATGTACCTACACGGATCACACAAAACTCGATGAAGGCAATTGATCAAATTATAATTAACAAAACTACTACTCGATATGAAGTTGAAACAAAAGATTTAGGATACAAAAATACAAAACATTGTTACCAAAAGTCAGAGGGCAGGCTAAAATCATGAAACACGATCAGGATATTTTGAACTCAAAAAACAAAACAAAAGCAATGTGGAATATAATAAAAAATACGACCAAATCAACTAGAAATCCTGTAGAGATTGTTGTTTTAAAATATAACAATATAAATGTGAACGACCCGGCAACAGGGGCTAGTCTCTTTAACCAATACTTTTCGAGAATTGCTGCCGATCTCACTAAGGGTCTTCAGGCACAAAATTCAATAATAGACAGTTCACCCAAAATTTTAGACACGATGTTCGTTTCCAAAACTTCTTCCTATGAAATTCTCAAAATAATCGGTAAACTAAAAAATAAATATTCGTCCGGTTTAGATGAATTCCCGGATGCTTTGTTAAAGACCTGTGCGCATGCCATTATACACCCGTTAACTCACATATTTAATTTATCGTTATGCACCGGAACGTTTCCAGATATTTTCAAAACAGCTAAAATTAAGCCGCTCTTCAAAAAAGGCAACAAAAATGAAATTCAAAATTATCGGCCCACTTCTCTTCTATCAGTTTTTTCAAAAATATTAGAGATATTTTTACGTACGAATGGAAACATTTTTCAGTAAACACGACGCGCTTTCAGATTGCAAACATGGATTTAGAAAATCAAAATCAACGAAAACAGCTATATTTACTTCTCTTAAAGATGTCGCCTCATCATTGGATGAAAACGAGGCACCTATTGGATTATTTTTAGATCACTCAAAAGCTTTTGACGTCATTGATCATGACATTTTACTTTCAAAATTACCTTCATATGGAATCCGTGGTATTGCTCTAGATTGGTTATGTTCGTACCTTAAACAACGATCTCAGAGAGTTGAAATACCTTACTGGAATGATGGAACATTAAGTACGCACCTTTCCGACTCTTTGCCCATTGCACGTGGAGTTCCTTAAGGATCGATTTTAGGCCCTATTCTGTTAATACTTTACGTAAACGATATGCCCTCGATGATTCGAAACGGAAGAACGGTTCTCTTTGCAGATGATACGAACACCCTTTGCAATAAAGAAACAGTAAATTGTAGAATATCAGATGTTTCAAATTGGTTCCGAAATAACAAATTAATAGTAAACGAAAAGAAAACGGTTTTAATGCGGTTTTCCATTTCAAATAAACAATTGTGTTCCATTGAAAATGAACGGTGTACCATTGACTGTTGTTAAGGCAATAAAATTTTTAGGTCTCTCAATTCAGTCAAACCTTAAATGGAATGTCCATTTAAATGAATTGAACACAAAATTTAATTCATTATGCTACGCGTTCAGAATACTTGCAAATTCAGTCAGCCTTCATACTACTCGTTGTGGATATTTCGCAAATGTTCACTCCCACCTGAGATATGGCATAATATTCTGGGGAAATACATCTTATAGCTCCCACACTTTTAGATTACAAAAACGAATTGTATGAATAATAAGCAAATCCCACCCACGTGATTCATGTAAGCCTCTCTTCTTTAATCTAGGAATTTTACCATTACCTTGTCTGTTTATTTACGAATCAGTGGTTTTTGTCAAAAATGACTTCCGTAAGGGCGGGAATATATTATCAGAAAATGCCGATGTCTATAACTATAACACTCGACGTAGAAGTCATATTCATCAGGTGACAATATCAACAGCTCAATACAAGAAATTCACATACAACACATGTACATTATTTTACAACACTTTGCTAGACGACATTAAACGATTAAATTCGATAGGAAAGTTTAAATCCCAAGTGAAATCGTTTCTGCGGCATAAATGTTTCTATACAATTAGAGACTATATTGAGCATCACAAGAAAAGTAACATTAATTTTAACAATGATACATAATGCATTATTTACCATTTGGACTGTATAAATGTGTATAAACAACCTGTAACAACTATTGAACTACAGCCTCCAGGTCAATGACCCCCATCTCGATCAGGTTTTTCGTCCATTTTCCCTGATCCATTGAGCAAATGCTGAGATGGTTTTTGCTTCTGGACATAAATGTAACTTCATTTTCTGTGCACGTCTTCTAGAATTCAGTGGGAAATACAATTATTCAAATTAATGTTTCCATGTTGTCGCGGCAAGAAGTATTATTCCGAAGGACAACATGGATAAGAGCCAAAATTTATTGCTTAGTTATCCTTGAAAATAGATTTTATTAGATGGGAGTTTTTTTTTTAGTAGTATATGGCTTAGTGTAGGGATCACAGAATTTGGAAAATGTGCACACAATTCACTTTTCCCCATAGCACGTCATACGCAGTTTGAACTGTTTTTTGACGTCAAATAAATAAATAAATAAATAAATAGACGCATAGAATGACAACTCATACGAGTCGATTGGTGCAAGGGGAGTGGTCTAACTGCACGGTGTGAGATGTGTAGCGATGTCAACTAGCCGCCGTTTGTCCAAATTTCCTGAAGCAAGTTCGAGGGTAGCCTCGATTGTCCGCACAGCCGAATCCACCCGAGCCACAACACCTAAATAAACAAGGCCTTAGCAGTCATTCAAGATAGCCGCCGAAGTGGGCCATACAATCTGAAATGCCTAATAAAATTAAAGTTACTAGCCAAAATTGTATAATAAATCACATTATCGAATAAAAAGAAAAGAGGTTTTCTTCCTTCATCTGGAAGATTGTACATAAATTTAACTTGTTTTTAAGGCAAAAAAAAAGCAGACACTTTCTATTAATTCTGTTATCACGTTTAACACAGTAGATAATATCCTACTTGTTCTAATCCCAATATATTTTTTTCAAAATATCTTGCAAGACCTGTGCACACATTTTATTTACAGAAACTATTTGTACTATCTCTTTCAGATATGAAATTACGGTTCATATCATGAATGTAGGGGCAATTGTTGCAAGTAATAGGTTATAAAATTCAGTACTTACAATGTTATCAGCTTTAAAATTCATCCATTTAAATGTATCTCATCTATTATGAGTTACTGATTTATCACTATCACTTAATGTATGAAAGTACAGTGAAACTCCGTTTATACGTTTCTCACTTATACGTTTTTCACGGTTATACGTTTTTTTTGTTAGGTCCCGAATAAATTCCTATAATTCCCATGCAAAATTATTTCAGATATACGTTTTACGTTTATACGTTTTTCACACTTATACGTTGAAAATAAAAGTCCCTTTAAGGCCGTATAACGTTTAAATGATCCCGCAGAGGCGCTGGACGATCTGCGTCGTGCCCGGAATTTTGCTCGAGTCGACACGCTCCAGAGCGCTCCCGCGGAGCTGACTCTTGCCCTCTGAGGCCACTTCCCGTTAATGAAACTTGTAATATAGAAGCTCGACTCAGCCTAGCTGAGGGTCAAGACCGCGCGAGCCCGCGGGTGGTAGCGAAAGTCGGCTCCCGGCCCACCTCCAGAAGCGGGACTTCCAAAACGAAAACTTTCAGTCGTATGCGCATGGAAGCTCTCTGAGGATCTCAGGAGGCGACAGCTAGCTCCGAGGGAAGGTCAAAGGTGTCCCCAGGAGAGAGTAATGACATAGATGACCAATAAATGAGAATGTTTGTGCATTGACTGTCCCAGTCTCCAAAGGTGCCTTTGGCTCGCCGTAATAACACGAGTTCCTTTCGGTAGCGGATGGCGCAAGCGGCTAATGAAACCGATCCCTTTCCGCGAGGCGCGGCGCGGCGGGTGTCGCCAGACGGTAGAGCTGTGGCTGTCGTGCGCTTCCTGTCGCCTACGTATTAGATCACCGTGCTTTGATCCGTGTTATCTCAAGTAACATGAAGCTTGAAAGCAAAGCAAGCAGCCGTGGGTCTTCGTCGCCAGTTGTAGCCCACGCAGGTCACGGCCTTCGTTTGCGTAGTGAAACTGAGTCACACAAGTTCAACAGTATCATCCTTTCTGTTCTGCAATCTGCAGTTCTTGGCTGGGATTTGCGAATAGTCTTCGTGTCGCTCAGGTCGCGCCTTCATCTCGCGTTTGTTGTACTGTCGTAGTTCGTCTTCTTTCTGGTTTTGCGTCCGCGATATTACACGAAAATGAGTGGTAGGAAAAAGCAACCCCTTTCAATATCAGAGAAAATAAAAATTTTAAAAGTTGTTAGGGAGAGTGGAAATAAAAAGAAAGTAGAAATTGCTAAAGAACTGGGAATACCGGCATCCACGCTGAATTCCATCATTTCTAAGGGGAAAGAAATCGAGGACAAGGCATGTGTGTTTGGGGTGTCTAGTAGCAAGAGAATGCGAATTCAAGGAGGAAAATATGAAAATTCGGAAGATGCATTGCTACAGTGGTTTCAGCAGCATCGTGCTGAAGGTATACCAATAAGCGGCCCCTTATTGTGCGAGAAAGCGACTGAAATTGGACTGCGGCTTGGTTTAGAAAATTTCCTAGCTTCATCTGGCTGGCTTCATAAATTCAAGCTGCGACACGGAATCTGCTGCAAAAGTATGTGCGGCGAAAGCGGAAATGTTGATGCAGATGTCGTGTCGGCATGGAAGTCGGGACCTCTTCAAGAACTGGTGGAGCAGTATGCCCCCAAAGATATTTTTAACGCCGACGAGACGGGGCTTTTCTATTCCCTAATGCCTGAAAAGACGATGGCGTTCAAGGGAGAAAATTGTCACAGGGGTAAGAAGAGCAAAGACCGTGTAACTGTGCTTTTATGTGCTAACAGTGATGGGACAGAAAAATTGCCACCGGTCACGATCGGGAAATTTGCGAAGCCGCGATGCTTCAAACACATTAAAACACTGCCCACCAAATATGAACACAATAAAAATTCGTGGATGACCACGAAAATCTTTGAAGATTGGTTGCGGGCTTTAGATGCCAGAATGGGTATCAGAGGGCGAAAAATACTATTATTTGTAGACAAGTGTCCAGCACATCCACCAGACACCTCATATCTACGAAACATCAAGGTGCAATTTTTCCCCTCGAACTGATCATGACATTTTACTTTCCAAATTACCTTCATATGGAATTCGTGATATTGCTCTAGATTGGTTATGTTCGTACCTTAAACAACGATCTCAGAGAGTTGAAATACCTTACTGGAATGCTGGAACATTACGTACGCACCTTTCCGACTCTTTGCCCATTGCATGTGGAGTTCCTCAAGGATCGATTTTAGGCCCTATTCTGTTCCTACTTTACGTAAACGATATGCCCTCGACGATTCAAAACGGAAGAACGGTTCTCTTTGCGGATGATACGAACATCCTTTGCAATAAAGAAACCGTAAATAGTACAATATTAGATGTTTCAAATTGGTTCCGAAATAACAAATTAATAGTAAACGAAAAGAAAACGGTTTTAATGCAGTTTTCCATATCAAATAAACAATTCTGTGCTCCATTGAAAATGAACAGTGTACCATTGACTGATGTTAAGGCAACAAAATTTTTAGGTATCTCAATTCAGTCAAACCTTAAATGGAACGTCCATTTAAATGAATTGAACACAAAATTAAGTTCATTATGCTACGCGTTCAGAATTCTAGAAAATTCAGTCAGCCTTCATACTGCTCGTTGTGTATACTTCGCGAATGTTCATTCCCGCCTGAGATATGGCATAATATTCTGTGGAAATACATCTTATAGCTCCCAGACTTTTAGATTACAAAAACGAATTGTACGAATAATAACCAAATCCCACCCACGTGATTCATGTAAGCCTCTCTTCATTAATCTAGGAATTCTACCATTACCGTGTCTTTTATTTACGAATCAGTGGTTTTTGTAAAAAATGACTTGCTTAAGGGCGGGAATATATTTTCAGAAAATGCCGAAGTCTATTACTATAACACTCGACGTAGAAATCATATTCATCAGGTGACAGTATCAACAGCTCATTACAAAAAATTCACATACAATACATGTACATTATTTTACAACACGTTGCCAGATGACATTAAACGATTAAATTCAATAGAAAAGTTTAAATCACAAGTGAAATTGTTTCTGCTGCATAACTGTTTCTATACAATTAGAGACTATACTGAGCATCACAAGAAAAGTAACATTAATTTTAACAATGATACATAATGCATTATTTACCATTTGGACTGTATAAATAAGTATAAACAACCTGTAAGAACTATTGTACTACAGCTTCCGGGTCAATGACCCCCATCTCGATCAGGTTTTTCGTCATTTCCCTGATCCATTGAGCAAATGCTGAGATGGCCCCTTGTTTTGCTTCTGGACATAAATGTAACTTCATTTTCTGTGCACGTCTTCTAGAATTCAGTGGGAAATTCAATTATTCAAATTATCGTTTCCATGTTGTCGCGGCAGGAAGTAATAAGAGCCAAAATTTATTGCTTATTTATCTATGAAAATATATTTTATTACATGGGAGTTTTTTTTGTTGTTGTTTTTTTCTCCCTTGCAAAATTCAAAATTTATTGCTTATTTACCCTTGAAAATAGATTTTTTTACATGGGAGTTTTTTTGTTTGTTTTTTTCTCCCTTTCAAAATTTATTGCTTGTTTATCCTTGAAAATAGATTTTATTACATGGGAGTTTTTTTCTCCCTTTCAAAAATTCAAAATTTAAGTAGTATATGACTTAGTGTAGGGATCACAGAATTTTGAAAATGTGCACACAATTCACTTTTCCCCATAGCACGTCATACGCAGTTTTTAACTGTTTTTTTTTTGACGTAAAATAAATAAATAAATAAATAAATAAAACTGCACCAGCGAGTTGCAACCCATGGATCTAGGGGTTATCCGAAACTTAAAGTTGCACTACCGAAAAATGTTGGTGCAACAGGCCATCCGCTACATCGACAACGGAAACAGGAGTTCGACTAAAATAAATGTATTACAGGTAAAATTTTTAGTTTTATGGTCAATGAGGTAGAATTTTTAGTTTTTATAATCAGGAACACTCCTTTTTTTCTCATAGGCTATGCATTTTATCTCCTCGTCATGGCAGAAAGTTGAAGAATCTACCATCAGGAACTGTTTCCGGAAAGCTGGATTTGGCAGCCCCGAAGATGATGTAGAAATGGAGTTAGCTTTGGGAGATTTACCCATCAATCAAGCGGACTTCACAGAATTTGTGGATGTAGATAAAGATGTGGTTACATCTGAACTAAGGTCCATTGAGGACATTGTGAGTGAAATCAACGAAGAGATTGATGAAGACAGTGATGATGAAGTGGATGATAGTGAAATAAATGTAGTAGGTTTCAGTGAAGCCGTTGCAGCATTAGAAACTGTTAAAAAGTTTGTTATGCAACACAGTGTCGCAGATGAGGTGATGGAACAGCTATCACGTTTGGAGGGGGAAGTGTATACCTTGGGGGCTTTTAATGTTAAACAGACCAAGATAACAGACTTTTTTCATAAGTAATCATTTAAACTACATTAAAATCTTCTTTTTTGGTAGTAAGTTTTCTAATAAAACAGTAGAGTAAAAAAAAGATTTTTTTTGCTCATAAAATTCAATTTCAGTTATGTGCTTTTCTCACTTATACATTTTTTTTCTTCGGTCCCCTGAAAAACGTATAAGTGAAGTTTTACTGTATTTGTTTCTCATTTACATAAAAAAATTGTTTTCCCTTGGTATCATTTGAGGTTTTAAATCAAATGAAGAACCAATCTCCTAATTACACTAGGATGACCAAATATTGTGAAACCTTAATGATCGAAATATTTATAAGAATATGGTAAATGGCATACAATACAATATGAAAAACCATGAACTATGGATATCAAATTCTTTTTTTAGTAAGGAATTTTATTGATCCAGCATAAAAGCAATGTGTTTGTCAAATTCTGAATTTGTGGTATCGATTTGAAGTAAGACGTCTGAAATTAAAGCAAAAACATCAAGAGGACTGTTACTATTGCTTATATTAAAACATAGTTCTAACTTAACTTTTCTAAACCAACACACATTACAAACCTCTCTAATATTGTAATGCTTTCAAGTTTTAATACTTTTTTTCAACAAACAGTTTCAATTCCTTGTTCTCCACAAGTGAATTTATAATTTTAGGGGTAGAATTACAATCACTATGTTGAAAAAGAATACTGTCTTCCTTAATAATCCAATAACAATCCAAAATACAGAACTCCAGTTTGCTTTTTAGTCCACCAAAATTACTAAAAGATATTTCATTAAATCTTGCAATGTATTCTTTTGCACCTTCTTCAATAGCAGCAAGCAAGATCCTCGTTTTCTAAACGCAATTTGTTTTCTTGAGAACTTTCTCAGTAGGAAGTACTTGGGCGATTCAAATAAACAGGATAATTGGGCAACAAAGAAGGCATAGCTCTTCAAATCAGACCGCTCATCACTTTCAAAAGATTAACATTGTCCAACATCTGTCCTACTACACCCTACTGAGTCATCGAAAACAATTAAAAAAAATTAATAGTAAGACTTGGATTAAAACTTACGTAAATTCGAGCTGAGATGTCTGAATGTGAATTCACTCACATCCTCAGTTTTGTTGACAAATTAATATACATTCTAAACACATCAAAATACCTATCATTTTAAAGATTGACTATGATGATACTTCTTTTTGGATCTATCCTTCAACTGTATCATGTTTCATGATGAAAAGTTGGACATTAGGTCAAAAATTGCCCCCAAAAAACATAACGTTAATACAAGAAGAATCAACAGTACAATAAACATTACCTGTAACTCAAGACAAATACTCATCTCCAAGAACAAAATACTACATTTCCTCCTCTTCAAACATCCAACAAAGTTTGTTCTAACCTTGTCTCGGCTTCTATGAAGAAAAGACCTAACCTCTCACTCACTCCCTCCTACAGTTCAATTTCTAATATGATTACAAACCCTCGACAGAACACAGTAATAAAAAAATGCTGAAAATCAACAAACATTTATCTCCCTAATAGCTACAATTTCTCTAAAAGAGAAATAAAAACTATTCTTTCTTTACCTCCACCCCTGTTTTTATTAATGTTGGTGATTTTAATAGTTATATTTTCTTATGGGATTCATATAAAGAAGACTCGCAAGGAAAAATCAACAATATTCTAGAAGACCCCAACACAATTATTATGATTAAAACCAAACCTACTCATTTGAATCCAACATATAGATTTAGTTCCATTGACCTTATTTTATGTTCTTCATCTAAAGGCATCCACTGGGTCTCGTCTAGTGAAGATTCTCAGAACACAGTAATAAAAAAAATGCTGAAAATCAACAAACATTTATCTCCCTAATAACTACAATTTCTCTAAAAGAGAAATATAAACTATTCTTTCTTTACCTCCACCCCTGTTTTTATTAATGTTGGTGATTTTAATAGTTATATTTTCTTATGGGATTCATATAAAGAAGACTCGCAAGGAAAAATCAACAATATTCTAGAAGACCCCAACACAATTATTATGATTAAAACCAAACCTACTCATTTGAATCCAACATATAGATTTAGTTCCATTGACCTTATTTTATGTTCATCTAAAGGCATCCACTGGGTCTCGTCTAGTGAAGATTCTCCGTTTGGAAATGATCACATTCCAATTATATTCAGTATCACTAACAATTCACTAAAATACAGCAAATTTTTTAAATAAAGAGAATTCACCTCTGGATTAAGAGATTAAATTATTGCTAATGATACACTTTCTTTCATCTCCCCAACAATAATTAGTTTTATTTCAACCATTCATCAAGCTGCTAATCGCACAATCCCTAAGAATATGAATAAAATGCGAAGGAAAAAGCTTCCCTGGTGGAACAACAACTGCCAAATAGCTAATCCACTTTATAGACATGCTTTCTCTAGGTTCAAGAGACATCCCACAATTTCTAACATCTTTGAATACAAACATCCTTGGTCCAAAGTGAGAACTTTATATTTTCTCTTTGAAAATCTACTTGTCTGATACTCCACCCTCCATGGCTTGACCCATTACAGACAATAAATAAAAATTTCAACCCTTTTCATCATAGACACTAACAATACTGTATATATATCCCTATTCAATGAACCACAAAATCAATACAAAGACTACATACAAATTTATACAGATGGTTCACTCTCTAATTGTCGATCTGGCATTGCAGTCAAAATTTAAAAAAAACATTCTTAACACTCTGTTTCATAATCTACACACCATTTTCTACTGTGATGCTTATGTAATCATTGCTGCACTCAAACACATTGAAGAAAAAGAATACAACAAATGCATTACATTTACTGATTCATTGAGTGTCCTAAATTGTCTGAGTAATTGAAATAGAAATTAAGGAATTATACATGACATCATCAATATTTACAATCATTTGGCATGTAAGAAAATAGACATAATTCTTTGGTGAATTTCATCCCATAAAGAAATCCGAGGCAATATCCTGGTGGATTCAGCTGTTAAGCAAGCAACTAAACTCGCCTCCAAGATAAAACAGTTTCACATAACGACATAAAGAACTCCATAAAAGTCTTGCGCTTCACTAAAACACTACATGTAATGATCATTCTAGTCCCTTCTACCAAATCAGAAGAAGTATTTTTCAAAATGACACCCCTTCCCTTCAAACAAGAAAAGAAGAAACTACTCTCGCAAAGCTTTTCATAGGACATAGCTGTCATACCCATTCACATCTGTTCATAAAAGAATCTCTTTCACTTTGTACATCATGTAATATTCAAATAACTATGCATCGTATCTTAATAGATTGTCCAATGTATTCAGAGCTACAGACAACATATTCACTTCCAAATTGTCCTTCTAAATTATTAACTGAAATATCTCACATTTATAATGTCTTCAAATTAATAAAGGTTAGAAAATTTAAACATGAAATTAAACATATTTAAAGAAGAAATAAAACGTGCAAGAAAACGTCTTATTCTAAAAAAGAATTTCCCAAAGGTAGTACGAAAAATATACTTACATTTACACTCACACAAGTCTCTAAAGCTTTCTTGGCAAATGTACAACAAAGAGGAAGAACATTAAAGAATATTTTATCATATCAATGAGTGACTCTTGAATGATACATCGTTTGATGTTGCAACATAACCACTATAGACAAATGAGCAAAAAGAAATAGACATGGGGTCTGAAAGACCACTGTTTCCACTTAAGGGTTCAGATTAGTACAAAACTATAGTTTTACATACACACATGCATACCCACATGCACACAAAGAAATAAACCTTGTTTTTTACATTACAGAAAATTTAAAAATCTAAAAAAAAATAGCTTATCCCATTTTATTCTTTCCAAAGTACACTGTTTCAGGAACAGCCTATCAAAATCAATTTCACTGGCTTGATCATAACATCTGATAAACTGACCGAAATCATAACAACAAATGAAAAGTTTTTTTATAACCTGTAAGTTGTTACATATGAAAAATGCTAATGATAATTCTCATGATCAACATTTTTCAACTATATTTGAAAACATGAATAAAAAGAAATTAATTATTCAATTGGAATTCACAGCAATATAAACAAAATAATCTTAAAGATTTCTTTATTATTCAACACAAAATTAACAAACACTTGTCATTTCATTGATTTATACTAATTTGTGAAAATATTCGAATTATTGATTAGTTCAGAAAACTACAGATTTTATTGCTAAAATATTTTGGACCAGTATTGATGGATTATTTACTCAACATTGTAACAAAGGATTTTGAAATTCACCCTTTTTTTAAATTTATTTTTTGCTAGAAGTTGTAATGATCTTAAGTTATTTCGGCGGCCAATAAGTGTTAGACCAGAGGTGCACAAGCACACCATTTGAGCCATTTCTTGGAACCAGGAAAGTTGGCATAAGCCCTGACGGCCGAGCTGTCCCTTCACTTTTCTGCACTTTAGCTTTTTCTTTCAGAAATAGTCAGTCGCAAGGCTGAACACACAGAGCACACCATGGCAGGTCCTGAAGAAAATCGAGTAGTAGTAACTCGTCACCATTACATGGGTATTGTCAGTGTTTGGTTCCACTTGTATTTGAGAGCACTTTTTTTCCTGCTTGACCTTACAAAAACCAAGTCCAGAGGTCAAATGACACTCTCATATACAGTCGACAATGCGAGTGGTAGTGGCATAAAAAATCTCACCAAACATTGATTCTATCATTTCTTTTAAAAAAATGCAGAACTTAATGTGCTTTTTGTTTAATAAAAACAAAATGATTGTGTTCTCAAAATACTTTGTTCTCTACATTATTATTATTATCATTATCATTATTAGTATTACTAGTGAGAACCCGTCAAAATTTGACGGTGAGATCTGAGATAAATGTATAATACTGTACCCAGACTAATGTTCACAATATATTGCGTTGTTTGGATCTTGAGGGTATAACGAAGATATTCTGTGATGTGGAGTTCCCAAACTTTTTAACACGTATGGCCAATGACCAGGTGGCAATGTAATATCGGCACAAAAGATATAGCACTATTATACTGACAGATATTATTTCTACAGTTTTTTGATTTGTCATCATCTCTTATAAACAACTGTTTGATTTCTTCTGGCATATTGCTCGAAGGTATACTTATTTTCCCATTTAAGCAACACAGAGTAAATCGTTTGCAGAATTTCTCTCACGTGGAAAGTACAAAGCAGAACAAAACTGACATATCATAGACAATGATCCAATAGAAAATGCAATGACCTTACTATCACGACACCTACGCTGACTTTCTCTTTCCCTGCGTCCAGTTAATGTACGTTTGCGTCTTTTGGGGCGAAGTCAACACCACAATGCAATTATTACACTGAAACAAAACCTTGACGAATTGTAAACAAATCTCAACAATCAAAACAAAACATTAAGCAGCGTGGTCTCACATCTATGGACTCATGTATATCGATTTTGAAACTGCCACCCTTTGAAAGAAAACAATTGACTATTGATAAGCGTACTATTAAATAATGATTTAATTAATTAATTTACAACGTAAATATTGGTGAAACAACACAAACAATATCTGATAACACATCTAGGGATCATATTCTTTCATTTAAAAGAAAAAATACAACAATCGGTTCAGTAGAACCTCTACACGAAGCCATGGCAGAATACCTTATTTTTTTAATTATATAGATTATCATCATTATTAGTATTATCATTATCATTAATATTTCATTATTATTATTACTATTATTATTATTATTATTATTATTATTATTATTATTATTATTATTATAATTTCAAGAAATGTTCATTTTCTTCCTTATATAAATAAGATTATAGCATTGGAACATGGAGGAGCGCGGAAGGGCTGCCACCGCCATTGTGCGACGCTTCGCTAGGGCTCTTGTGCAAGCCTCTGTTAGCCTCTATTGTGATAGATCTGTAAACATGGCGCAATTTTAAAATAAATTCAGGATAATAAGAAAAGAAGTTTCTTCGCAGTAGCAGATTTTACAAATAACATTCGAATCACACAAATGCTAATTCACAAAAAGAACCTTGAAGAATATTTTCTCTACTAGATGCTTCTTAATACACAGATTAATGCAATTAAATTTAACACAGCAAAATGCAGAATTTCCAATTTAAGTTCGTGCAATTGCAAATCTAATAAAGTTTTCACTTTAGAAATAGTTAATCGTGCTATGAATTGCAAATGATGTTACATTCCTCCAGTGCTGGTAACACCTTTCCCATCTTATTTAATCTCCACACCCAAGATTGGCATTATGTCAACGACAACTTTACACTAGAACGACGGGAGTTGGTTGCCTACCTAGAACGACGGCCACCGGTCAATTGACCGGTTGGCTTTTTTAAATGTTTGTGACGATGTCTAGGAATTGCGATGTGCCCTACTACAATTTTTAAATATTATAGATGTTTTTGAAGTAAATTGTAGCCCTAACAATTTGTTTTCTTTTGAGTTTGGTCTTACTTGTGACTTTTTGCTTGTTCAAAACAGTAGGAAAAAACGTAAATCATGACATTTCATGGACATTTTTAGTTTTATTGCCGTAAAAGTAAATTAAATTAGGGTTTTAATTACAAAAACATTTAAGAAACATTTCAAACACAATTTTTACAATACTTTGAATGAACTATAAGAAGAATATACCGCCAAACTTGAAGGTGGTACAAATATAGCTAATCAGAAGAACAGGTCTAAGTTTGCAGGTAAGTGCATCTTAACTTTTACAACAGGTAAGTCGCTTCTCACTAATTTATATTTGGTTTTTAGTTACAAACTATAATTAAAACTAATTTCTTACTTTTGTGTTATCGTACAGAGTAACAAAAAATTTTACGAAAAAGTAGCAAGTTTTCAAATCTTTGCGGAGCTTTTCACTTTCAGGTTCCCTCACATTTTTTGCAAATAGTTTGTTCACTTTGACATTTACCACACACACGTTTTTTGTATTTGTTACATAACTTCTTTGTTTTGTTTTCATTACAGAGTGAGATTTGGCATGTTTTACGAACAGCGACATTTGAAGTTTGGACATCATTGGCATGCAACATGATCCTACTGTCTGCATAAGGTTTCGAGATTTCCTTCACAACTTTCAGGATGAAAGATTTGCGTGAAATGTTTGAATCAAAGGCCAGCTTGTACAGGGAATGAGCATTGATCATCGCTAAATCTAAAATATTATAAAATACATGAACGGGCCATCGCCGTGTGCCAGCTCGCACACTGTATTTGCGAGTCATTTGGTCAACTGTTCGACTCCACATTTTGTCTTATTGTAAAACAGTACAGTTTCTGGTTTCCTTTTTTCAGTCGCAGTGTTGATTTGTACACCGGGATGCATACTACTAAGGACAAGGACATTTTTGTTAGATTTCGCTCGATAGCTTGTCAGAGTGATATCTTCGTGCTTGTAGATAATAGAGCTAAAACGAACATCTTTAGATTTCTTCAAGGAATTCGGTACTTCTTTCCTATTGCGATTGAGCGTACCGACCAGACTAGTTTTCTTTTTCCTGAGGTCTTTTGCAAGACTAACGGAGGTAAATAAATTATCCACGGTCACATTTCTATCCTTGTATTGGAAAGGATCTACAAGACGTTTTACAACATTTTCGCCAACCCCCTCTGTGCTAGGCCTGGCCTCATTCTTGCCTAGGTATGGAAAGGCATTGATGACGTATCTAATTTTAGCGTCGGTAGTAACCCAAAATTTAATACTGAACTTATCCGGCTTATTCGCCATGTATTGTAAAAAGGGGCACCTGCATTTTGCTGGGTAAAGCTGCTGCTCATCAACGGTAATATTCTCGCCAGGTCTGTAGCATGCTAAACAATTTTCAACAAACTTATTCCAAAGTTCAGAAACTAAGCATAATTTATCGGTTGCTTTACGGCGACCACGTCTGTCTCTGTCAAATGCAAAAACCTCATGATTTCTTTGAACCAATCCCTACTCATTGTCTCTGAAAAAAAAATGGTGGACCCCATTCTTTATCTCACAGATCACTTACAGAGGTTGATGTAGCTACACAAGCTCCAAGTGCATACAGAATAGAAAGAAAAGTGTCTAGCTCTGTTAGTGGTAGTGTCCAGGACTCGTCAAGCAGCACTTGACGTGCTTCCTTTTCAGTATAATGTTTGATAAGTCTTAGCATTGGTTCAGTCAAAAACAGCTTCAATGCGCTACTATAACAATCTTTCTCTAAGTGTTGCATAAAAATGCAGACTTGGGCCTATATTCATGTTGCTTTGCGGCGGTTTACAATAACAAAAAATGATAATAAATGTGAATGGCTATTGAGAATAAAAATCAAATTTTGGGTTGAACATTACTCAACAAATTATTTATAAGGTTCAAAACTGATAAAAAGAAAAAAACTAACGTCATGAATGTCAGTAACACACTCACAAATGCTAAAACTATACACCGGTCAATTGACCAGGAGCCGTCGTTTTAGGTAGGCTCGCTTGTTTCTCCAGTACCACGCAACTTTTTTTCCGAACAAATTTATAAGATTTCTCTAGAGCCTAAAATAATAAAAGTCACGTAAAATCAAACTCATACATATACTAGTTCCCTAAATACGGCAGTTCAAAACTCCTAACCGATCAATTGACCGGTGACCGTCGTTCTAGTGTTAAAGGCAGTAAGGTAGACAGCGTTTAGTTTCCTTACAAAGGTATCACTTGCAAAAGCCCATCCAGAATCACCATCCAAAACAAAAATACCATTAAATGAGATTCACCATAAAATTCACATTCTCATTTAGGCACAAAAACAAATTACACATATCTATGGAACCTTGAATTTTCTCCTGCTGCAATCAGAAATTCAACCCAAGTGCTTGAGTACTGAAACTTAACACACCATCACCCATCTCTCAGTACGCTTCAATGCTGAAAAAATCTCCACTTTCATAATGGTGATTACTTCTTCTAAACTCCAATAATATATCAAATCATCAATTACTTTCCATTTACAACAAAACACAGTCATGATATGATGCCACGAATGCAAATATTACTCACAAACGCATTCCAGCAATTATCTTCATTCACAGCAACCAGTTCTTCTTTAACCTAGAGAAAACAAAAAAACTATCATTTAAACGTAAGCATACCATTAACATATGCTAAACTTAGAATATATATTACAACTGGGTTTGAGCGTCACTGATTTAGTGTTCATAACTAGGCTGCGGATTTCGCATATTTGTTTGTTTTTTTTTTCCTAAAATGTAATGATCTGCATAAAGCAGATCCCAAACAAATTCATTTCTTATTGTTTGGGATCAATATACAAGTTGTTATAGTGCATATTTTTGCATATTGATGATAGAGAATATTTTCATTTTAAGAGCATATATTTGCATATTTTATACGTTTAATTTTTTGTATCTCCATAATATTTGGAGGAACTTTGAAATGGCTTTCGAGTTTATATCATAACTGTGTTCATCAGGAAGTCGATCCAAACATGCCCATGGGAACAAAACATTACACAACTAAAGAAATTGAAGTTTTTAAGCACTCTCCCCTCAACCGAAGCAAAGTTGAAAGAATTTTGTCTGTACAAGAACATTGTTGCGGGTAAAAAAAAAAGATTCATTCCAGAAAATTTGAGAAAAGTATGCAGTACCTCCTGCAATTGAAATTAAATTCAGTGTGTATCATTAAACATTTAAGTTGAGCAACCTTGAAAACTAAAACACGCATTTTCCTCTGTGCATATTTTCCTTTGACTAAATGAACTCCCTGCCTGCCTATGACCTAACAGAGTTATAGTAATAAGTCATGCACATCTTCGTATAATCAGAGGATTGAACAGATAGAAAATAAAGCTGTTAAATTTCTCTGTGAACATTTTTATTTTCATGTGCATATTTTCCTATTTTGTAAATCATATTTGCATTCATATTTTGAGGATTCTTATTGCAAATGAGTCCGCACCCTAATGATAACACATCACCCTACATCATAGGACTTCTTAATTTTGACAAATCTCATTTCAACATTCTGTCAAATATATAGAAAATGCTTACCGCTTCTATTTTAATAATGCTTTCCGTTAAAACATTAATCTCTTCCATCACTACGACAGCTAATCAAAAATTACGAGCGATCACAAGATCCAGCACGCAGTGGGCGGACACGGCCGTGTTGACGGACCGTCGTGTAACGAACTTCATCCAAGTAGTTGCAGTGACGTTCGTATATATCGCGGTAGTCGCATAAAGCGTATTACTCTTTGCCATTCAGTCAGACATTCCATGCATATGCTTCGTAGGAAATTAATAATTATTATTTATATATTGCTTTTAGGAAGGGAAAAGGTAACTTGTAAATTAAAAGACATTTTTAAAACGGAAAAAAAATTATTTTTTTCTTTTCCACTACAAAATTAAATATGGAAGTTATAGTTTAAATCGTACAGTATAAAATGATTCTAAAACAAAATAATAAACTTACAACTACACTCTGAAAATTAAAAACTTGATAATATAACATAAAATAAATATCACAGAACCAACCAACATTCTATTATTTACATTACAAAGTTAACAAAATTAGTTCAAACCCTAAAAAAATCAAAGCATTGACAAACTTGAAATATTAAAAAACAATTAAACACCACTGAACTCAAAATTGCGGAGAAATAAGTTACAACTAAATGTTTTCCAAAGAATGCACACAATATAAAAAATCACAATAATAAAAGGAAACTAAAATTAATATCAATAATTAACCACACTCATTGAAAATGCTATTGAACTTAATTTGTAACATTTTGAAAGTTGTCATTACATTATGACATTAAAGAAGAAATATGTCTGTCAATTTTTCTGAATATTTTGCAGGCCCCATATATCTGCATAAATTTTTTTTATCAAAGAACACAAAAGTTGCAAGAAACAATCAGGAAAATAAATATTATATAGACCAATACTGTCAAGCTTTTCAACATGTTTTAACTAAATATAACAGTCTTGATGACACTACTGTCATTATCTGGATAAGAAGTTCTTGCATTGTTTGATATAAGAATCAAGAGGGACCTGAGATTAGGACACATACCACATAATTTCCAGCAAGCAAGCAGAAAAAACTAAATGAAAACTAAAATACATGTTCTAGAAAATAAGTAAACCAATATACAAATACAAACAATGGTGTGAAATCTTTCTGCAATCAAACTGAATACTCATTAACAAAGATGTTATAACAGGTAATGTGAGCAAAGAAAACATGGGACTACAAAGATTATTTCAATAGGTATATCTTAATAATGTTGGAATAAGATAATTAAATCTTTGCTACAAGAACTCATGTTTAAAACTGAAGAGTTTCCTACTTTCATTACCACTTTTCACAAATGTGTAATTCATTTTGGTCCTCATAACTTACATGTCATGTTAGAGGTAATGATATACGAGTAAGGAAACTCAAGAGGTAGATAACGCAAACATTATTTAATATAATAACCAGTGAATCACACACGTGTGTTACACGATGCATACAGTACTGAATAACGGTTAAGACTAAGACTATATAAAGCAAAGAGCTTCCTGCTCATACAAATTGGCAGTACTGAGCAACTACTGCTTGAACCAAAAGACTCGTACACAGTTCACAAATATGAAATTCCTAACACTTCCCCTCGAGTTGAGGTTCACATAAGTTGTATTTTCTCTAAACCAGCATCTCTCATACAAAGTTCATGTTTGACCCTACTTAAACACTTTGTCATAAAGTCAGCAATTTGTTTATTGGTCGATATATGTTTCAACGTAAATGCTTTCCTCTCTAACATATCACGAACAAAGTGATGCCGTAAGTCAATATGTTTAATCCTGCTGTGATACATAGAATTAGTTGCTAAATTGATGGCACTCTGATTGTCACAAAAAATAACTAAACTTGACAAGTTTTCAAAACCTAACTCTTGTAGGAACTTCTGCAAGTATTCAGCTTCTCTGGCACAGTCTGACAAGGCCATATACTCGGCCTCCGTTGTACTTAAAGCAACAGTCCTTTGATTACGAGATTCCCAAGATATGGGGCAACCACCCAGCAAGAACACATAGCCGGTGTAAGATCTTCTGTCCATCTGGCAGCCTCCCCAGTCTGCATCGACAAACCCAACGACCGGTTCAGTGTCATCTTGATAAATGAGTCCAACATCAATCGTGCCCTTCAAGTAGCGTAGCACTCGCTTCGCTGCCTTCCAATGCTCATGCCCATTGAAATTGTTGAACTGCCCCAGATAAGATGCTGCAAAGGATATGTCTGGGCGAGTTGTAGTCGACATCCAGGTAAGCGCACCCACCAGTTCACGATATGGTAAGCTCAGCTCTTCCTTGCTTGGGTTTTCGTTTTTGATCAGCTTGCTGCCGGGATCCAAAGGAGTGACTACTGGATTGCAGTTACTCATACCAAAACGTTGAAGAAGTTCTTCCACGTACCCTCGCTGGTGCATAGCGAATAGGTCCTCATCTTGAATAAGCTCAATTCCCAGAAAGTATTTTGCTGGTCCAAGGTCCTTGACTTCAAAATTTCTGCTCAAGACCTTTCCAAGCTCGGAGATTGTCCTCTGATTGCGGGATGCGACCAAGATATCATCGACATAGACAGCTATCAAAGTTACATATTCCCCTGAACCCATCCTGAATAAACAAGGATCCGATGCAGTTGGCTCAGCACAGAAGTCCTTCAGGGTCTCACTCAGCTTCATGTACCAGCTTCTCCCTGCCTGCTTCAAGCCGTATAAAGACTTCTTAAGCAAACATACTTTTTCACCACATTCAAGTTCACTGAGCATACCTTTTGCCTTCTTCTTCAAGATGTTGTCATCGCCAGATGTCACAATGCTCTGAAGTATCTTCCTGAAGTCATTGGGCGTCCTCATGTATATTTCTTCCTCGAGCTCACCATTCAAATATGCAGTAGTAACATCGAACTGTCTAACTTTCATCCCAAATTTTGCTGCAAGACACACCATCAGTCTAATCGAACCCATCCGAGCAACGGGTGCGAAAGTGTCTGAGTAATGAATACCGTACACTTGAAAAAAACCTTGAGCAACTAGTCTGGCCTTTCTCCTTTCCAGGGTTCCATCAGGGTTTAATTCATCGCGCAACACCATGCGACATCCGATGACCTTGGCATCACCAGGTGGATCCACCAAAACCCAAGTGGCGTTCCTCAAGATGGATTTAATCTCGGTTACAATCGCTTCATGCCACTCACTTGAGTTGGGTCCTTTCACCGCCTTCTCGAAAGGGATCTCGGAGAGGAAAGTTTGCTGCTCACCTTCTCCTCCTTCTGGAATAGCCGTAATCTTCGTCTGGAACAACTTCCGAGGTCTTCCCCTGCGACCCGTCCTCAGGATTTTCGGTCGACCAACTTGATGTGTGGCTTGGTGTGGTGCTTCGAGTACTCCAGGGGTCACAATGATTGGCGCTACATCAAAACCGTAAAAAGGCTCATCTGGAGAGTTCAGCCGAAGCTCATCGAATTCATGAGGTACAGGTTGTTCAGTGTTGACAGTTTCTGGTTCTTCGTGCACAGGATCTGGCTGGACATCAGTGCTCGGAGAAATCCAGTGAAGCTCAACAAATGTCTCTCCTGGATCGACAACCTCACTCACAGATTGCCAAAATTTTTTTCTTGAATCTTCAGAGAATCCCTCGTTTTCTAGGAACTTCAAATCACGGCTGACTAAAACCTTGTTCTTGTCTGGTGAGTACACTCTGAAGCCTTTAGATACTTCATCGTAGCCCAGAAAAATTCCCTCTCTGCCTCGTTGGTCGAACTTGCCTCTGCTGGGTTCCCGGTCCAAGAAGTAGACCTTACTTCCAAAGATCTTCATCTGCGATACGTCTGGTGCTGATCCAGTTAGCAGCTCATGAGGAGTTTTTCCATTTAGACTCTTTGATGGAAGACGATTACGCAGGTAATTTGCAGTGTTGACTGCTTCCGCCCAAAACTTATGTGGCAAGTTTGCCTGAAACAGGAGACATCTAGCTGTGTCCAACAATGTCATGTTCGTCCGTTCGGCCTTCCCGTTTTGCTCGGGATTGTACGGCACAGTGAGTCGACGAGTAATTCCGCGTTTCTTCAGAAAGTCGTCAAAATCGCCACTCAAATACTCTCGACCGTTGTCAGATTGGAGTGTTTTCACACGCTTACCTTTCTGATTTTCCATTCGGATGATGTATTCCACTGTTGCCTCGTAGACCTCTGCCTTGGACTTGAGAAACTTTATCTCACACCAGTGAGAGTAGTCGTCTATGAACTCTACGTAGTACCTTGCACCGGACAGTGACGGAGTTGGCATCGGCCCACACACATCCGTGTGAATGAGCTCTAAGAGTCCCTTCTCACGTTCTGATTTCTTTGGAAATTGCGACCTGGACATCTTCCCCTTCAAGCATACATCACAGTTTATTTTCTTTGCAGGTTTCTTGACTTCAACACCTATGATTCTCTGATTCTTCACAGCCTCCAGGATAACAGGGATGTTTGCGTGACCGAGTCTCCGATGCAGAAGGTCCAAATCAATGGACTGGGACGATGAGGCCATACCAGCTTCCTCTTCGTGCTCACGTATGAAGTACAAATCGCCCATCCTGTCAGCATACAATACGATCTGGCCGTCCGTGTCCAGTACCGCTGCGCCTTTCTTGGTGAAGGTTACCTCGAGGTCGCGATCTGTCATTTTTGCCACAGACAGTAAATTCGTCCTGAGATCCGGAACATGTGACACGTTCGAGAGCGATACCTTCTTCTCGTCACCAAATACTTTAGTTGAGAATTGCACGGAGCCCTTTCCTACGATTTTCGTAGACGTGCTGTTTACCAAGTTCAAAGATCCCGTCCTTGACTCATCAATGTCGACACAATTATCTGAATCTCCGCACAAGTGCGCGGTGGCGCCACTGTCCAGACACCACTTACGGGATATCGAGCTGGACGACTCGTGGTCGACTGCCTCCACTGACTGTAAACACAGATCTTGTGTGAATTGCGCAGATTGATGATTGTCCTGCTTCTGCGCTTCCTTCTTCGTAAATCTGCACTGCGACTTGCGATGTCCTAGTTGGTGGCACTTAAAGCAGCGAAACTCCGAGGCACCATCTCGAGAGTCTTCGCCCTTGCCTGACTTCGCATACGGTTTGTTCTTCTTTTTGTTTCTTCCGCCACCTCTGTTTACAAACAAGGCATCCGCCGTCTCAGCTTGGCGGTAGGTTTTTCGGGCATCACTCTCTTCGATTATTTTTGTTCGAAGAGCGTCTGGACTGGGCAACGTGTCCCTTGTTTCTATTGCGCACCTGAAATTTTCGAATCGGGATGGCAAACTATATAGCAACATTACAGTCAGCAACTCTCGATTGATCTGGATATCCATATCCTCTAGTTTGTCCACGGTATCGAAAAAATCCTTTAAGTGGTCGCGCACGTCGCCATTGTCCGACATCCTGTGAAGAGTCAACCTTTTCAACAATGTGGCCTTGCGTGCCGGGCCTTTAGACTGGTAAATGTCTTTCAATTTATTCCAAGTGTCACGTGCCGTAACACACGTCTTGATCTGATTAATTTCGTTCGACGACATGGACAAAATTATTTGTGAACGAGCCTTCTGGTCATTCCTGTCCCACTCTCTTATCGCCGCCGCGTTCGCATCATTATTTTCCACTCGGTCCGGTTTCATTAAATTCCCGCCGGCATATTCCCACAGAGCATTCGTGACCAGTATTGCCTGCATTTGCACGGCCCACGTGTCGTAGTTAGCCTTATTGAGTAACTCAACCCTCGACGCAGCTGCCACGTTCATCTTGAGAGGTTAACTTGTACGCACGTTGTCACAGTTCAATACGACCTGATTAATATGTTGCCGGGTTCGCGATCACGTACCTGGGCCCATAACCTGTTAGAGGTAATGATATACGAGTAAGGAAACTCAAGAGGTAGATAACGCAAACATTATTTAATATAATAACCAGTGAATCACACACGTGTGTTACACGATGCATACAGTACTGAATAACGGTTAAGACTAAGACTATATAAAGCAAAGAGCTTCCTGCTCATACAAATTGGCAGTACTGAGCAACTACTGCTTGAACCAAAAGACTCGTACACAGTTCACAAATATGAAATTCCTAACATGTCACAAAGCAATAATTTCCCATTTTCTTTTATAACGTTAATTTTCAATTTTTAAATTTTACTTATGTTATTTTCATTGGAAATTCAGTGTATCCTCTCTATTTAGCTGATTTAGAAATTATAATCCTTGTTTTCGAATTAATTTTTTAACATTAAAAAAAATTATTTACTTATTTTCTAGTTTTAATTTTCCTAATTGCAATAAATAAATTCTTTGTTTAAGTATAGGAAAAACTTGCTTACTTGATTTGATAGAGCAAAAATATTTACTATCTCCAAAATATTTATTCCTCCAACTCAATGAATAAATTAATTCTCAATTCCACTTAAGTATTTTAATCTATTTTCTAGAAACTTATCATACACAAAAATCATATATACAAAAATTATTAAAAATATTTTGAATGTTAGTTTTTCAATTTTGTTCAACATTTTTCATCTTCTTCACATTTTTGATAATGTATATCCAAATTAATACCATCAAATAGTTCCTGAATTTCAAATTCTGTTCAATCCTTTAACTTTTTTTACGACTTTTATATGACTTTCACAATCCTAATGTCATTTACATCCAGAAAAGTATTAGTACTATAAGTTATCTTCAAATTTGTTAATAAAGGTTCTTTTTTTTATTTGGATCCACCCATAGTAAATCTTGATGAAAATTACTTAAAAATCGTTAATGCTGCAGTTTGGTATCTCTCCTGGTCTATTCTATCCAGCTGTTATTCGCTTCATTTTTGAACCCCTAAAACAAATCTTATGAAGTCATTTTGCGCCATGTGTCATGCTAGTCAGTAAGAAGCCTGAATGGTGGGGATTTGTGTAGATATACTTGTATTAACTAGTAATGAAATTTCATTTTGCCTCATCACAGAATTTTCTCTGGGATTTCATCTATCATTAACAACAACAAAAATAATGGTATTAAATAATAATAATAATAATAATAATAATAATAATAATAATAATAATAATTATATTAATAATAATAATAACAACATCAACAACAGATGTCTCCACTTTTGTGATCTAAGAGATCTCACTTCAAAATATGAATGTAACACAGAAACTAAAAACTTGCTGGAAATTATTTTCTTGGATTTGTCATTCTTGCAGCATCTCTGATACAACTATTTACTTTAAAACAAAATTTCTTAATTGCAAAATCAATGATAAAATTTAAAATTGCTTCATATAATTCATCTTTATGTATGCTGCAAGAAAGGTCTTGAAGAGGAATAGCCTTGGCATAAGCCTTCAACTCCTCAGACAAGTGTGGATTGTACCCATACTTCTGTAATTGCTGAAGTGTTGAAAGAAAAATTATAAACATATCCGAAGCCAAAGTGGAATTTAAAGTGGTACACTTGCCACACGTCGTGTTGTTCAAGGAAGATTCTGAATTTGTACAAAGGTAAATACTTTGGAAACATTGGAAACAAGAAGAGGGGAAATGGTAATTTGAACGTTTTCAAAGGAAAGAAATCAGTAAATTTTGGGCAGAACCAAATAACCCTTCTGTGGTTTCATTACAGAGTTTATTCACCCAATCAGTGCAAGCTTCAACCTCCTAGCTCACTGAACAAAGTGAAGCTAAAGACGTTGAAGAATGTCCCTCCCTCAATAAAGTTTCCAATGAATGAACAGGCTCACTACTTGCAGATTTGGAGTTCAGCAAATCTGTGAGTTGGGCAAAATTGTTGTGTAAAACATTACCTTTCTTAATTGGTATATTCATTGCAAAAGAATTTAGCATTAAAATTTTGAAAATATCCACAAAGAGTCTTGAAGTGGGGAGTGTTTTACAGCCTCCCTGCTGCCTAACAGTACCAAAATATTTATAATTTTCTAAAGGATCTTGATTCAGATTTCTAGTTTTAATACTTTTCACTCCCAGTTCCCTCACCTTCCAAAGAGACTGGATAGAGATAATATTTCTTTGCCAAAATTTAAAACATTGACTTTGAGGCTTCTTTTGAGGCTTTTTGCTAGAAGGCCGTACCACTAATTTCCAATCTTTAAGACTTCTACGCAATGTTCTCCAAATAAAATGGTGTTTAGAATTTTGAGTGACAGGAGTTCTCAATTCCTTGTCATTTACTGAAGAAGCATTAAAAGTATCAAAAAGTTTATCAACTATAAAAATGAATTCTGCCAGATCTTCAGCTAATTTATTTCCAGTTTTTTGGGCATAGTAGCTCAATTCACGGGAAACTTTATGACTAAACAATTGCGCAGCTAATTTTACTCTCATCTTTTCTTTAGAATTTGGATGAAGATGACGATCACTAATTTTTAATGAATACACCTCAGACATTGTCTGCTTTTTCTCATGTTCTAAGAACTCTTTCAAAACATCAAATTTGGCAATTTTGATTTGATTATCATCCCACCCTTTGAATTGAATGTCAAATTCACAGAAGTTATTTCTCAAAATCTTGAGAAGATGAGGTGGATCTGCAAAAACAAAAATTTTTTCATTCGCAATTTTGATAACTGGATCGTCTCTTTCAGGCATGGTTTTTGTGGCCAGTTCTTTAAGAGCCGAAACATTAGCTGATGCCAGATCAGAAACAATGGCCACTATTTTACACCCAATGCCCTGTAATTCAACCACAGTTTCTTTGATTGCATTTTCTAGATTTCCTTTGCTAATGGCCTGACCCAAATAGAAAGCAACAGGTTGCTTCCATTCAGATATCAGACCACGCACCATGAAAACCAGAGAATGGTTAGCAAAAGAGGGATGGCGAATCCCTCCCAAACCTTGGTAACCCAAAATATGATCCTGAATAGGATCATAATCAAGATGTTTGGTCAAACTCATTTCATCTAATACAATGACACATAATTTATCAATTTCCGACATGGTAGAGAGTTGCTTAACCATGCTATTAAGCACAGTCTTGGAAATGCCCGTGGTTAAAGGAACACTGACGAATACGGGTCAGAGTTTTGGACGATGGTAAGGTAAACACATGTCTGAGCAGCCGGTAGGCTTTAGCACTACTTCCCTGAATAGCCAGACACAGAGCCTTAATACGGTCTGAATACCGCCTACAATTAATGGGAATGGTGGAATTTAGTTGATGAGAGTGAAAAATTTCATTAAGCAAGTCAACAACATGGCTGTCCTCATGAGACACATTTCGTGTCTGCAAAGAGGACATATCCAAGCGTTTCCTCGTCTGCCTCAAATATTTATCTAAAATATTTTGCTACCTGAAATTTTTTGTAACTGCGAGGGGAAATAATTTGTCATTTACGATAACCTATTAACCTTTTCAAATTGTATTTTCTAGAGCCAAACTTAAATTTGGAAAGAGCCCCTCGCAGTGTATGTCTGGTGTACCCAAAGAAGATTGTACCTCGCTACTGTTGGTGCCATGACTTTCCTCTTCAAATGTGTCCATTTGTAAATGACCTTCTGCATCTTCCACCATTAGGTCACCTGGAAAAATTATAGCACCAATTGTATAGTAAAAGCCATTAGAAAAATTAATTTGATATATGAAATAAATTTGAAATGTTTAATGGGAATGGTATGTTGTTTGAAACGAAATTAACGATAATTAAATAATTCACTAAAGTATTGTTGCAATTTTTGAAGTAAACTTATTTATCATAAAAATTCTCAATTGTTGCAATTCTGTGTATTCATTTAAAAAAAATGGTTGCAGTGGTATCTTACAGCACAGAGCATAAATTGCAATTTTCTCCCTCCCTCCTTAAAATAATTTTATTTCATGACTTAAAAACATACTTTTGGAAGGAACAGTCCCAGCCACTAAGCGGACAAGGAACTGTTCTTCTTGTCTCCGGTTGTAGTCACTCTCTTGAAAATGATAAGAGCACAAGTTGACCCTTGTCTAATTATCATTGGGCCATTCTGATATTGGTGGAAGATGCCGAAATGACAGCCAGTTATTAGTAACTGTGCTGCTTGAAACTTTTTGGGGTATGTGGTGGAAATGAAGTCCCCTTCCAGATATGGATTGGGGACCATGACCACACATAACACAAATTTCTGCAAAAGAAAATTTATATTAATGTTTTGTAATGAATTTACAATACATGGCATTACTATGACATGAAACAAAATCCTTCAATTTTTGGCATCAATAAATTCAACCTAAATATTAATTCACATATTTCATGTTAACTACACCATTCATACATACTATAGGTTTTAATTTTGAAATTTATTATAACATTATTGGAATGTAGTGGATATCAAGCTATTTGAAATGTATTATTATATGAAATGGGTGTCGTATTACAGACTGTTCTACATTCTAAACAATTTAGTTTAGTAATATTTATTTATAACTGCCACATAATACACACTAGGAATTATAGTTACTATAAAATGATTACGATAAAATGTGCATTCCTTATATTTTTAAAATGTAATTGGACGAAGACATCATGAATCCATAACGGTAAATTATGTTACTTTCGTCTTTTCAGTAATAACAATTTTTGTCTCTCTCTTACGGAACTTTTCTTTCCAAAATGTCTTCGGGGCCCGTCTCAAACTCAAAGGGTACCATGGAAGGGATACGAGTATTGGCAGCGATTGGCTGAATTCTCGAAACATCGTTAATCATTCGTAAATTTTCGTTCCTTCTCGAATGTTGGCGGGTAGTCCCCAACTGACGTCAGATATCACATGACAGAAATAGCGCTGGTGCAGCCATCTAGAATTCGTCACTGCAACTTCTTGGATTTCTGGTAGCACGACAAAACCTCCCATTTACGTGACGTCCCACTGCGCTCGTGCAATCCAGTGGGGCGTCACGTAAATTGGAGGTTTTGTTGCGCTACGAGAGGTCCAAGTAGTTGCAGTGGCGTACTCAAGATGGCTGCACCAGCGCTATTTTTGTCATGTGATATCTGACGTCAATCGGGGCCATCCGCGAACATTCGAGAAGAAGCGAAAGTTTAGAAATGATAAACGATGTTTCGAAAATTCAGCCAATCGCAGCCAATACTTGTATCCCTTCCATCGTACCCTTTGAGTTTGAGTCGAGCCCTGAAGACATTTTGGAAAGAGAGGGTACCGAAAGAGAGTGTTTTCCAAAAAAAAAAGATGGTGTTTTGTGTTCCGCTTCCTATAGAAGTCAAAAAATGTCAAAGGCCCCCAGTAAGTATGTTTTCAAATATTAATGTGACAAAAATTGTTATTACTGAGAAGACGAAAGTAACATAATTTACCGTTATGAATTCATGATGTCTTTGCCCCATTACATTTTTAAAAATGTAAGGAATGCACGTTTTATCTTAAAAATTTTATAGTAACAATAATATTTTTTTTTTAATTTTCTGAAAGATTTATTCTATTTCTGTGAGAAGTGACGATTCCATTCTTTTGAACGTTACGAGGACGGTGTATCAAAGTGAATTTGTTTCAAATCTAATTCTATATATTGAAGACAAACTTTGAGATATTATCTTTTATCTAATTACGGTAAAGTATAATCTACTGATTGTATTAAACAGTCGCAGCTTAAGTTGACGAAATTCTACGTAGCCACATTGCCAAATTTCGTAAGTACTAGCTCCATTAGAATTGTGTGTAGCATACCTTCTAGTTTTTGTATTGAATCTTGATTTTTAATTTATTTAATACACATCAATTTAACACTTTTAAAATACAAAGCTAGGTTTTTGTTGCTCTTATCTGGGTTTTCTTGTATTTATTTCAATTTTTATCACGTACATTAAAACGCATTCGTGACATGGCTACTGTTCGTTCTACTCTCTTTACTCTCTACACTCTCAGCCGACTTTCTGAAAGCCTTCACACACGTAAACAATAATTTAGATCAACATATCCGAAGGTTGGAAGAGGTCGTTCTCTACACAGACGGTTGGGTACAAGTCGGCAACACTGCGAATAATACCAACCGTACACCCGTGATTGTAGAAATGACACAGACACCGCATCCAGTCACAACACAAAACAAATTTAGTGTTTTAAATTATGAAACAGATTTTCCTCGCCTTCCTGATACTCACCACCCTTCTCTACCATCGACAAATTCATGAACAAACCAACGCAAACAGGCTAGGAAGCGCGTCAAAACCAAAATTCGCAAAGCTGCGCAAACTAGCTCACTTGAAAACAAAGACATTCCTACTGAGCCTAAAAAACAGGTACTTATTTTAGCTGACAGTCATGGCCGCCATCTGTCCTCCTTTCTCAGTAGGAAATTACTCTCCAATTTCTCAGTCTCATCTATTTTTAAACCTAACGGGAGGTTTGCAGATGTGACTGCAGAGTTGGACACCCACACGAAGACACTGACCAATCAGGACACAGTCATTATCATAGGAGGGCAGAATGACATTAACTTGGGCGGTAACTTTACACCTGAACAACATGTAAACAAATTACAATGTGCCGCCCAAAATACTAACATTGTAGTCTCGACTCTGCCCTCCTGGTACAACAGACCAACACTATGCAGCGAGATTAAGCACGCAAACCAACAATTTAAACTACAACTGAGAGAAACAAATGTCACACTTTTTGAAATGAATTTCCTCTCAGCAAAACACTTCACCCGGCATGGTCTTCACATGAACCTTGCTGGAAAACATACAGTCGGCAACAAGCTTGCACAATACATCATCAACTCCAGTCCTACGCAGTCTCCTGCCAAAAATCCATCCCTTCCACCTTCCTTACGTTCTCCAACCCCCACCCTTGTTTCGAGCCCTGTTGCCTCTTCCTCTGAACCTACTCCCGTTTCTCCCATTCCCACTACCAATTCATCTACACCTGATGCCCCATCTTCCTCACAACCTGTCACTGCCGGGACACACTACAACCTTCGACCACGCACTCGAGGTAAAATTGGAGTAAATATATAGCAACTACAGTCAGATACAGCAGAAAAACATTCGTGTAGGTACTTGCAAAAAATAAACATTCTTCGCCATAATGTTCAATCCCTTTCAAATAAAACTGAGTTTATCGAGGCAGCTCTACAGAGCGATCTAAATCAAATGGATGTTCTTTGCTTTACAGAACATTGGTTATCTCCTAATGAACTAAGCATTTTCCAAATTCCAATTTTTTACCTCGCAGGCTTTTATTGCAGAGAGAGAGAATCGCATAAAGGTCCTACGTATGGGGGTTCTTGTATTTACGTTAGAAGTAATTTTGATTCTATCCCCTTGGCGGAATTAAATGTGTATTTCATTGAAAATATTTTCGAAATTTCTGTCGTACATCTTACTTCACTAAAAGTGATAATACTTTGCATTTACAGATCTCCAACAAAGAGAACTGCAGATTATATTTTGTTCTTAGAAAACCTGGAGATAACACTTAACAAAGTCAGCAATCGCTCTTTTGAATCCATTGTATGCGGAGATTTTAACATTGATTTTCTGGTCGAATCTTGCGAGAAAGAAAAGTCTCTCAATTTAATTAATTCCTTCAATTTAGACATTACAATTAATGTACCTACACGGATCACACAAAATTCGATGAATGCAATTGATCAAATTATAATTAACAAAACTACTACTCGATATGAAGTTGAAACAAAAGATTTAGGATACAGTGACCACGATGCACAAATTCTTACCATTATAAGAAATGCGATCACTGACACAATAAATAATACACGTATGACTAGATTGTTTACTAAAAGTAAAATTAAATTATTCATTGATTACTTGATGCAGGAGTCATGGGAAGCGGTTTATAATGATGTTGATACAAACGACAAATATAATTCTTTTTTTTCAACTCTTTCATTTCATTTTAACACTTGCTTTCCTCTTCAAAAACGAAAATTAAATATTTCACGGAACAGCAATTCTTGGATAACACAAAGGATTAGAACATCTCGTAAAAACAAGCTAATTCTTTCTTTCATTTCTAAACGTCATAACGTATATCGAGATTTCCTTATCTACTTTAAAAAATACAAAACATTGTTACGAAAAGTCATAAGGCAGGCTAGAAACAAGAAACACGATCAGGATATTTTGAACTCAAAAAACAAAACAAAAGCAATGTGGCATATAATCAAAATACGACCAAATCAACTAGAAACCCTGTAGAGAATGTGGTTTTAAAATATAACGATATAAATGTGAACGATCCGGCAACAGTGGCTAGTCTCTTTAACCAATACTTTTCGAGAATTGCTGCCGATCTCACTAAGCGTCTTCAGGCACAAAATTCAAAAACAGACAGTGCACCCAAAATTTTAGACACAATGTTCGTTTCCGAAACTTCTTCCTATGAAATTCTCAAAATAATCGGTAAGCTAAAAAATAAATATTCGTCCGGTTTAGATGAATTCCCAGATTCTTTGTTAAAGACTTGTGCGTATGCCATTATACATCCGTTAACTCACATATTTAATGCATCTTTATGCACTGGAACGTTTCCAGATATTTTCAAAACTGCTCAAATTAAGCCTCTCTTCAAAAAAGGCAACAAAAATGAAATTCAAAATTATCGGCCCATTTCTCTTCTATCAGTTTTTTCAAAAATATTAGAGAGACTTTTTAACGTACGAATGGAAACCTTTCTCACTAAACACGACGCGCTTTCAGATTGCCAACATGGATTTAGAAAATAAAAATCAACGGAAACAGCTATATTTTCTTTTCTGAAAGATGTCGCCTCATCATTAGATCAAAACAAGGCACCTATTGGATTCTTTTCTGATCTCTCAAAAGCTTTCGACATTATTGATCATGACATTTTACTTTCAAAATTACCTTCATATGGAATCCGTGGTATTGCTCTAGATTGGTTATGTTCGTACCTTAAACAACGATCTCAGAAAGTTGAAATACCTTACTGGAATGATGGAACATTACGTACGCACCTTTCCGACTCTTTGCCCGTTGCATGTGGAGTTCCTCAAGGATCGATTTTAGGCCCTATTCTGTTCCTATTTTACGTAAACGATATGCCCTCGACGATTCGAAACGGAAGAACGGTTCTCTTTGCGGATGATACGAACATCCTTTGCAATAAAGCCGTAAATAGTACAATATCAGATGTTTCAAATTGGTTCCGAAATAACAAATTAATAGTAAACGAAAAGAAAACGGTTTTAATGCAGTTTTCCATTTCAAATAAACAATTCTGTGCTTCATTGAAAATGAACAGTGTACCATTGACTGATGTTAAGGTAACAAAATTTTTAGGTCTCTGAATTCAGTCAAACCTTAAATGGAACGTCCATTTAAATGAATTGAACACAAAATTAAGTTAATTATGCTACGCGTTCAGAATTCTTGCAAATTCAGTCAGCCTTCATACTGCTCGTTGTGTATACTTCGCGAATGTTCATTCCCGCCTGAGATATGGCATAATATTCTGGGGAAATACATCTTATAGCTCCCAGACTTTTAGATTACAAAAACGAATTGTACGAATAATAACCAAATCCCACCCACGTGATTCATGTAAGCCTCTCTTCATTAATCTAGGAATTCTACCATTACCGTGTCTTTTTATTTACGAATCAGTGGTTTTTGTAAAAAATGACTTGCTTAAGGGCGGGAATATATTTTCAGAAAATGCCGAAGTCTATTACTTTAACACTCGACGTAGAAATCATATTCATCAGGTGACAGTATCAACAGCTCATTACAAAAAATTCACATACAATACATGTACATTATTTTACAACACTTTGCCAGATGACATTAAACGATTAAATTCAATAGAAAAGTTTAAATCACAAGTGAAATCGTTTTTGCTGCATAACTGTTTCTATACAATTAGAGACTATACTGAGCATCACAAGAAAAGTAAGATTAATTTTAACAATGATACATAATGCATTAATTACCATTTGGACTGTATAAATGAGTATAAACAACCTGTAACAACTATTGTAACACAGCTTCCGGGTCAATGACCACCATCTCGATCAGGGTTTTCGTCCAGTTTCCCTGATCCATTGAGCAAATGCTGAGATGGCCTCTTGTTTTGCTTCTGGACATAAATGTAACTTCATTTTCTGTGCACGTCTTCCAGAATTCAGTGCGAAATACAATTATTCAAATTATCGTTTCCATGTTGTCGCGGCAGGAAGTAATAAGAGCCAAAATTTATTGCTTATTTATCCTTGAAAATAGTTTTTATTACATGGGAGGTTTTTCTCCCTTTCAAAATTCAAAATTTTTTGCTTGTTTATCCTTGAAAATAGATTTTATTATATGGGAGTTTTTTGTTTTTTTTCTCCCTTTCAAAATTCAAAATTTAAGTAGTATATGACTTAGTATAGGGATCACAGAATTTTGAAAATGTGCACACAATTCACTTTTCCCAATAGCACGTCATACGCAGTTTTTAACTTTTTTTGACGTAAAATAAATAAATAAATAAATATGTAGTGTGTAAAATGTGGCAGTTATATATAAATGTTACTAAACTAAATTGTTTCAACTAGCAATACATTTCAAATTGCTTGATATCCACTACATTCAAATATTGGTATAATACATAACATTAAAACCTATAGTATGTATGGAGTTGTTAACATGAAATATGTGAATTAATATTTAGGTTGAATTTATTGATGCAAAAAATTGAAGGATTTTGTTTCATGTCATAGTAATGTCATGTATTGTAAATTCATTACAAAACATTAATATAAATTTTCTTTTGCAGAAATTTGTGTTATGTGTTGTCATGGTCCCCAATCCATATCTGGAAGGGGACTTCATTTCTGCATCTTCCACCAATACCAGAATGGCCCAATGATAATTAGACAAGGGTCACCTTGTGCTCTCATCATTTTCAAGAGAGTGACTACAACCGGAGACAAGAAGAACAGTTCCTTGTCCGCTTAGTGGCTGGGACTGTTCCTTCCAAAAGTAAGTTTTTAAGTCATGAAATAAAATTATTTTAAGGAGAGAGGGAGAAAATTGCAATTTATGCTCTGTGCTGTAAGATACCACTGCAACCATTTTTTTTAATGAATACACAAAATTGCAACAATTGAGAATTTTTATGATACATAAGTTTACTTCAAAAATGGCAACAATACTTTTAGTGAATAGAATTCAGAAGCAAGTATCATTTCTTTCGTATTACAACAGTATTGCTAACCTTTCTTGCCATGCTAATATATCTGCTGAACAAAACTTATAATTCAAAATCAATGGATCAAACTTCAATTGTAAATCCATTAAGTGGTCCAGGTGCCTTCGAAAAAATCTTCTCAACTCGATATGTGAGTACCTATTCTTGTAAATTATTATTTAATAATCTTTAATTTCATTTCAATCAACATACTATTCCCATTGAACATATCAAATTTATTTCATATATTAAATTAATTATTCTAATGGCTGTTACTCTACAATTGATGCTATAATTTTTCCAGGTGACCTAATGGTGGAAGATGCAGAAGGTAATTTACAAATGGACTCATTTGAAGAGGAAAGTCATGGCACCAACAATACAGTCTTCTTTGGGTACACCAGACACACCACTGCAAGGGACTCTTTCCAAATTTCGTTTATTAATAGTTATTTATATATATCTGCCACATATTACACACTACGAATTATTGTTACTGTAAAATATTTACGATAAAACGTGCATTCCTTACATTTTAAAAAATTTAATGGGGCAAAGACATCATGAATTCATAACAGTAAATTATGTTATATTCGTCTTCTCAGTAATAACAATTTTTGTCACACAATATTTGAACACATATAACAATATTTGAAAACATACTTACTGACTAGGGGCCTTTGACATTTTTTGACTTCTGTACGAAGCGGAACAGAAAACACCACCTTTTCTTTGGAAAACACTCTCTTTCGGCACCCTCTCTTTCCAAAATGTCTTCAGGGCTCGTCTCAAACTCAAAGGATACGATGGAAGGGATACGAGTATTGGCTGTGATTGGCTGTATTTTCGAAACATAGTTAATCATGTAAGTTTTCGCTCCTTCTCGAATGTTCGCGGATAGCCCCCAATTGACGTCAGATATCACATGACAAAAATAGCGCTGGTGCGGCCATCTAGAGTAGGTCACTGCAACTACTTGGACCTCTCGTAGCACGACAAAACTTCCTATTTACGTGACGCCCCACTGGATTGCACGAGCGTTGCACGAGAGTGGGGCACTTGTGATAGCTTGTGATTTTTGATTAGCTGTGGTCGTGATGGAAGAGATTAATGTTTTATCGGAAAGCATTATAAAAATAGAAGTGGTAAGCATTTCCTTTATATTTGACATTATGTTGAAATGCGATTTGTCAAATTAAAAGTTCTATGATGTGTTATGAACACTAAATCAATGATGCTCTAACCTAGTTGTAATATATATTCTAAGTGCATCATATGTTAATGGTATGCTTACTTTTAAATGATAAATTTTGTGTTACTTCTAGGTTAAAGAAGAGCCGCTTGCTGTGAATGAAGATAATTGCTGGAATTTCTTAGTGAGTGTTATTTACATTAGTGACATAATCTCATAACTGTGTTTTGTGGTAAATGGAAAGTAATTGATGATTTGACATATTATTGTTGTTTAGAAGAAGTTGTTACCTTTATGGATGTGCAGATTTTTCAGCATTGAAGCCTACAGAGAAATGGGAGATGGTGTGTTAGGTTTCAGTGCTGAAGCACCCAGGTTGAAATTCAGATTGGAGCAGGAGAAAATTCAAGGTTGCATAGATATGTGTAATTTGTTTTTGTGCCAAAAGGAGAATGTGAATTTTATGTTGAGTCCCATGTAATGGCATTTATGCTGTGGAAGGTTATTCTGGATGGGTTTTTCAAAATAGCTTTGGAAGGAAACTAAACACAGTCTACCTTACTTCCTCTTAAGTTTTCGTGGACAAAATGCCAATCTTGGGTGTGGAGATTAAAAGAGAAAGGATAGATGTTATTTTCACTGGAGGGTTGTAACATTTGCATTTGAATGCACTATTAACCATTTCAAATGTAAAAACTCAATTAGATTTGCAATTGTACGAACTTATTGGAATTTCTCCTTTTTGCTGTGTTAAATTTAACTGTCTTCATCTGCATTTTAAGAAGTTGCTGGTAGAGAAAATATTCTTCAGTGTGTTCCATTTTGTGAATTTGTATTTTGCATATCTGTGTTTCAAATGCTATTTGTAAAATCTGCTACTGTGAAGAAACTTCTTTTCTTATTATCCTCTATTTATTTTCTAATTGAGCTGTTTTTACAGTTCTTGCACAATAGCACTATCTACCACTGTTTAGCCACCCAAATAACAAACGATTATTACTATTTGTAGCAGGGGAAAAAATAAAAAGTAGAATTTCCAAACCCTTTGTTAAATGTAGAGTAAATAATCCATCAATTCTGGTCCAAAATATTTTAACAATAAAGTATGTAGTTTTCTTAACTAATAAATAATTGAAATATTTTAACAAATTAGTATAAATTATTGAAATTTCAAGTGTATATTAATTTTATTTTCCATTAAAAGGAAATCTTTAAGATTTACTTGGGTTTTATTGCTATAAACTCTAATTCAATAAATAATTTCTTTCTGTTAATGTTTTCAAATGTAGTTGAAAAAATGTGGTCATGGAGAATAATGGCATCAGCATTTTACATATGTATGAAGTTACAGGTTATAAAAATCATTCCATTTGCTGTTATGATTTCGGTCAGTTTGTCAGAAGTTATAATGAAACCAGTTAAATTAATTTTGGTAGGCTGTTCCTCAAACATTGTATTTTGGGACAGATAAGAAGGGTTAATTTTGTTTACAATTTTTAATTTTCTATTATATAAAAAACAAGGTGTGTGTGTGTGTTTTTTGTATGCAAAACTATTTTGTTCTGTTAAATGGTAAAAGTGGTCTCTCTGGTCCTGTTTCTATTTCTTTTTGCTAATTTCCTTACTGGTTACATTGCGACATCAAATACAGGACTATGCAACATTCGAGAGTCACTCATTGATGTGATTACATAATTCTGTAATTTTCTTTCTCACTGTTGTAAATTTGCCAAGGTGACATTAAGAGACTTGTGTTAGTGAAAATGTAAGTAATTTTTCATTCTACCTTTGGGAAGTTCATATTCAGAATAAGACATTTTCTGGCATGTTTTATTGCACGTTTCATTCTCTTAGAAAGAAAGTATAATAGTATGCTTATTTGTTTTTGTTTTTTTAGTTCAGTTGAAAATGTCGAAAGAGATGAAGCCTATAAATCTGTCTCTCCAAAGTCAGCTGTTGGTTCAGAACTGAATTGCTCAATGTGTTCAAAGTGCAGTGGTGCAATGAATATGTGAAGAAATTGTAATTACTGTCTGCTGCGCCTAGTTATGTCCAATGACAAAATTTATAATATTGATTTACAAAAAAATTATCCAAAAGAAATACGTGAAAGAGAATTTCAGACAACCTTTTAATAATTCTGCTTTAAAAGATTAATTTCAATGTCAATTCAAGCTCTGAATGCTCTAGGGCAGTCTTATTGGAATATGTCAGCAGTTATTGGAATATTACATGATGTAAATAGCGGTGGAGATTCTTTCTTGAACTGAAATGAATGGGAAAGATGGCTATGACCTATGAAAAGTCTTGCGAGAGTAGTTTCTTCTTTTCTTGTTTAAAGGGAAGAAGTGTCATTATGAAAAATTCTTCTTATTTGGTAGAAGGGACTAGAATGATCATAACATGTAGTGTTCCAGTGAAGCGTAAGACTTTTATGGAGTTCTGTATGTCGTTATGTGAAACTGTTTTATCTTGGAGGCGAGTTTAGTTGCTTTCTTAGTAGCTGAATCCACCAGGATATTGCCTCGGATTCCTCTATGGGATGAAATTCACCAAAGAATTATGTCTATTTTTTTACATGCCAAATGATTGTAAATATTGATGATGTTATTTATAATTCCTTCATTTTTATTTCAGTTACTCAGACAATTTAGGACACACAATGAATCAGTAAATATAATGCATTTGTTGTTTTCTTTTTCTTCAAGGTGTTTGAGTGCAGCATTGATTACATAAGCATCACAGTAGAAAATGGAGTATAAATTATGAAACCGAGTGCAAAGAATGTTTTTTTTTATTTTGACTGCAACGCCAGATCGACAATTAGAGAGTGAGCCATCTGTATAAATTTGTATGTAGTCTTTGTATTGATTGTGTAGTTCGTAGAATAGGGATCGATATACAATATTGTTAGTGTCTATGATGAAAGGGGTAAAATTTTTATTTATTTTCTGTAATGGATCAAGCCATGGAGGGTGGAGTATTAGACAAGTATATTTTCAAAGAGGGAATATAAAGTTCTTGAAGAAAAGTATCCAAGATCTAGCAAATTCTTCTTGTTCCAGTATTTCTTAAAAAAAATATTAGGAAATATATTGTTGCAGTTTGGGTTATTTGGGTTTGATGAAATATTATTGGTATACATATAAAGTAATTTTCTTCTTCAGTATTCCAGAGGTTCACTGTTATGTCCTACAATACACTGTTAGGTCCTACTTGGGTGATTCTACTCCAACCCACAAAATCTTCAAATGTGAGTTACTAATATTTGCAACGTCGTCAAATCGACACAAATGCTTGTTAAATATGCAATGTGGTTCTAACTCTTAATGCACTAGAAAACCAGTTATATACCATACAGTGGTGGATTCAGGCATGGGCACTGTGCCCTGGACAGCTAATCTTCTTTACTCCAAAGGTTGTTTTTTTTTAGTTGAAAAATTACTTACGGAGAGGAATTACCATTGCTCGTGTTCATGTTGGAGTTACACTTTTTGGGGTCCTCTGATACTGAGAAAGTGTTGTTTTAAAACATCCGTCAGTCTGCCTGTCAGTGTATGTGAATAACACTAGCACCTGAACTATAGGATTTTTACTAATGTGAATAAGCCCCTGTCGATGTGGCCTCTCGAAGCTCTGCAATTTTCAGACACGTAAATTATTTTTTGGAGGTAGTTTAGATGAAGCCACTCCTATGTTTTCAAAAGTTTCTCAAAAATGGTTCCAACTTATTTCTTTTAATTTCTTATATGAATAGAATGGAATGTACTTATAATGGTGGAATGGCTCCGAATTTCACTAATAAATCTGAATTTTCTAAAGTTCCAAAAGTTTGAAATGTTTTTGAAGTCTTTCCACAACCACTAAATTGAATATAAAGAGCCTTCCTCAAAGTAAATTTTTTGTCCATAATTAGTTCTTTCATTAAAGTCATGTCCTTTTTCTTTTTAATTTAGTAATTTTCGCCTAATATTGCGTATTATTTTCATGCAATATATAAAAATAATAAACAAAATTGTTCACAACAGCCAGTTTTGAAAAAATTCCGAACAATTATTTGCTAAAAAATTTAACCATATTTTCGGCAAAAGTTTTCGAAAATTGCAATCAACAAAAAAATGACATTCCAATAGTACAATATTTTTTTAATGAAATTGCCCTAAATATTCAGTTCTTTAAATATGATCATATATATTTTTTGTAATATTTCTAGCACAAATGAGATCAAAGTTTAAATAATATATCATGAAAAAAGTTCGGAATATATAGTGCACAAATATTAGTATTGAATTAATTCCCAACCAGGCCGCGACAGTAGCAGGCTTCACATTCATTTTACAGAGTTTGGCTGTATAGTCCAGGCTGTGTATTAGGCCGCACTAGATTCGCAATATGGCAGCATAAACAATTTCCTGTCGGAATAGCCAACTTATGAAACTATTACTCCGATCAACTCTCTCGCTTTTGAGCGACTGTTCACTGTATAATAAATGCATGTCTCGTTTTTCATTAAAAAAAAAATTTGCATCCATAAACGAATATTAACTCTGTAAACAAGTTAATTAAGAGCTACCAGTATCAATAGGTGTGAGCAAAAGAGACGTTCAAAAGTGCCAAGTGCAAATGAAAAATATAACCTTAAAAGTTATGTGGTCAAATTTGTGTTAATAATTATTATCAATTTCAAATGGTAAATAAATATTTCTAATAATAAATATCCTCTCAGTTGAACCTTCCTTCTTTAATGATTATCAATTTCTTAATGCTTTCAACTCTTGATGATTTATATTGAACATAAATAAATTCCACAATTATTTAACTTTATTAATAAATTATAAATAAATTTTATATACGGTAATTTTTAAGTGACCTAATGTATTGTTTTTAACAGTCTAGTGATAACAGTCTGTTATTGCAAATGGATCAGTTTTATTTAACTGTTTAATTATTTATTACCTTTTAAAAGAAAATATTTAAAAAAAATAGAAAATCATCATTAATGTAACCAAGTCATCGGTAACTTGTCTGTTGTTAACAGAGACAGTCTTTCTCTCTATACATGTTTCTTCTCCATTTCAATGGAGTTAGATACATAAGATACATATTTATGGAAATAAATAGAACTTGTTGGTTTTGTAAGTTATTTATTGAAATAGGAGACTGAAATGTAGTTAGCGGTCCGATTCGTTCACCCGCTCGGAACTGGAAAACGATAGAACGAATCTTCTTGAGCGGTTCGCAAAGGTTGCAAAAAGCGCAGGAAGTTCAACAGTTGAACATTGCATTTACGGAAACTAAATTAGCGGGAAGAATGATCAGATAGTTACGAATTCGCTGAGTTAGGAGTAGAAAGATGTGTGAGGTATTGTGGTTTTATTTGCGAGAGGGTTCACTGAACGCGAAGACTCAATATCACAAACAACACTCAAAATTAAACAACACGTGCCTACGCTACGCACTATATATATATATATATATATATATATATATATATATATATATATATATATATATATATATATATATATATACTCGTCGGAGAACACGAAATCGACGAAAGTTCCATAAAGTGGCACTAGGGGCGCTGTAGTCAAACTGGATGAAATCTGTACGAAAAAATGAAGCATTCATCATTTTTTCGTACAAATTACATCCAGTCTGCTCAGTATCAACGGGAAATGATAAAAAAATGACCGTGTAAAACAGGCCTTAGAATATTATAAACCATATCTCAATGGAATGTCGAAAATGTTGCGCATAATGAAAAAAAAGTACATGACCTTATTTTAAGAATGGATATTTAGGAGAATTTTGTTAAAAATCAATTTTGTGCTATTATGTTTATTGCAGTTTTCGAAAACGTTTGCCGAAATTTGGGAACAGCACAGCTGCTTTGCTAGGTATAATGGTGAAAAGTAAAAAAATGTGGTTAAATTTTTTAGTAAATAGTTATGTGAAGTTTCAAAATTGCCTGTTTCACGAAAAAGTACGCGAAGACTACTCATATATTCCAAAAACTGAAGAGGACCTGAGTTCAAGATGTTTTTGACGAACATCTTTTCAATCAAGAAAAAAATTTCGATCTTTAATACTGCGGATGTAGAAAACCAATATTCAATAACATTTTTTTGCAATTTTTGAAAAAAAAAACAAAATTCAACGAAAATGTGACTATTACCACTTTCTTTATCGTTCTTTCCCACACACGAGGTAAATATGTAGAAAAAAATTGGAGCCGTTATTGAGAAAATAAAATAGAAATCTCCTGTTTCATGCAAAAAGATCGGCTTTTCGCAACATTTCCTCTATACAACGTAGATTACTCCATATATGCGTACGTACTCGCGAGAGTGAAAATTAGTCATTGAAGATTCCGATACAATATTTTTAAATAGCGAATGTTATTTTGCGTTATTTCTTGTTATGAATGCAATTTATGAGGAAAAAATTTCTGTTAAAACAAAAAAACGCAACTTTACAATTTCGTTGTAATCTCTAAATTTTCGGAAATTGAAACTAGTAGTTGTAGAAGTGAGTTCGTAAGAGCTACTGCGTTCTGTAACAGTGAAGTGCGCGGCGCTTTAACTCAGGATCTGAGTTCGAGTCTCGGCGCGGACAAAGAAATGCTTGATGGAATCACTTTTTGCGTGCACCCATGCTGTATATTATATTGCGGGGCCATTACAAATAATGCGATAAAAAGTATTGTGACGTCGTGGGAACACAACAGCAATCACAGACACGAGCTTCAGATATTTACAGATTTATTAATAAGTATTTACAAATAAATAGTTGGATCAGTTATTTACAGCTCTGATAGACCCTATTCCCCGATCGCAGGAGCGATCCTTACAAGATGACTCGTGGCCCTCGCCACTGCACAGCGAGCTTACGCACACAGCGTAGAGCCCTGGTGACCGCAGTCACCCGTGGAAAAAAATGTTCCACACCGGCGTCCCAACACGGTTGCCCTACGAGCATAGCTCGCCTCCGCACCGCCCTGGGCGCAAGTTTTCTGCGATCGCACGAGGTGTTCACTCAGCTCCAAGCCCACCCCCACGCTTTGCGCTCTCCCTTATATACCTTTCAAGCCACGTGGCACGCAACGTCATGATGCTTTCGCGCAGCACTTCATGCCACGTGACTGTCGCACCGCCACGCATTTTGGGCATCCCTTTCCATGTTGTTTTGGAAGTTCCCAAAATACCTCGGGGTGCCTCCAACCAGCAGTCTCAGGCTGCCCTAATCCTGCGACGCGGCGCCTGCACGTCGCCGGCCTTCCTGTTTGTTAATACAATACGCTACACTATGCTGTTGAAGCACCATTAGTTTTGTTTAGTCATATTTTTGTTTTTTACAGGACGAGTTGCAGCCTCCAATGGCTGTGTTTATTGGGCCGCCTGTTAAGCAGGAAACATCTTATAGTGACGAAGAAGAGGTAAGAATAACAGTTTACATTCGCAGTTTCTATTTTGTCCTCTGAGATACTCTCTTTTTTTTGGTTTCTAGTCCATGTTCTCCACTGATTCCTAATGTTCTCACGATTGTGTCTGTAGGAGAGAATATCACCATTTGTAACTTTCTAGATCATGTGCCTCATTGATTTTGTCTGGACGTAGTGCAAGATACATTTAAAATGATAATAGTTAGCAAATTAAATTACAAAAATCCAAATGCATGGGGGAAGTATTATACTCTTCAATGTATCTAGTATCTATATTAATCCGCTCCGCTTTGTCTTATTTCATATTTACTTGTCATATTATTTATATTTTCTTTTGTTTATATTTGTTGGCTTCTAATGACGGCAAAGCCGGCTCTCTAAATAATCATATTAAGTGGACGGAGATGACATCCTTTATTTCTTGATGTAATTACGTCAACAATATCAGAACAGAATTCCCACAATTTCTATTAGGACCGTATTAATCGAAGACGTATGTACCTTTACCTTTGATAATTCCACTTGGAATTCGTAATTGTCAATGCGTTCATGTATGTTTGCTCCATAGAAATTTAAGCAAACTTTATCCAAGGGAGCAATTGGAACCCAATATATTTTGTTGCAAGTTCCCTTAAAATAGCGAGACACTACGTGTTCGCTTCCTCCCAAAATTAAGAAAACCCAATTTAGTAGCCTCTTAATCCCAGTGTAGTCTTTCATTTCGATTGAGAGAAATGTGAATCCGAGTGCAGGATTCGTCAGCGCGCGGTGGTTTCGCGGAGCCTCTGACCGAGAGTTTCTGCAGTTCGAGTCCCGACTGGGGCAGGCTCTGGAGAAGACTTGCAGCGGTCGGCAGAATTGATCCGTAGTTTACCTTGGTTTCCCGTAACCATACCGGGTGAATGCCGCAGTACGCTAATAAACGGGCCAAGGACCGCGTGCGATCTTTCCTCACTCTTCCTTGTTCTATCCTCACTCACTTACATACACTACACTACCACGTATTCCGGGAGCTTAGAACTTGTCCTGGCTGGGGCGGTGCCCCGCTGGTGGGACTTAGGTAACCCCGCAAGCCGCCATGGAGGTCGCCGCTGGATCTCACAGTCCATCGGCGGAATGACACCGCCACCTCCCGTGAATTAAACATGATCTACACTTACAGGAATACGACCGTAGCCATACGCAGACCCGTATGTGACCATTTTCAAGTTTAGACCCATAAAATACACAGAATATTTGTCATTTAATTTCTAAAAAGAAAATTAAATTTTTTCCTCCGTGTAATCGGCGTTAACTGAAATAGGACCAAGAATGGCCTTGAGAACATCTGTTATTATTTTTAAAAAGATTTCTTCAAACTCCGCGGTAGGCTACCTAGTCGTGATCAATTTATAAAAGTTGTCTATTGCTTGTAATCTAAGTTATTAAATTTTACTTTCATCCAATTTTAAGCATGGGTTCGACTTACAAGATACACTCCTCACCTGTTGCATGAGGACGTGTGATACTATACAGAACCACGATTCCTGGAAGTTACATTAATTAGAATCGATTATAAGATTGATTGCAACTACTATGAATTATCAGCCTTTTTCAATAATAAAAATTTAACATTCTTATTATTTGTGCATGGCGGTTCTGGGAAATTTATGTGAAATTCTTTTCACTTTATACATTGAAACACCGCATGGGTTTGATTATAGTTCGTAAGTTAACGTTCATAATTATTTTCGTAATCTTGACTGTTGGCTTCTCCGCTGAATGGGAGAATGAAGTCCCCGGAATCCTTGTTGAACCAATTTTCGTGTCCTCTTCTAAACAAAAATGTTTCAGAATATCCTCAATGATTGCTACAATTATATTTAATATTCGCACAAATCTAACACGCAGTCGCGACTTTCCCTATCTGTGTTTCTTAAGAAACACAGACTCGCGGCTGACTATATTTATCTAATTATTGGAAAATTCTTCCATTTACGAAGCTACCCAGATGTCTCTCTCCTCGAAACATGGAGTCTATTTAATTTTAACTTCCACCGTTCTCTTAATCAAAATTTACACGAGACCAAGCTCTCAAACGTCCAACTAAATTCCCGGCTTATAATAATCTACATCAAACCCAGCCTACCTTGAAAGCTGGATTGCAACTCACCAACCGCTTTCTAGTGCTCACCACGAAATTTTTATAGAGAATGAATTGTTGTGTCCTTCCTGACGATTACCGCCATCCAGCGCCCTCTTCTCGTTTCCTGCACATCATGTCTTGGGGGCCGTGTCCGTTGGTGTAACGATTTGACATCAAGCATGGAATATTAACTCTTGTTGATGCGTTGTCCTAACCGCGTATTCTTTGACTTTCGGGGTGCAGACAATGCGGATATTATGACTCTGGATATTGATTTTATTATTAAAAATTAATTACCAGGTTCTTGGCTTATCACACATCATGAGGTGCAGGGATCCAAATCATTAAAGGTCAATATGGATTACTAGAATTATTCAATGTTGCAGTTACCCTCCTAAATGATGTTTCAATTTTTCAGTGTATGTACTTTACTGCATGAAGAGTTGTCTATATTTTTTTCTGTAGGATCCTCTTGCATCCGGCTGTGGGGGTGCTAATATTGCTACAATGAAACAAGAGATCACTTCATGTTCCTCAGGTAAGTGTATGATATACTTTTAATTATTTTGTGAATCCAGGTTACAAACCATTGGGTTGGTGAGTTCAGTACTTGGTAAAAATTGTGCATTAGTTATTCACAGAACAATGTGGCGAGCTCGCCCTAACGATTTACAAAGACACAGCTGTCCTCCAGGCTCTGCAGGCGATAGCTCTCCTGCGATTAAGCACGAGTCCGACGTTGCCTCGAAAGCATTCAAGTGCGCAAAAACCCAACGGAATTACAACAGTTGTTCTTCTTAGCACAGTTATCGCATTCCTCGCATAGTGTGAAGGCACATAATTAAATTGCCTATTGGTAACACTGTTTGGTTTGCTCTTTCCTGAAAACTGAGCGCGTCATCAGCTCCACGTGGAGCATTGATTTGGAAAACTATTTCCCTTCCTGTTTCTCCCTCTTTCTATATTTTGTCACTAATCTTTGAATAGTATGCGTGAAATGCCTGTAAGCAGGGACCCTAGTTTTCAAGGATTGAATAGAAATTTCAAATACGTTTGAAAAGATACTAGTTAAAAGAATAACTTGGTTAATTCCAAAACCGTTGAGTGTATTTGTTCAAACATTTGATGGACTGAATGTATAATGCGGTAGTGATGTGCAATGCCCTGAACCGGAGATGAGGAAACGTTTTGGGTATTTCATTCTGGGAGACGTCAATCCATGGCCTATGTGTTCGTTGGGTGAGCCGCCATTTTCTTACCTTTCCCTTGTGCGGCGAGCTGAGGAAATTCTGGTGATCCTGATCGCTCAGGCTGAGTATTGCTAATTGTTCAGATAGTCTCTTCTACTTTGTTTTGTAGGTTCAATCTTAATATTAAATTAATAAACACGGAACACAATTAAAATGTTACCTTCCTAGTACATATATCTTTGAATATTTGATCAATATATTTTTGAGTTATCAATTTTGAAGTATAATAGGTAAGTGAAGTAATATGGAGTAAATAAGTAAAAATTGTAACGTTTTATACGTAATAATACTTATTACGTTTCGTCACCTGTAACTATGTTAGAAAGGCGTCTAGAGTCACTTGCCTCTTTCTCACCATTCCACGCGGGTGCGCTTCTGTGAATCTACGTGTGAGGCACCACCGAGAGGCAACTTTCCTGAGTCGAAGATATTCGTGCAGGATTTTGGAAACTGCTGGCCATCCAATCTGTGGGGACCCTTAATTATCGTTATTAAAAACTGCAGAATTTAGAATCAGTGGAATGGTCCTCGCCATAGGAAGAGTGTGAAGCTCGAGCCACGATCTTTAATTCTAATCCTCGACCTCCTGTCTCCTATGGGCTATAATACTTCGTAAAAAGGTTCCAAAACTATAATTAATCTGATACCTAAATATAAGGTTTATCTATTTCAAAAACTATAAATGAATGTACATATGTGTATATAGTAGACATAATACAATACTATAAGTGCATGTATGTATATTTATGTATATATGCATATATAGACGTATATACGTAAATTTTCGACGTTTCCTTCTGGTCTTTAACCCAAAGAGTTGGAGTAATGGGGTTGGGGATTCGAGCGAACGGAGAGGTGAAACAGCCATTGTTGCAAACTTGTCGTGCTCTCCGAGATGGACATCTCGCGGCATGATTTTCGTGCGATTTTAAGAAGGGTTTAAGTGCGGAGGAATGCCAGAGTTCTTTGACATGTCTTTTGGTGAATATGCACCGTCTAGAGCAACAGTGGGGAATTGGTTTCGAGAATTTTTGGAGTCTTTGGAAGATGAACCGCGTTCTGAATGTCCAGGCACGGCTGTGACGAAAGAAAACATTGACGCTGTGAGTAAAATGATGACAGAAGACCCGCACTTAACATTTGCTGACAGTGAACAGACTCTAAATATTGGGCCGACTACAGCATAAACCGTTGTGCATCAACATTCGACACTCGCCAAGCGATGTGCTTGCTGCGTGTCCTATTCATTGGCAGTGGAGCAAAAACCCACAAGGGTGGATTCATGCTACAAAAATTTGATGGAAGCCGGTCTAAGGTCGGTTTCAACATCGTAACAGGCGATGAATCATGGATTTACCACTACGAACCGGAAAAGAAAAGGCAGTCAAGTGTTTGGTGCTTTCCAGATGAGGACTCGCCCACCAATGTGAAGAGGGGTCGCAGCTGCGGAAAGAAAATGCTTGCATCTTTTTTCACAAAGAAAGGTCATCTGACTACTGTGACCCTAGACGATCCAGCTCTGTTACTGTTGAGTGGTATGTGACACAATCCTTGCCGAAAGTCATCACAACATGGGCATCAAAGCGTCCGAAATCCAAACAAGGTCACATTTTGCTGCACTACGACTGTGCTCCTGCTCAAACGGCTGCAAGAACAATCGACTTTCTCATCAACGAACAGGTGCTATTGTTGCCCCGTCCACCCTATTCGCCTGACTTGGCCTCATGTGATTTCTTTTTGTTCCCCCAAACCAAGCAAAAGATTTTAGGACAGCGTTTTTCTTCGGATGAAGCTGTGGACACCCACATTGGTGCTATAAACACCATTCCTGAAGATACGTGGAGTGACACCTTTAGTAAGTGGTTCCAAAAGATGGAAAAGTGTATATATGCTAATGGATTTTTTTTTGAAAAAATGTAATGGTTAGACTTTCAATAAATTCATTATTTAAAATTCTGCCAAAAACTTTTAGCATTACCCTCGTTTGTGTATTGAAACAAGCCCTTCTTTCCACCACCAAAAATCGTGTAATTTTACGAATTAATAATTACGTTAGATTCATAACTCGTTTCGTTTGAATGACACTCGTGATTATTTTCCGAATACTTCAGTTATTGATTTGAGCACGAGGAAATAATTACGTCTGTAACCCTGATGTTTCCTACATAATTTTAATATATCTTATCCAAAATTATGTCGTGCTAGCTCAGTTAATTCAGTTCGAAATTCATAATTGTTGCTACTTACACTGCAACCAAATTACTCAATCTGCCATCCATACGGAGTTGCGAGGAATCCGAAAACCTTATCAAAATAATCTATTGGATTTCACGTAACGAATAATGATAATCAGCTTTCTTTTAAAGTAACAAATTGGAATTTATTATAATGTGAAATATTATTAATCTGATAAATGTTAAACAAGAATTGTTACATCATTAATCGAAATTAAATTATCGTTGGTCATGACCAGTTTTCTCTAACTTGTAATAATTATAAAACAACCTTCTTGTATTTGCGGATCTTTGCGCGCTCTTCACGTCTCCATTCGATGGCGCCCCGTAGAATCTTCTCCGTCGTCGCAGCAGAACCTTCCTTCGTCATAAAGTCCTCCACCTAATGTTCGCGATAAAGTTCAAATTCTCCCAGCGACACTATTATTACCCTTTACTTCCCTTACTCGCGTCACGGGTGGACGCCTATGCACGTACTGACTATTACTTTGTAGAATTCCTTCGTCTCTTCTCACAAGAACGTTTTATTCTAATATAAGAAACAATCAACTTAATTATAATACAAGTTATTGCATCGGATTTAGTTGTCAATCTACAGTCTTTCCTCGACCTGGTAAAATGTCAGGAGCCGACCCGCTCATTACCGCGTTGCTAGAGAGTGTGTCACTGTTCTTCTTAAAACCCAAAGCATCAGAACTGTATCATCTTTTGTCTAACAAAAACAATACTATTTTCGCCTCCAGTCACTTCCACATCCTCTTCACCTAGGAAAAGACCTTTAACGCCAGTTGTTTACTTGTTACATAGCGATCCCCCCCCCGCGATCATCTATTCTACTTCATATAAATGACATTTTCATAAACAAAAATGATTTGCCATTTTGGTATATCACAGGCTGTGCGGAGAGGATACGACGAAAATACTCTTAAGAAAATTTGCAGCATATTTTGTCTAATACCCGACTTGAATATTTCGAACGGCTGAGCCGCAATAAGCACTCAAATGTTGATTTGAAAAAATAATTTCTAGCCAAAAATGTCCATTGAAGTGTAGAAACTTTCCAGAAATGTGTCAATTATTTATTATTTACAAGAGAAAAGACTAGATTTGTTCACTAAGAAAAATTAACACAAATAAGAAAGCAGTTGAATAGTGTAAAATGGGTGGGTGGTTATATCTCATATATATATATATATATATATATATATATATATATATATATATATATATATAACAGTTTTGTGAATATTTGGGATATGTTTTGTATCTTGAAATACCAAGATCTCTTCCCTTCCTCGAGCGCGCGCTTGCTGCGTGACCTTCGGTGGCGGTCTGTTACATTCAAAATATCCGTTAAGAACTGGTCGCAAAAGAATCAAAATTTCTCAAACAAATATTTATCTAACATATGACAATATGTATATAATTGGATTCGTCTTTTTACGCTCTTTATGATAGACTGAAAAAATAATTCAATCTGAAAAAACAAAGTTGCCTCAAATATCTCGTAAAATACATGTGATAAAATAGAAATAAATACACGTATCAGTTAGCCCTATTTTCTCATGCACTTAAGTGAAAACTGCATTTCAATACCTTCAACAGTTCAAAAGTTACAGGAGGTGCTAAAGTTACGTGACTCACTCTGTATGTATATATATATATATATATATATATATATATATATATATATATATATATATATATATATATATATATATATTCTAACGCCACCACTCGCGTAGCGGTCGTTCGAAAGAATGCTCTTTCGAGCTTTGAATATCTCGGGGGGCGGGATCTTTAGGGTGTGAGAAAGACACACCCAGACACAGAATTAGGTAAAACAGTTATGTATTCTTAAATATTGTACAAATTAACCCTTTTTGCACTGTCATCAAAATTAGAGAACAAACACAAAATTACTCAATTGCTGGCTGCGCGTCTGAACGCCTGCAAGCCACTGACGGTCAGACCTCTTAGAGAAATTTAAAAAAAATCTACTTATGGATCCACTTTTCGCCTAGCTAGCAATATTTTCCTTTAAGCATCCGTGCACGGAGTTCTTGCTTGGTTAACACTAGTGAATGAAATTTAATCACCTTTTTCACACTTCCTGAATCAGTTTGCCATCAGACATTATTACAAGTTTTACCGCTATTCGCGTACGAGATTTCCTCGTCAATTACGTACACATGAAGACCACAAATTAATTATCTTGGATACAGCTTTGGACTGAAATGTACTACCGGCGTACGAGGTTATGAGATACTTCACCGTTACTCAATTTCAAGGCGAACATGCAAATTCTAGTATTTCTGTTTCTGGTGCCAACACTACCTTTCTTGTTCCTGTCTCCCACCTCAGTTTTATGCTAATTTTGAAACTCAGCCGTGCCGCCACTCGCGTTCCTGCAACGCGGCCCGCTTCGATGCCGCTCCGAAGGCCACTCGGTCTCCTTCGCGCCTGCCACCAGATTCTGGAACCAATCTTCTCGCACCTGCCACCAGATCCACGGTCCAATCTTCTCGCATCTGCCACCAGATCCACGGTCCAGCCTTCTTCGCCCGCCTTCTTGCGACACGAGCACGCGTATTGCTCAGTCTTTCCGCGTGTGCTAGTTAGCGTATCGCCCCACTAATGCTTTAAGAAGTTCTCACAGTTCCGCAACCACAGCCACTATTCTGATCCGTTCTAACTTTCACAGTTCTTACTGCAATCTCCTTACACCACGTAGCCTCGCTACTTTAGCATTTCCCACTTCCTAGCACTTCCAAAACTACAGCTTCTCCCTCAACTATTCCACTACTGACTCGACTGCTCACCTCGGCATCTCACACAAGAAGGCTCGACCTCTCATCTCGGCGTCTCACTCAAGAAGGGCCGTTTCATCGCTGCTCCGCCGTTTAAATGTTGCAGTGACGTCACGGTACAACCCTACCGCGCTGCGCATAGTCTGAAAGTGCACCGCCGCCGCGCTTCAGGCCGCAACTAATAGGTAGCGCCTTTTGCGATCTGTAATCGGCTTTCTGGTATTCCTTCGCTCTTCACATCTCCGTCGATGCTGCGTGGGCGTTGTGGGGTTTGTGGCAATGCCCCAAACCACACACACACACACACACACACACACACACACATATATATATATATATATATATATATATATATATATATATATATATATATATATATATCCAGTGTGCGGTGAAACCAAGTCAAACTTCAAATCAAACCACGTTTAAAGCATTAATTCTGTTTGTAATTAGTTTTGTTATCTATAAATGATTGTTGTTTTTTTGCCTGTGGACCAGAGTTCCAATCCCTGCCGTAGGCAGTGTTCTGGATAGCCGAGTTCTCAACTGGTTAGGTAATTGACGTAGAATCTTCAGTAAATATTTTCAAACGATTTTCTATATCTCAAAATATATGGCGGATCGTAGAGAATTATCCCTGCTTCAATTTCAGATTTACTATCTGAAAATCATAACATTCCAAACTTTTTCTAATTACATATTTTTACATTTGTGAATATTGCAAAACTAAAATATTAGTTAAAAGAAGTTTATTTCATCGGTTTTGGAACTGCATACTCTTTCCGTTCCGTACTATAAGTGTTTCCACGTAAGAAAAGATCCTAAAAATTCAAGATGGCGGAGTTTTGGCACTGCCAACCTCATCGAAATAAAACGCGAAAGCGCCGACGCGACTTGTTTAAATGTACGTAGTGGCCTTCAAAAATCCAGATATGCTGAAATGTTTTGTTAATGTTGTTTTACGACTTATAAATCGCAACAGGCATATGGTAATATAATTTAATTTATAATTTATATAGGAAATCTGTTTCTATTAATTAATTATAATCATAAATATAATACTTTTAATTAAATTACTTATAAATTTAAAAATATTTGAACAACTCAGAATTAATAAAATCTTATTGACACTGAAGAATAAATGAAATAGTAGAATGTTATTTTATTATACAATAGGAAAAAAGGTATAAGTAGGGGATTTATAGAATAAAGATGAAATGAAATGCAAGACTCAAAATAATTTAAAATTTTCAAACAGTACACAATGAAGTGAAATAAAACTATTCTTTACTGAACTAGAAATATTTGTATAATAATGGTTTTATGCCCGTAATATCGACACATGACCTCGATCAAAGCATATCTAAGGAATGAACAAATCTACTGTATGAAAATGACAATGTTTGAAATTTCATGAAAATTGAATTGATCTGATATATGATTTGATATGATGCGAAGGTTCAGTAAAGAATAAACTGATGCACCATGGGTGGTCAATTTTAATGGCAAATTGCAAGGAGCAGTCATTAAAATTTCTTGAACACCGATGGTGCACAGCAATTTATTTTCACAAAAATTATTGAATTTTTACAACAATACAAACATTACAAAACATCCCGGCATTAACCTTAAGCGATCGGGGAAAACCAGGGAAAACAAAGGAGTAAGTATGCTACCATATATATAAAAAATTGAATAAAAAAGTGAATTAATCCTCAATTGGATTGTAAAAATATTATCATTTAAAGTCAACATTAAGAAATTTGGCTGACTTTACAAATTAATAAACTACTTGAAAATTGTACATATATTGACAGCATACCCATCCTCCCGATAAGGATGACGACTGAGGGCCGATTTCTAGCATGTATACTGTAACACCCCACTGTCGCTGTACGTAACAGCCCCAAGTGGAGGTGCTTCCAGGGTTGACCTCGACTTACCTTTTTCCCGGCGCCAGCTGAAGGTTAATGCTTTGCCCGACTCCTCCCACTGAAATGTCTAGCGGGAACATGCGTGGCGTGGGCATTGGCATGTAACTCGGAATAAAAGATTTTCCTCATTTAACTTAAATTTAATTCATAAAAGAGATATTGAGGCAAAATTTCGGTGAAGCCGGATACATAAAAAAACGGACTTACAGACTAACTTATAACTAGATTACATGGTAGGCGTCTCGACGGGTGGTTTGCCCATCTCCCGTCACAGCAGCTGCCCGGGCGGGGCACGGAGTTCGTCGCGCCGGCGCTGGCGGGGGTCACGAGCGGTTACTCGCTCGGATCCTTCCCAGGTAGGCTAACGCAGCCGTAGCGATGATCCAAGCGCTTGCCCGACCCAGCGGCGATGAATAGCCTTGATTAGCCGATGACCGCCCTGTAGCCGAGCGCGTGAAGGGCGGCGCTCGGGGTCGATGGCTGCGGCGCCGTGGTCGGCGCCCGCGGCACAATGTCCAGGCACGCCTCTGCGCCAGGAACGGCGGCTCGTGCCCTCGGGGACGTCTATCTCCGGAGCTGATCGTAACAGGCGGGGCCGCTCGCGATGCGTGGCGTGACCGCCTCGTCGCGCCCTGGCCTCTGGCGGTCGACGGCGCGTAAATATCGGCGGTCCCTACTTCCTATTGCTGATCGTAATTAACGAAGCTCGGGCCGGCAGAGCCAACTCGCTCACCCGAGGCCGTTCTATTGTGCGGATACTCGCACGTGCGTGGCCGAAGCCAAAAAAAACTAAGAGTCGCGTCTTCCGGGAGCACACCTGCGCACTCGCCCGCTGTCCCCTCAGCAAGGCGTCTGCTCTCCTCCGCAGTTCGAATCAGAAGAACCTAACTTCTTCTTACTCGGAGCTCCCCGGCTCCATAGGGTCACATGATCGCGTCCACGCGATGTTCACGCCTATTGGCCTGCGGCATCCCGCGACACGGGGTGGCCAATCGCGGCTGTATCGGCGTGGCGGTTGACGCAATGAAGTAGCGTCTTCAGGGGAATTTGTTCGACGTCAGAATTCCGCCGAGATCGCCGGCGCTGGTCGACGGCGGCCGGAAATTGCAATGACGTCACGGGCGCGCCCCCTTTCCACAGGGCCAGTTAACAAAGGCTAGCCTGCTCGCCCGCATCGGCGGCGCGCAGGTAACGGGAAAACGTCCCCTTTCCTGCTGCCCTTCGACAAGTGCCTTCACCACGCATTTAACATGCGTTTGAAAATATAATTGATATATATATATATATATATATATATATATATATATATATATATATATATATATATGATTCGCGATGCCATACGTGGGCGACTGTCCCATTACAATACAGAAACATAAGTCAGAATAATGGAGACATTTACAATACATAAAATAATATACCTAAAACATTTCATAATTAGAAATTGAAAAATCTGGTAAACACAGCAACCCTGCAACATTGAACAATCAATGCAGTATCAATTGTCCAATCATGATAAATGCAATAAACAGACATGTTATTGTTATAAGATCAAAAATTATTTCTAGGAAATTGTTTTTGCAATGAAAAACGAAAAAATTGAAAAAGGACATTATCACATTTAAATAAAAAAAATTGCTACTTAACTTATATATTACTTCAAACTCCTGCAACATATGAAAAACGAAATTGTTCAGAAGACAAGTTGGCCCAAGAATGTTTGCTTCACATTACAGTATTCAATATAATATGTAACCAAAACAAATTTACCTAGAAAACCAATAAAATTTACAAACATAAATAGGAAATCATTGAAAAATAACTTTAAATGAAATGTTAATAACCAAAAAGTAATATAGCGCATCAGTAGTAAACATTAAATTTTACTCTATATCATGCCAAATAATATCATGAAATAAGTACTTACTAATTTCACTTAACAACTGATTACCATTTGAACAAAACATCTCAATAAAATGATGTATGTTCTGAACTCCGTTATTGCATATCTGAAACAATTATTGTTATGTATGTTTCACACACATGTCAAACCTTTGAAGTGTATTCATTTATATCACTTAGCATCCGTACTTAAACTGAACACAAACTCAGTGGCATTGGCAGTAATGATTAATTGTATTACAGGAATAATGTAAAGGAAATTGATTAACTGTTAATTCATTGGGGTTAATTAATGTTAATGAAATGCTCTTAACTAGTGTCTTTGGTTGAATTGAGAAGGCAGGAGTTAACTCAGGATCTCGCACTCATTAAAACTATTAATGCACACTCACTTCTTTCACATTGCAACTGTTCTCAAACCAAACAGACCGACTGAAGCACTGGCAGGAACAATTTTAATTTAAAAATATTAAATTACAACCTGCAATTATCACAAACCAATAATGAAGTAAATTCAAAATTACCTTTTCCATAGCACAGTGTGACCAAACTTGTACACAAACTAGACTTTTGTGGTTGCTTAAAACTGAAAACATTTGTACCTGGTATAAAACCTCTCGTTCCTGCATGAACCACTACTAGCCTCCTTCCATCTGGTGGTCTTTTAATTACTCCTTTACTGGTGCCTGGTAGTTGCCATGAATAAGTAGTTGAACCGAATGAAAATGATATTTTTGTCTGATAATGTTTACACATAAGTAATATACATTATATATATATATATATATATATATATATATATATATATATATTCAGTAATATACATTTTCAAAGGGCTCTTTTACCATTCATATAGATCCATGTCTCATCAAGGTACACTACAGTTTTTGGGTTTTGACTTCTCTTATTTTTCATATAGTCTGCTACAAAATATAACCTCTTTACAATTATTTCATTGGACTCACAAATACGAATATTTGGGTCTCCTTTCCTCCATGCTAAACCCATTTCCTTAATAATTCTGTACAATGTTGTGCGTGACACTGTGAATAAAAATATAATTTTCCTTCACGTACTGCCAAACATCTATAAGTGAGTCTCCTGCCCGTTGCAAATGAATAGGTCTTTAGAAAGTCTTCAAAAAGTGAGCCACATACTTCATCATTCCTCTAAATATAGAATATTTTACCATTATCAGCTTGCTGGTAAATATATCTGCTAATAGCTTCTCTTGCCAATCCCTCAGCTGAATCTCATAGGTCGTGAACGCTTCCTCTTCTTACTTGGAGTTTTAATAAATTTTCCTGCCTTATAATACCTAATAACGTTTGCCAGAGTTGTGTAAGGTCTCTGTAATATATGAATATATTTCAATAAAATAATTGATTCACACACATGTTCATTGTGAAGACGTTCTTGAGGCATGCAATAAAAAGTCAATAATTATTGTGACATTGATGGCTTACCCCCACAATTACAGCTACCTTTGCAATGACACTGCTCTCAGGAAGTTTCACTTCTTTACGAGAATTTTTCTCGCTCTTGTACTTATAAACATTAAGAAGGACCTGCCTTTCACCACTCGATAAAATCCACTTCCTCTTCTGCTTCACTGGAGAGTTATTTCTGGAATTAAATTCAAAAAATGTCAAGCCCAGCACACAATAAGATTTCCCTTAGGAAACAATTCGCGCACTGGAAACGCAAAAAAAAAATTGCTTTTTCAGCACGCAAGTGCGGGATGCGTCTCACTCGCACAAGCTCACAATTTCCACACAACGCTTTGCTGGTTGAAACAGTTGAAGTTGGCAAAATTCATTTCGCTCGCATGCATGCCAGTCTCCAGCCAAAAAAAGTCCCTGGCAGCTATACTTCCATTACGTGGGGAATTTACGTTGAGGTTGGCACCTACTTTCTCCAACTTAAATGGTAATCAAAAGTCCCTAAGTCAATGTAGTATGTATGGCGGGTGGTTAACGGGAGGTTGGTATTGCCAAGCTCTCTGGGTCACATCTTACGTGAAATAAATCTTACTGCAGTCGCATTGCATGTTTATTGTGTCAACATGTTTTATTGTTATTAAGCATCAAACGTTTGTTTTTGCTAGTCTGCCCATGAATTTGTCTGATATAAACGTTTTTTGTTGGTAGGTAAAGGAGGTTTTGCATCTAAGAACACAAACACAATCCAGATACAACAGTGCCGAAGTACAGACTTGGATTGCATCCCCAAGAGTAGTTTCACCAACTACGATCAGACCACGCCAGACCACCACAAGGACGCGTTCCCAAAACCGCGCATCCACAGGGGAAAGCGTTTTAAATGTTCCGATCGCGGGAAGACGTTGAGTACAAAGGAGAAGATACATAGGCACATGCGCATCCGCACTGGTTATAAACCTTATCAGTGTTCCATCTGTGAGAAGACCTTCACTAGAAACGACAAGTTGGCTCTTCACATGTCCACCCACACTGGTGTGAAACCTTTCCAGTGTTCCATCTGTGAGAAAACCTTCACATATAAAGGAACCTTGGGTGAGCACATGCTCACCCATACTAGTGAAAAACCTGTCCACTGTTCCATCTGTGAGAAGGCCTTCACTGATAAACGACACTTGGATAAGCACATGCGCACCCACACTGGTGGAAAGCCTTTCCAGTGTTCAATCTGTGGGAAGACCTTCGGTCGAAGAGGACACTTGGATATCCACATGCGCATCCACACTGGTGAGAAACCTTTCCAGTGTTCCATCTGTGAGAAGACCTTCATTGGAAAAGGACAATTGGATAGGCACATGCGCACCCACACTGGTGAAAAGCCTTTCCAGTGTTCAATCTGTGAGAAGACCGTCACTCGAAAGGGAATCTTGGATAATCATATGCGCACCCACACTGGTGAGAAACCTTTCCAGTGTTCCATCTGTGAGAAGACCTTCACTGAAAAAGGACAGTTGGCTAGGCACATGCGCACCCACACTGGTGAGAAACCTTTCCACTGTTCCATCTGTGAGAAGACCTTCATTGAAAAAGGACAATTGGATAGGCACATGCGCACCCACACTGGTGAAAAGCCTTTCCAGTGTTCCATCTGTGAGAAGACCTTCACTGATAAAGCACAGTTGGGTAGGCACATGCGCACCCACACTGGTGAGAAACCTTTCCAATGCTCCGTCTGTGAGAGGACTTTCAGTGAAAAAGGAATCTTGAATAGGCACATGCGCACCCACATTGGCCATAAACTTTCCAGTGTTCCAACTGTGAGAAGACCTTCACTGAGAAAGAAGCGTATGTGCACCCACCCTAGTGATACACTATTTGTGTTTTGAATCCGAAAAGAATCACTAGAACACCATTTGAATATTTTTAGATCTCCAGATGATGAACATAAAAACATTTTGTTGTTGGTGAGTAGAATCTAGGTAATGTGAGGAATTATTCTTTGTTGTATTACTAATTTTCATGAATTTGGTTTTAGTTTGCATATGAAAGTACGAATAAGAGTATGTGACGCACGTTCTTGTATTGACATCTTCGGGAAAATTGATATAGTCGTGTTACAGCTCAAATTAATAATTTAGTGAGGGAGAGGGCGAGAGAGAGACCAATAAAGTTCATTAAATTTGAAAAATGAGTAAAACCAGAGTTTTGGAAGATTACATGGATAATGTTGTGTGCCTTTTGATATGAAAGATACAGGATGCAATCAACATCTAAATTTAAAATTATGTTGTCAAAAAAACTCATCAAAATTGGAAAACCTGATGACTGATCAATCTATGTATTATCGACTCTCTAAATTAACCAAAAATATCCTTCTGGCAATTGGAAATGCAAATACAAAGACGTCAAAAACTTGTTAGTCTAAAATCAAAAAACTTGTATTTTGTAGTTAACTTGAATGTAGCTTGTGTTTTTAATAAATTCTGGGTAAACATTGTTTCAACTATGGTACAGGGATTTGACCACCCTATGAATTGTATTGGGAAGTCTACAACAATTAACACTGAATTATACACCTCCATATCCTGTTCAGTCTCCTAACAGTTCTGTTGTTACACCTACCTCTGAAGAATTGAAGGCACTATAATTTATAGCATGTATAATAAAAAGTCGGCTTTAGTGGATGGTATCTCGATTGTAATTAACCCTCTGACGCAGAAAGACTTGGAGAAGAGCCCCACACGTTTACAATAGTGGGTCCTCCGATGCCTAGCATATTTGTTTATTATAATGTATTTTCAATGAATTAGCAATGTTTTATTACTTGTATTTCAGGATTATATAGTTACACATTTACTTGCAGTTTATTGTTGCAATATTCCACAATTTTATTTGCAATTAAGACATTGTGACAGCGCAGCTGGGTGTTTCGCTAATATGACGTTGACATTTATCACAATATGTTAGTAAAAATAAGAACAAAAGGAGTAAAAATAAAAGTGCCTCACATATTTGAGAATTAATCTTTTTAAAATACTGCACGCCAATTTTCTACTCATCGCTTTCTTTTCCTTTCCATTTCTGATTGCACAGTGTAAGCAGCTTCTCTATCAAATCCAAATACTCGCAAATCACCCAAAGTAGTTCCATGTCCTCGAGGATGTTAAGTCTTTTTTGCACCTTTGGTTGCAACATATAAATCATACAAAAATAATCGTAACTTGAACGCCTTGTCCTTTTGAAAATTTTTGTTGATACTTGTAAATAATATGTATGCATTTAGTGCTGCAACATCAATCATGTTAAACCATTTCATATACCATATCCTACTTTGTATAATATAGTAAGAATAGTGGTCTATCGTCTGATCAATCGTATCAATGACAGTTTTGGTCATTGTAATAAGAAATTATTTGTGTTTTTTTTTCTTCTTTTCGTCTGTGCCTACCGTTTGATGATGGTGCAGTTAACTCAACAAATGGACGAGCTTGTTCCTTTTAGCTTTGTACGAAACCAAGGTCATGCTTCCATTGTAACCAAACAATGAACTGTGAACTTCTCGTGCTTTTGAATCTCCCATTTCAACTGTGAATTTCGGGTTTATTTGCTATCACAATTCCATCTAATGACACATTTGTTTGGAGAAGATACTATGCTAGAGGAATATTCGTGAAGAAATTATTACACGTGATGTATCGTTTTCACAAAATTTTCGACAAGTGTTTTTACTATGTTGGTAGCTAATTGTGGGCTACTGGTTGATTAGGCAACTTGTGTAAATGGAGCTGTTCAGAGTGTAAGCATTTGAGTTACAACCAAAAGATCTTTGTTCCGTATTTAACGGGTTTATAAGCTAAAACATTACAAATTTTCAATGTCCACGGAAGGAAACCAGATGCTCGTCAACTTTTACACACTCGCCAGTGTTGAGTGATTGAGCATTTTTTTGTGAACAGTAACCAAGTGAAACTAAATAGTGCTTATTTGTCTGTTTCGAATCATCTTTCTACGGTTATGAAAGCACATAAATCTTATATCCTTATCTCTTGTCACATTCAAACATTCTCGATAAAAGGAATCGCTTGTAGGATTAAGGAATAATTCTCTATTAGGAACGTCCCAGGATTTGTTTATCCCAGCACATAAGATGACAGCAAGAAAGGCGTCGAACTCTTCCAAAGTTACATTTTTTCGTATTTTCTTTTTGGCAGCCGCTACGCGTGCGGCTTCGCGGTTTGTGCATCGCGCAATTTCCTCTTTCATTTCTTTAGAAATTCGCAAATTGAAAGATTTTTGTGTTGTGTTTATCGCAATGGTTTTTACCGGACTAGGAGGAACGCGCAGGAGATTTTGTAAACGTCATTACTAGCTGGTTGTGCGCTTCTGTGCCATTGAAATCCATTTCTAGCTATCATGAAATTCAAAGTTGAAAATTAAGTACGCGGTTCGTCGTTGGAATCAGATTCAGTTTAACATGCATCACTGTACTCCTCTTGTCTACAGGATCTTAAAGATGGAAAGGCTCCCAATTGGCATCATCATTGATTGATTGATTTTTTCGTGTTTCCGGGCGCGTCAACTGCTTCGGTCATTAGTCCCATTAGTGTAGTGCATGTTTTTGTCGGGAGATGGCGGTGATCTTCCCCCGCTCGATAGCGAGATCTGGCGCCGACCTACCGTCGGCTACTGGGGTTTCCCCCTAACGAGGACTCTCCCACCAGCGGGGCACCGCCCCAGCAGGGACAAGTTCTAAGCTCCCGACCGGTCTCCCAGAATATGTAGTAGTGTAGTGCATGTTGCGCAAGTGTGTGTGTGTGTAGGGGGAGAGGATAGGACAAGGACAGATCGCGCGCGGTCCATGGCCCGTTTGGTAGGGTACTGCTCCGGCATTCGCCTGGTGTTGATTGGAGAAACCACGGAAATCTACCGATCAGAGCAGCCGGCCGCTAGAATTCTCCAGACAGCAACTGAATTCGACCTAGCTGAAAAGCTAGTGTCGAAAATCCTGCCGCCGTCAGGACTCGAACCTAGGACCTCCCGGTCAGAGGCGCTGCAGCAGGAGTTGAGGATAAAGATCAGTAGGTCGATAGCATTTTTGGGGAGATTGGCGATTTGGGTTGGGGAGACTCCATCGGGTCCTGAGTCTTCGAACAGTCTATTGTATGTATTAGACGTCGAAGTTCTACGTCATTAGTCTACCAAGGTTGTTGTCGGTCAGGTGGGAGTGCAGGAGTGCGGAGGTATTTTAGGATCACGTTGTCCGGGATAGGGATATTACGAGGAAGGAAGCGCACGGCTAGGGTGTTGGCAGATGAGTCGGTAGTAGTTTGAGGATCGAAGGTGAGGGTGTTGTTGCTGGACAGGATAGGGGGATTGTGTCGTACTGCCTTGATGACCTTGAACAAGTTTTGGGGGCTGCGGTTGTCTTTAAGTAAGTTGTCGTACATGTGGGTCTCGTGCAGTTGTAGTATAGTGTGTAGTCGTCTTTGGGTCTGTCTAAGTTGTCTGTTGTCTTCGTCACGTCTGTATTTGTAGTAGCGTCGTTGTATTCTCTTGAATCTAATAACTATGTCGTCAGGGAGGGTGGGATGGGGAGTTTTGGGAAAGGTTGAGCTTTTCCGGAAGGCCGATTTCAAATGGTGAGTGAGGTTTTCGATGGAATCGTCTATTTCTTGGGTGGAGGAAATTCTGGAGGAACATGGATTTTTTTGGATAGGATGTGCTTATATTGCTTCCAGTGGGTAATGGGCGGGGATGGCGGTTTGGAGGGAATGTAGCGGGAAGTGGTAGGGCAGGAAAAGAATAGAAAAGTGATCTGATAGGTTATAGAGGCCGAGTGTTGGCTGTAGAATGGTGATAGGGAGTCGTGAGGAATGAAGAACCATGTCTAATCATGGTGATTGTTATGGATGTGGGTGGGTTCGGTAGGTGCTTTTAGGAGTATATTACTATTGTTGTCCAGAAACTTTTCTAGTCGTAATCCTTCTCTGTTGCTGGTCGCGCAGCCCCATCCGGTAGATTTGCTATTGAAATCACCTGCGATGATGAAAGGGTGGGGGAGGTTATTCAACATGTCGAGGTCAGAGTCAGGAATGGGGTTTTGGGGGCTTTTGCAGCATGAAATGATCGGGGAGGCGTTTGTGCCTATTGTAATGGCAGCACATTCTAGGGCTATTGTAGGTGGGAGTGGGTAAGGTGTGTGGCGAATGACACGTCGGGTAAGAATGGCCGTGTCGCCTCGTGGGCCTGACAACGTTGGGGTCCTTTCGAACGAATTGCCATTGACTTGGCTGACCCATTTCCAATGTCAAATGATGGAAATAAATAGATACTCGTGGCCGTGGATTATTTTAGCACGTGGGTTGAAGCATATCCCCTACCTAACCAAGAGGCCACTGCTATCTCCGAAGTACTGGTTAAGGAATGGGTGAGCCGATTTGGTGTGCCACTGGAATTACATTCACATCAAGGACGGAACTTCGAATCTGCAGTGTTTCAAGGAATGTGTGAACTTCTTGGAATAAGAAAAACATGAACGACAGCCCTACATCCGCAGTCAGACGGAATGGTGGAACGCATGAACAGAACAATGGGAAAATATTTAGCGAAGGTCGTGTCAGATCACCAACGCGACTGGGACCAATACATACATGTTTTTCTTCTAGCCTACCGCTCATCTGTTCATGAGACAACTGGGCAAACACCCGCTAATATCCTCTTTGGCAGGGAACTACGTCTACCATGTGATCTACAATTTGGTTGTAAAACTGATGAAGAAACAGCTGGTGAAGACTTTGTAAATGACCTAAGACGGAAAATGGACGTAATTCATAACCAGGTGCGTGAAAGAATCCAAATCGCAAGTGACAGGATGAAAGACAGGTATGACGTCAAAGCTGAAGGAGGAGGTTATCAACCTGGAGATCATGTCTGGCTGTTTAACCCCCCAACGACGCCGCGGTTTGTGTCCAAAATTACAACGACAGTGGGAAGGACCGTACGAGGTAGTGAGGAGGATAAATGATGTCTACCGAATTAAAAAATTGCCGAATGGAAAACCACGAGTCGTTCATTCGAATCGGCTGGCCCCGTACGCAGGAAGTAATGAAAATGATGAAGAAAAGACCACACGAGTTTCTGAGCTGGATATGCAAGAGTTCACATTTGAGGAGTTTGTCTCATTATAGTGAAAAGCATAAAGCGCGTTATGGTGTAACAACGGAGGTGCAACGGCATCTGTTTGCGCTGCCCCACGAATATGCATTGGCGCATTGTGTCGCCCAGGATTTAGATATGACCAGAGGTGTTACTGCTTTATTCAAGAGAAAATACAGAAGAATTAAAGAACCAACAAGCAGATATTGGGAAGGTTCTGCAACTGCACGATGCCAGTCGATACGTTTATTACCTTGTCACAAAAAGTAAGTCATATCACAAGGCATCCTATAAAAATCTTTGGGAAACTCGGATTGAATTACGCCAACAAGTACTGCCAGACAACGTCCAGAAGATTGCCATTATATATAATCAATGCTTTAATTTCTCTTTAACGCGTGCTTTCCTATTAAAAAGAGAAAATTTAACATTTCACAAAAAAGTAATACTTGGATCACACAAGGAATTAGAACATCGTGTAAAAATAAACGTACGCTCTACTTTATTTCTAAACATCATAACGTATCACCCGGTTTCCACGTCTACGTCCGAGAAAATAAATGAATTTTAAGAAAATAATAGTTCAGGCAAAAATAATGAAAAATAATGAGGATATTTTCAACACTGGAAACAAAACTAAAGCAATGTGGAACATTGTAAAAAATACGACCACATCATCACGACTTTTTGTAGAGAATGTTGTTTTAAAGGATAATGAAAGAAAAACAAGAAATCCAGAAAAAGTTGCCAATCTCTTCAACCAACACTTCTAGAATTGCGGTTGATCTCACGAAGGGACTAAAACCACAAAATTTAACATCATATTCTTCCCAATAATATTTCGGCACGATGTTTATTTACGAAACTTCTAACGAAATTCTCAGAATAGTCAGTGAACAAAAAAGGAAATATTCATCTGGTGTAGATGAATTTCCGGATTGTTTATTAAAAACGTGTGCACCTGCCATTATACACCCATTCACTCACATTTTCAATGCTTCCTTGTGCACAGGAATATTTCCAGATATTTTGAAAACAGCAAAAATTAAGCCACTTTTTGAAAAAGGGAACAAAAATGAAATTAAAAATTACCGGCCAATTTCCCTTTTGTCAGTTTTCTCAAAAATTATTAGAGAGGCTTTTCTATACGCGAATGGAAACTTTTCTCAGGAAAAACGAAGCGTTTTCAGACTCACAACACGGTTTCAGGAAATCATAATCTTCGGAAACTGCCATTTTTTTCTTTCCTTAAAGATGTTGCTTCATCAATGGACCAAAATGAAGAACTCATTTAGATATTTTTAGATCTTTCGAAAGCTTTTGACGTTATTAACCATAACATCTTGCTCTCAAAATTACCTTCTTATGGAATTCGTGGTATTGCCCTAGATTGGATAACCTCGTACCTTAAACATCGATCTCAAAGAGTAGAAATACCGTACTGGCACGAAAGGACATTATTTTCTTATATCTCATATTCTTTGGTATCGTAGGCTTCCGCGGCCAGTGTCATGATCTGGGCTGTCCGGGTGACGCCGCGTCGAAGGCTGGGGTGCCGACGTTTCGACCGACATATCCCCTTTCCCTTCAGTGCTGTACTGCGGCAGTACAGCCCTGAAGGTGCCGACGTTTCGACCGACATATCGCGTTTCTCTTCAGTGCTGTACCGCGGCAGTACAGCCCTGAAGAAGACCGCGATATGTCGGTCGAAACGTCGGCACCCCAGCCTTCGAAGCGGCGTCACCCGGACAGCCCAGATCAACACTCTCCAATTCTTTGCCAATTGAACATGGGGTCCCACAAGGTTCGATCTTAGGTCCTATCCTCTTTCTGTTATACGTAAACGATATGCCCTCGTCTATTAAAAATGGAAGAACAGTTCTGTTTGCCGATAACACGAATGTTCTTTGCAAAAAAGAAACAATAAATAATACAATTTCAGAAGTTTTAAATTGGTTTTGTAATAAATTAATAGTTAACGAAGGAAAAACTGTCTCAATGCAATTTTGCGTTTCAAATCGGTAATCGTATGCTCCATTGAAAATGAACAATATGCAATTGGCTGATGTTAAGGTAACAAAACTTCTAAGTCTCTCAATTCAATCAAACCTCAAATGGAATGTACATATAACAGAATTAAACACTAAATTAAGGTCATTATGTTATGCATTCAGAATTCTTTTTAATTCTGTCAGCCTTCATGCAGCTCTATGCGTGTATTTTGCCAATGTACATTCCCGCCTGAGATATGGCATCATATTCTGGGGAAGCTCATCCTTTAGTGCCCAGACATTTAGATTGCAAAAGAAAATTATCCGAATAATGAAAAAATCTCATCCATGTGATCCGTGCAAGCCTCTTTTCATTGAGTTTGAAATCTTACCATTGCCTTGCCTATTTATTTATGAGTCTGTAGTATTTGCCAAAACTGACTTACTTAACGGTGGGAACTAATTTTCATGTAATACTGATAATTATAGTTACAATACTCGACGTAGAAATCATGTTCATCAAGTGTCAGTATCAACAGCTCACTACAAGAAATCCACATACAACACATGTACGTTACTTTACAACGCATTGCCAGATGAAATTAAACAATTAAAATTGGTAAACAAATTTAAGTTAAAAGAAAAATGTTTACTTTAACAAAATTGATTGATTTTTTCGTGTTTCCGGGCGCGTCAACGGCTTTGGTCATTAGTCCTGTTAGTGTTGTGTATGTTTTTTTCTCGGGAGATGATCTTCCCCCTCTGGATAGCGAGATCCGGCACCGACCTACCGTCGGATAGTGGGGTTACCTTCTAACCAGGACTCTCCCACCAGCGTGCACCGCCCCAGCAGGGACAAGCTCTAAGCTCCCGACCGGTCTCCCGGAATATGTGATAGTGTGGTGCATGTTAGTGTGTGTAAGAGGAGAGGATAGGACAAGGAAGAGGAAGGACAGATCGCGCGCGGTCCGTGGCCCGTTTGGTAGGGTACTGCTCCGGCATTCGCCTGGTATGATCGGAGAAACCACGGAAAGCTACCGATCAGAGCAGCCGGCCGCTAGAATTCTCCTCCAGACAGCGACTGAATTCGACCTAGCTTAAAAGCTAGTGTCGAAAATCCTGCCGCCGTCAGGACTCGAGCCTAAGGGCCCGGCCTGCGTGAGCTACAACCGGCGACGGCGACAAGCGACGGCTTACGACAGCTTCAAGCGACAAGTTGCGATGCCGCGCGACAGAGCGCGTGGTGTCCTAAGTTGGCGGCAGGAAGTTGCGACAGCGACCAGCGACACCCGCCGCGCCGCGTGGCCATCAGCTGTGTGCACCATGCCTCTGCCGAGGGAATTGGAAATGTTTTTATTTGAAAGCAGTGCGCTGAAGATGCTGCGCGGACGGAAACGGTCATCGACTCATTCTATATATGCCAAGAGGCATTTATGTGGTGAATTTCATCACTTGTACAAACATTTGAGAGAAGCGCCGGATAAATTTTTTGAGTATACGCGAATGTCAATACAGATATTCGATTATATTGTGATGTGCCTGAGGCAGAAAGTCCGCCACGTCTCCACCAACTTCCAGCAACCAATAAGCCTGGAGGAAAGGCTTGTAATAACTTTAAGGTAATTATTCATTGCTATGTTGTTCTGGAACAATAGTGTTGTTTCAACCAACCTATCAGAGGAAACATTCAACATTTTTATGTTAAAGAATGTATTCTTACTAATACTAATATACTCTTAATGAATGTATAACATTTGTTTTCCCTGTTCTGTATAAAACTATCCATGCAGTTCTATTACAGAGGAATGAATAATTATGAAATTTTAAAATGCCTCTTTCTACTTTTATTGAAAATAATTATGATATGCTACTCAAGAAAACATGTGCAATTGCTCTACCCCAGCGTATTTGACTCGTACATGATTGAAAATGAATATGCGACTTAATTGTGATCACATATGAAATACATTTTTTGTGTTCGTTCCATTTATTAAATAAAATGGCAAGACCTAAATGCACAAATAGTTACTATGATATAAAAAACAGTTTAACAATATACGTTCACAATTATAAGCACTAGCAATTGCAGTAATAAAATCATTTTCTTAGATTTCTTTGTCCAGATCTCATTTTAGTCATATACATAATTGAAAAACCAAAACATTAATAAAAAACATGATTTATATTATATAATCTAAAATTTAGATCAATCTAAACCGTTTTTCATTAATTTTTTGGTTTTTAATATGTATATGACAATCTAAAATATGATCTGGATGGTTCTAAAGATAGTGAAAATTATTTTCTCATTAATTTCTTTAATCTTAGGTTTCTATTGGATTTAGTTTGTTCCACGGGTCAAGTATCTGAAATATTCAAGCTGAAATATAATGATTTCTCTTATTTCTTTGCTAATTAAATATAAATTTATGTAGTCTCCTAATTATATTTAACATCCCTCTTGCTAACATGTTATAAACCCAATTATTGTATTAGGTCTGTTCAATAAATTAATCAAACCATTTTAAAATGAAATAGGAGGGGTAAAAGGAATAAATAATAAAGAGAAAGCATGGAAATAAAACAACCTTTATTGTCTTTCCATTGCATTTACGACTAAATCATTTATTTCACCCCTCAGTTTCAGTTTCCTAACTGGGTCCAAGGTTTTGATGTAAGGCACTAGTGATTTGAAAAAATTCAAATCGTCATCATCATCATCATCAGTCTTATATTTTTGAAACATTTCTAACTTCTTTTCTTCCAACGACAACAGAGCCTGCTCAAATGTTTTTTTTTCTTCATTCAACCTCTTTCTTTTTCTTTGAGGTGTTGCCTCCACTACTATGCCTGTTGCAGCCTCTTCTTCCGCCACAGCAGGTTCTCTCTGGAGTTGTTCTAAACTCTCCGGAGTTGTTTCAAAAATCTGTGCAACACAAATTAACCATTTTGATTATTCTTATGTAGTCATGAGAGTGGCACTTGCATATGTATTATTCAAAGTTATTTTAGATTGCAGCAAATCAAAACCAAAAATAAAGTGTTTGAAACATTTTAGTTCCCAGATACACAGACTTCAGTGCCAAAAAAAGATGGTTCCAAACTTAAATTTACAACAGACTGAAATGAATACACAAAAAATCTTTTTTCACTATTCATTTCAGTGTAAATTGTTTTGCCCTATGTCATATTATAACTGACGAGGTCTGAAACATTCTTTTATTTTGTGCTTTGAATTGCTGAATTAGAACATAAAACCTTGGTTTATTTCTCTTTACCAGCAATAAATTAATTTTACTATTTTACCTCTTTTTGTGAAAAGTCCACATCTGAAAATGCTGATGGACTCTCAACGATTGGAACTTCCTCCAAAATGTTCCCACTTGTTTCTCTGGGTTCCATTATATCTCTTAAGAAACCCAGAGATTCGAAGTAGGCCCATTTGCTGTGCCACATTTGGGAGGAACTTCCACTCACTAACTTGGGTTTCTTTTTCAATTCCCTTCGAAACGAGTCCTTTACAGACTTCCATTTGTTTTTTGCCTCCTCCTCTGAAAATGAAACAATAATTTTTAATGCATTGTTCCAGGTTTCTTGCAACTGGTGTTCAGTTCCGCCAATTGGCATTTTCATTTCGTGTGGGGAAGACCACAGTTGCTACCATTATCCACGAAATGTGCGATGCTATATGGACGGTTCTCCAGCCAGTTCATATGCCTGTGCCGGATGCAGATTATTTTAAGAAAACAGCAAGGGAGTTTGAAGAGAAATGGAACTTTCCCAACTGCATTGGTTGCATTGATGGGAAACATGTGCGGTTGTTTAATCCTGCCAATTCTGGCAGCATGTATTACAATTATAAAAATTTTTATTCCATTGTTTTATTAGCTGTTACTGATGCTAAGTATAGATTTAGTATGGTGAACATTGGAGCCTACGGTAAAGACAGTGATGGTGGGGTATTTATGAATTCACCAATATTTTCTGCCCTTGAAGGTGGACAAATATCACTACCGCACGAGAGAGTTTTGCCACATACAGATTTCAGGTTACCATATGTACTTCTTGGGGATGAAGCTTTCCCTTTAAAAAAATATTTGATGCGCCCATTCCCAAAACGGCAACTCAACGCAGAGAAACAAATTTTTAACCAAAGACTTTCTAGTGCAAGGAAAGTAGTGCAGTGTTCCTTTGGAATTTTGTCCGCAAAATGGAGAATACTCCACAAATGCATTGAAACGAAGGTGGAAAATGCAGTGAAAATTGTTCAATGCACCACATTGCTGCACAATATTATAATCGATAAAGAGGGAATAGATGCTACTATAAATAACGTATCAAGTTCTCCACAAATATTTACTCTACCACTTTCTAGTAGATTTAATTCATCGACGACAGAAGCCCGGGAAATAAGAGAGACTTTCTGTACATATTTCAATAGCCCTTCAAGTGGTTAAATACAAACATAACCTCATTTTAAGTTTACTATGTACATATTACCTCAATACAGGATTATTATGTAAGGATCTAACATAATACATTGTGATACATGATTACTATCTAGTTCAATAACTTAATAAAGAAATATATACATATACTTACTTGTTATTTTCAGGTTATCCGCCACTTCCTTCCACAATTCTCCACTCACAAATCTATTGTGGTAGTTTTGCAGCCTTTTGTCCCACAATTCCCTTCTATTCTTCACCTCTTCAATTAGACATTCAGTTGTGTCGCTATTCGGCATCTTAACTATAAATTCAAAACTATAAATTCAACAGAAAACGGCAAAACTATCCGGGCGACACAGCGAGAAGCAGCGACAACGGGCGACAAGTAGCGACAAGATTCAAACACGTTTGAATCTCGGACGCCGCCACTTGTAGCGCTTTCGTCGCGTCGCTGCGGATGTCGCTGACGCAGGACGGGCAGATAAGGAACTGAGTGTTTGAAATCTGTCGCTTGAAGCTGTCGCGTGTCGCTGTCGCAAGATGTAGCTCACGCAGGACACGGCCTAAGACTATTGATATAGTACAATGAATTAGTTTACATTTGCATTGTATAATTTAATAAAAAAGACTTAATATGCCTGTAACAAATAATGTAATTCAGTTCCGGGTCAATGACCCCCATCTCGATCGGGGTTTTTGTCCAGTTTCCCTGATCCATTGAGCAAATGCTGAGATGGCCCCTTGATTTGCTTTTTTCCCCCCCAGGGCTTGTATCCAGCCGACAGCCGGTTGCCCTTTACGTCCCAAAGGGACGCATATCCGACCATACACTAGACAAACACTTGCGGGCTCCTCTGATCTGGGGTCAGCAGAACGCGAGGCCCTCCGCGACAACACACACAAAGTCAAGGGACAAACAGCCATGCCCAAGGCAGGACTCGAACCCGCGACCCTTCGGACCGAAGCGCTGAGTCGGTACTCGCTCTTAGCCAGCTCGGCCATCCAGGTCGGCCTCTTGATTTGCTTCTGGACGTAAATGTAGCTTCACTATGCGCACGTTTTGTTGAACTTTCCTTTTGCTTGTAATGGTAGTAGAGCTTAGGGTGAGTTTCTATTTTGTTAACAATACAGAAAAATCAAATCTGTTCGTTCCTTTACCATTAAAAATAAGTTTTCTATAATTCGGCAACGAAAATATCTAGTTTTTGAAATGTTAATCTCTCTTTTTTAAATTTATTACTATTTTTATTATTATTATTATTGTTGTAATGATTTATGAGGCTAGCCCGCAAGAATGCATAGAACACGGAACTTTTAGGTAATCAAAGAGAAACTAAGAATGAAATAAACAATAGACAACAGCGCCGCGTAATACTAATTGTCAGGAAAGTAATTGAAAACGTAAAGGGCGGAAATGGGCGTTATAAACAGTGAATAGAACCCAAATTCAGGAACATTTTAAAACGAAAATCACATTATTCGAGCCACGGGTTCCGAAAATATCATAAATTGTGTAAATTGCATGTATAACACGGCGAAGATTGAAAATATAGCACCCATTGTTGTACTTCTGTAAGCATATAACGAGGCGGTTTTTATTGAATATCCAGCGAATGCCTGGATGGAGAATGGCCAAACTTTCGGAAATTATAGAGAAAAATATTTAGATCAGGGCAAAGTTAGTCACAGCACGGGGGAATTTATGTGGGGCTCGTAATAAATTAATATTCAAGTTCATAGCATAGAGGATTAAGAAAGAATTGAAAGAGCGGCCTAAGAGGTAAATGACGTCATCACGAGCTGAGATGACGAAAAATAATGGTTTTTGAAAAAAGGAAGGCAGGAAAAGGGAATTTGGTAACGTGACAATTACCAAATAAAATTTTGTAAAATTATGAAGCCGATAGCATGACGCAAGACGCCCGAAAACAATGAAAACATAGACATTTTCGAACATTTCTTATAGTGATGGGCATGTGTTTGAAAGAAGACAGTCACAGGGAATTGTAGAGCAACAATGTAAAATGTGTTACAGATATAACGAGTCGAGCGTTGATGGTGAACGCACGCGTTTGATGCTATGCTAAATTTTTGGGAAATTTCGCGAAATTATTTTGCTAAGGTTATTAATTCATGTTCAGTTATGTAAAATCAGTTATTTAGACGATGTGGAACTAAAATTTAATTCAATTTGTTTCGAAATTCACGGGAAAATTAGCATGGACGTTATTCGCGCAAGTTAGGCGCGGGGAACATAAGCGTCGTAAAATTTAAATACGTCGCAGATAGCGAAAGAACATTTATGGAAGACGCGATTAGTTGCGAGGAACAATAGTTGTGAGTACGTTTGATAACTTTAAATGGATGAGTGTATCTGGGATCTGATGGCAGCTGAACGAGGACTGCGTGCATGGAGAATGCACATTACAACTAGCAACGACGGGCGCTGACAGGAAGCGACATCGCTGCAAAAGGAAAGTGGCACGATTCGTGCAATTATTTTATTTTTCTTCCGTTCACGTGCAAGTCCAATGAAAAAGACTCTGTCGAAGACCAAGTCCTGATAACTAGATTAAGAATAGAATCATCGAAAAGGTCACGACAGAATGCGCATTCTTGTGTGTGCATGAGGTCTTGTATTATATTTTCAGTATGCATGTTTGTATTTTGTTTTTTGTGTTGTTTATGTATTTTGTGTTATGTTTCGTAAGTCGGAGGGGCACATTGTATTTATTTTTGGTATATGAGGAAAAGATCCGACATTAAACATATGAGCATCCCATATGGCTCATAATTGCCTTGTGTTGTTGTGTTGTTATTTAGTAGTTGTGTAAAATTTGACCCAGGCACGAACGAAACGGGCCCAACCTCAAGTCCGTATGGAATGAGCGCGCGGACCACGACCAGGTAGGATGTAATAGTGATACGAGCTAGCAGAGGTACGGGCAACTGACAAGCAAAAGCATTGTGGCACCCAATTGTAAATCAGAGCTAGGGCAGGGCAAAAATAGTTCACGTGACAGGTAAAAGGAGAAAGGTATGAATAGTTAGGTTATTGTTCTCGCCGTGTGAGGGCGTGATTTACGAAGGTAGTCAAGGTAGTTAAGAGAATAAATAAAAAGGAAAACAGTTGCATTGGGCGCCCAACGTGTGGGCGTGAGTAAATATAGTGAGTAAGCAGAGAGGGAAGTTGTTGCATTATTATTATTATTATTATTATTATTATTATTATTATTCATCTTTCAACTATTATTAGTTAAATTGTTGGGAAGGGATTCTGAAACTCAAGAAAGCGTTCGCAGATGATTTTCTCCCCCATACGTCACATAGCTTTTTACTGTTTTTGACTAAATGAATAAATAAATAAAAATTTAACTAACTTTAAACATGCACATAGCTTTTGTAATAAAATAACAATATATTTGTGTTAGGGAAATGTTTCCAGATACCCCAAAACTAGTGCACTTTAATCAATTTGTTATGGCATATTCCATTCCCATAGACAGTATGATATTGAAGGATGAATGTGGGAAGATACAGAATAAAAATTACATAGATTCATGATCCTAAGAAAGAAATGTCTCAGAAGCACATTTAAATTTAAATCAGTATTGTCTTGGAAAGACTACATTACATTTGAAAAACTGACTTGTAGCATTCTGTTTACAAATTATAACTTATATTAAGAAGCAGTCAATAATTGGTTAGCAACAAGGATTTATATGTCTGTCATACTTGAAAACCTGAGGTTTATCGCATCGCGCACTCTAGCTAGTTCTTGATTATCAAAGATTCATACTGCATTGCTGCACAACTTTTCAGTAAGGTACCTGTATACATAAAAGCAGATGATAACAAGTCCTTCAAGACATTACATAAGTGCTTCCTTGCTGCTGAACTCCTATTTGAAGTGAATGAGTTGCTGCAATGTGCCAGCAATAGTTGTTAAAATTCAGTAATTAATTTACTTCGTACCATTGGAAGAGTAACTATTATTTACACTGTAACGTTATATCACTCATATTCCAATAATGTCAAAGCACTCATTATTATTGACTCTCCTATAAAATTAACTTCTTATTGGTTCCAACATTTTGCCATTTCATGAATTATATGACGAATGTAGATGTAGAATCTCTGATGTTTAGAAAAATAATATGTTTTCTGTTTTCCTTTTGTTTAAATAAAAGTGTTACCACAAATGTTTGTAAATCAATTATTGAATTAATTGAAATCATAAAATTAAATGCAACATGATTTTATTGGTTACTGATTTAGTGATTACTCAGTAATGGTCATATTGACCATTACTGAGTAATCACTGATAAGAAATAGCACCTTCATTTTGATTAGCTGTTTCATGCAAATGCTGAATATCGTAATATATTAATTAATCAAAGTTGAACATAATAATTTTAAGCTGTTTTTCTTTAATTGGGAACAATCAGAATTATTCATTCTTGTATTGAAAATGTTGAACACACTGCCTCTGCCAGAAAGATTTATCTTTATATATAATGTACTACATCATCTTTAAACATTTGAGAGAAAGACACTCTTGATATGTTAATGGAGAGATTTTCTTGGTATGAAGTAGAAAACATTTGGACTCTGGAATTTCAGTATGTTACTGCGTGTATATGTATATGTATATATATATATATATATATATATATATATATATATATATATATATATATATATATATATATATATATATATACCATATGGAAACCATGACATATGAAAACAATTAAAGCAAAAGGGCAAGTCAAATCTAAATTATTAATTTGACCTGTTACACGACTATCAATTTTGCCGTGTCCTCATATACTCCTGCCCATACTTTTATAAGCAAACTATAATCAAATTCATGGAAAGTGGTAGTACACCAAAGAACAAATCTTCAGAATATCTACATGCAACTCACCAATAACAACACGATTTCATGTTCATCATGTGGAGTAGTTGTAATAGAGTAGATTTATTTATTTATTTATTTATTTACGTCAAAAAAACAGTTAAAAACTGCGTATGACGGGCTATGGGGAAAAGTGAATTGTGTGCACATTTTCAAAATTCTGTGATCCCTACACTAAATCATATACTACTTAAGTTTTGAATTTTGAAAGGGAGAAAAAAAAAAAAAAAAAAACTCCCATGTAATAAAATTGATTTTCAAGGATAAATAAGCAATAAATTTTGAATTTTAGATGTAATGTAATTATATTCAAATAGTCTATTTTAGAGATTCTTCTCAGATAGGAAACGGAAATGGTTTATCACTAGTGTGAGTGCGCGTGTGCTTATTCCACCTTCCCTTTTGAGTGAAGGACTGCTCACAGATAAAACACTGAAATGGTTTATGGCTAGTTAGGGTGCAGATGTGCTCATTCAAGCTTTCTTTTTGAGTGGTCTTTTCACAGACGGAACACTGGAAATGTCACTTACCAGTGTGAGTAATGTGAGACTTTTAATATTTGATACATGTTCACACCAATGTAATAGAACTGTGTGGGTGAATGATTAGATTTATTTTAAAAAGCTACTGATAAATAACCAACTCTCCACGCCTCTAATTCCTAGCAAAACAGAACTCAAGAAAACATATGCAGAAAATAATGTAACAATCTAAGATCCCCACGAACAATTTAGATGCAAAGAACAAACATAACAAGGAATGACATGAGTAGGAGATGGAAAAACAGAAGAAAGCGGTGTCGCGCACTAATAATTTTTTTATAAATTAAAGAAGACGCGACAAAATCCCGATTTGGACAGTACAAATCAATAGCATTCATTTAGAGGAACATTTCAAAAGTTATTCGAAGCGAATCGCATCAGGGGTTTAAAAGATATGAGTGATTTTGAAGGTACACTTTAGACAATATAACTAGAGATTTTTACAACCATTGTCATCATAAGAAAGGTAATGTAAAGAAGCGGTTTTTCGTAAAAATTAAGAGAACGCGTAAAGCGATTGAAATGAAACTTTCGGGATTAACAAAGAAAATCACGCGGAAAATTATGACATTACTCGCAACTGAAAAATATCGAGGAGCTGCAGTGGAGATGCCAATTGAAATTGTATATTTGGAATTTTTACGAGAGAACAATGATGCGTCGCGAGCGACGGAAATAAAGCAATTTTGGCGTTAATAAACATGAGATCGTATAAGAAATAGTAATAAGATATAAATTGATAATTAAAAGTAGTAATAAAGAGAAATAGCTTGGAAAGGACAGAATTAAGTAAAATGGTATGATATTTTTGGTAAAGACACGTAAGCGATCGGTAAATGTTCCAGAAAAAAAAGTTGAAGACACAACGCAACAATGACAAGAAGATGATGCGTGGCAAGCTCGAAGTCAGACGTGGGGAAGAACGCTCCGAAAAAAGATAAAAATTTTAGTATGCAATTGTGCGAGAAACACGGTGAACATGAATGGATATAGTGAGTTTAGGCAATGATGTTCGTAATAACAATGCGTAACGCGGAAATATTTTATGTGTCGCAGTATATTCAACAATAGGACATTTTGGAGGAAATGTAGCACGCGATAGACAGATAATCGCGTTATTAGTTGCGTAATGGAAATAGGATGATAGGGGAATGAAAGGACATGCTAAGAAGATATTAGCGAGCTCAAGAAAATTTTGGTAATGTGTGGGGATGGAGAAATGCTGCGGGAGGATGGATTTGGAGGATGCTGCGTAATATACATCGAGGACGGCGCGCAACAATGGTTTGCTGCGGATTACAGCATTTTCTGCAAAAGGGAAGTTATGAAACTTTGTTTTTTTTTGGTTATGAAATTCACATTTTGAAGGAGAAGAATGATTAAAATTAGCTTCTGTACAAGATCAAGTTCTGTCTTAACGTAAAATAGATTCAATAGATATACAGGCAGAATGCGCATTCGGGTGTGAATGAGTTTATTTATAATTGTCGGTATGAATGGAAATATTTTGGATTTTGTGTCATGTAATTTAAGGGTATTATATCGTTGATGTGTTTATGTGTTTATTTTGTTTGTCGTTAAGTGTTTTATGTGAGTCATGGGAGAGCAACGACCCCAGTTTGTATTTATATATATTTCAACTGAAATAACGACTAACACAGGAATTACAGAAAATAAATGGCGAACATCACTTGGTTCGACATTAAATTAAACGAACGTAGTTTAATTGTTACATGTAGCTAGTTAATGACCTACGCCCACGTGCCCGAATAGTTGTTAAATCCTGTACAGGTCAGCCACAACCTCACACCCAGATTTTATGTGTAAGTAAGAAAATATCGGTAGTTCTGGGGGGGGGGGCAGCTAGTCGACGGGCAACCTTGGAGGTGGAAGCTGAGTATAACCAGGGCAATTGATAAGAGCGGGTTTTGGTTATTATTTTTGCGTTATAACGCCGGGCGATTATAAAGACAATAGTTGATCTAGAGCAGGTAGTGGTTCATTACATATTTTGGTGCGCCTAACGAGGGGCGACTATAGTTGTTTTATAGATATGAGGAGGACGGTTCATTACAATCAAGTTACATTTACTGTCCAGAAGTAAAGCAGGGGCCATCACTGTAGGAGCATTTGAAATACTAAAAAGAATTATCATTAAAATGTACTAAATTAACTCAAAATTAATTTAGAATATGAATAAGAAATCTTGAACCACGAAAAGAAGTTTATCTGTGCCACAGAATCCTTGCATTTTCGCAAAGGTGGTTTGCAAAAGGATTCTCATAAGTATAAGATACTTTTTAAAGATAATTTCACATATTTTAAAGTATTTAAAACATGCAGCTTCAGTAATAAAAGTTGTGACAATAAAAACAAAAACTTCAGTAAATGTTAATTTAAATCAGCATTTTTCTTATTGATTTCTTGATATGCAAAGAAGATTAAACAAAGGAAGGGTAATAGATTTCAAGTAAAATAATAAATAAAATATCGATTTTCATTGAGAAGATATATTTATTTTTCTAAATATCTCATTCGAAAATTAAAGGTAGTCTCTGTATTCACAGATAAAGTATAGTATTCGGATACTATGTCTTTACATTGGCTTTCAAAGCCAAGGAATTCGAGCACAGACGTAACAATAAGGTTTAAAGGGGGCAAAAACTATTACCGGCGCAACTTTTTTTGAACCATGCTTCCCTCTCCCTAGAGCAAAATCAGTTGAAGACATATGACAACATTCCAAACACATCTGGCGCCTAAGAAAATACATACACTGTTAAAAAAGAAAACCCCTGGTCGTATTTTTCTAAACAATATCTAAAGAGATGATCAAAGCATATCCAGATCCAACGCAGGAGATACCTCGAACTCCTGGGAAAATCAGTACTCAATTTATTGAGAAATATGCGAAGGCATTACTGATATTCCAGATTGGCATTGCTTCATAAAATTTAGTGGCCGATGTCGTAACTAATACCCCCACTCTACCCGCATTTCTCCAAGCCATCGTTCAAGAAAAGTTGCGAGATTAATACACACTTATTATATTCGCGGACGTATACTGGGCAGATTTTGCATCCTCCGCAGTTTGCCTGGTGATTCAGCCCTCATTATTGAACGAACTTTTTAAAAATACTCTCAAAGAAATTGCATTGTTACTCAACTCGTAACCTGGAGAGTTTGTTACACAATTTTAAGAGGGCGTGTGGACTCGGTTCGACGCCTAGCGTGTGCTAATCAAAAAATCACTTTGATATTAGAAGTAAGCATCCGACAAATGTATCAGAATACATAACACAAACATCTTGGGTATATAGAGGGATCGGAGATTATGACTACGGGATAAAAATTCATTCGTGGCACATAGCGAAGTCGTTAGCCTTTCACCGCTGAGGTCCGGGTTCGATCACCGCTGAGGTTCGGGACCTGGCGGTCCTCTTGACAACTGACCGCGACATGACAAAACGTTATCGTAGGATTACTCCACAAGCGCGCAATGTAATGAAGAATTACTCCCCTGCGCTAAGCACTCAACGCCCACTAAAAGGCTTGGAGACGCGATGCTTCAAAATGGCAGACGCAACAAATGAAAAAAATCATATAACAAAGTTCTATGCGTGTGACATATGTCCCTGTTTGTTAGAAAGTCACCATGCGATAGTGTGCGGCGTGACACGTTCTGGCGGTTATTTCAAGAGCCTTTTCAATACAATTTCCCGTACCTGCCGCCCTCCGGCGCATGAGGCGTTGAGTCCGTGTTGTAGAGTGTTTTCCAGCACAACCCCAGCTTTTGAGTAGTAGCCGTCAAGCAGATCTCCCGAGCAGCTTGCGATCCTCTATTTCTCCTGATAGAACGACCACCGCCACTCCTTTTGGACACCCTTCTGGACAACGGCTACGCTACCAACCAACGGCTACTGTCAGGGTCACCGTGCGGCCACCAGCACAGAGGGCGCCACGGGCGGCAGAGTGGATTTCCTGGAACCGGACCTATCCAAAGTTCCTCCGTATTTACTCAGAAGAGCCCTATTCATAATCAACAGCCAGGAGGCCGGAGAGGGCGGGGCTGCCGCCACCGCCTCCTCTACCGGGGACCAACCCACACCCGGACGCGAGGGCGTCGAGGTCGGTGAAGACCCTGGCGACCATGGAACGAACGGAAACATCACAGCGGGTAATATCGCCTTCGGTAGACGCTCCCTCGACTCCTACCTTGACTCCCCCCCCCGGAACCATCCACCAAGAAACCCCTCCTGGATGACGGCTTTACTCTTGTTACCAAGGAGCAAGACCTAAACCTGCCAACCCACCAACCTCAATAGTAACCCAAAACCCCTTCCAACCCCGGACCCACAAGAAAACCCCACCACCCAACAAGAATCCACCCAGGAAGCCACCTAGAATGCCACAATGACAACCACGACCAGAAACCCAACTAAAGGAAGAATAGACCCTTTCAGAATCGACCTAAAGACTATCATGGACCCTTCTGACTTGACAAAGGACCTTATGAACCACATGAACCACATGACTGCAAAATGTACACGCACTGACCACTTGATTCAACCCCTGACAGTGACGCCGCATACTAAAATCAAGGAACGACTCGACCAGATTACAAGGGACCCCAGACTGACGGGACTTTTCTTCACCTCTATTGCATACTACTTCAATAGAGCGACCACGGAACCCCATGCCAAGTTCATCATCAAAGGACTACCCCCAAAATTTGACTTAAGCACAATTTAAAAAAAAACTGACTTCTTTGACCATCACCTACTACCATGTTCAAGAAATGATGAAACGCGAGGACAACGGCACTTTGACACCACTTGGACTCTACACCGTAGAAACAAACAGACGTGAAATGACAGATATTGAAAACAAACTGATTTACATTGACTATTACAAAATTAGACGAGAAGACTATAAATTGACAGACAGAATCCCCCAATGTAAGAAGTGCCAAAGGCAGAGCTTTAATAAGCTCATACAAGAGCTTTCTGCCGCCGACCCCTGACATGTGCCCTCTGCGCCCGAACCCACCCAACAGAAGACTGTCCCTCCCACACCTCCTCAGACCGCACCTTCACCCCCACCTGCGCCAACTGCAATGGACATCACGCTGCCTTCGACCAAACCGGTCCTTTCATATTCAAAGCCAGATCCACCCGTGCCCAACAAATCTCTAAGCTCCAATCATTCTCCCCCACCCCGAACCCTCTCAACTAAAGCCTCCCTGCCCTGAAAACACAAAATCACTCCTACGCTGCAGCCATCAACTCAAACCTATCCCAATCCACCACTGACCAACAACAAGCCCCCCAAACCACAGACTACAGCATTAAAGACCTTATTTCCCTCTTCAAAGACCCAACTATTAAAATCATTATCCAACACCTACCCACCCTCCTCAACATACTCAAAGGCCCAGAGGGCATCATCACAAAACTGATCACCGCTGGAATCAAACTGGTAGAAATCCTCAACTAAAATGGCTCACCCTCCTACAATCCTATCCTTATCCTCCTGGAATTCGGGCGGTAGAATAACCCAGAAAAAACCTCTCCTTACCCAATTCCTAAAAGACTACTCCATCGGGATCCTATTACTACAAGAGACGTTCCTAAAAGCTAACCACCCCTTTTCCATCCCCAACTATGTAGTCACCCGCACCGACAGAACCTCTGCTCACACGGAGGCACGGCTATCCTAACCCGTCGCACCATCCCTCACTCACCCTACCCACTGACCCCAACAGTAGCTCTGGAATGCACTGCCATCATTACAGGTATCACATCATCGCCAGCAATCAACTCATGTTACAAAAAACCTAGCATCCCCATCCCTGACTCCGACCTACGTACTGACTAACCTCCCCTCCCTTTCATAATCGCAGGCGACTTGAACTGTAAATCGACCGGTTGGGGTTGCGTGACAAGCAACCACGCAGGCCTACGACTGGAAAACTTCTTAGACAACCACAACATTCTATTAAAAGCGCCCTCTGAGCCCACCCATACACATTACAACGGTTCCCAAGATATCCTTGATATTGTCCTTCACTCTCCACAACTCCCCGTCACTCCTACTCAACCCAAATACGATCTATTTAATCTATCCGACCATTTCCCCATCATCTTCTCCTGTTCTACTGGATCCAATTACCTTCTCCCCAAACCCCCATCCCCTCCCATCACTGACTGGAAAAAATACAAGCATACCCTATCCAAAAAAGTTAAAGTCCCCCCCCCACAATTTCCTCCACGCAAGAAATAGATCGAACACCTCACCCACCATATCAAACAAGCTTACCGCAAAAACACCACTACACCACTTTCCATAGAAACCCCCATCCCACCCTCCCGGATGATATACTGACGTTAATTCGACATAAAAGACGACAAAAACGACAGTTCTACCAATACAGACGTGACGAAGACAGACTACTAAAACAGACTCAAAGACGTTTACACACGCTACTACAACTACACGAGACTCACAAATATGACGACAACCGCAACCCCACCAACATACACAAAGTAATCAAGGCAGTACGCAATCACCCGACCTCAACATCCCCCATCCTTATAAACAATACCCTCTTATTCGACCCCCAAACCATTACCGACACCTTCGCCCAATCCCTAGCCGTGCGCTTCCTCCCCCAACCTCCCTATCCCAGACAATGTGATCCTAAATTACCTAAGAACTCCTTCACTCCCTCCACAGACCAACGACAAAGAAATACGACAACTACTACGGACTTTAGACTGCACAAAGGCTCCAGGTTCCGATGGAGTCTCCCCCTCCCAACTTAACAATCTCTCAAAGAACGCCATCGACCTCCTGACCCTCATCCTTAACTCCTGTCTTAACCTAGCCTACTTCCCTACAGCTTGGAAAACCGCCCGCCCGTAATTATGATCCCCAAACCTGGCAAGAACCATCGGCTCCCCTCCAACTACCTCCCCATCAGCCTCCTACCCATCCTCAGCAAACTATTTGAAAAACTCCTCCTCCTCCGCCTCACCCCCATCCTAGAGCCCATTATCTCCACTTCCCAATTCGGATTCTGGGAGGGTCGCTCTGCGGCCCTCCAAACCCTCATCCTCTCCAATGCAATAGCCACTCCACTCCAAGACCATAAAGAAATCCCTGCCGTTTTCACTGACCTCACCCAAGCATACGACTCCGTCTCCCACCCCATCCTCCTCATGAAAATTCGCCCCTATATCCCAAACCATGCCCACTCCCTTCTCCAAAACTACCTGAACCTCCGATCCTTCCACGTTACTCACCTCTCGCAAACATCACCCAAACACCCTATCCTAGCCGGTGACCCACAAGGAGCCGTGCTATCCCCTATCCTATTCTCCATGTACCTGAATGATAGCCCAACCACCCCTGGAGTTCAAACCTTCCTCTATGCCGATGACCTTGCTCTCCTAGTATCCTTTCACAATCTTCAACGCTCCCTCTTCCGCCTCCAACAATCAATAGACTCATTCCACCTCTGGGCCACCCAAAATAATATCAAAAGGAACCCATCCAAATCCCAGACAATCCTCTTTTCCCACAGACGGTCCCCATCCAATCCTTCTCCCATTACCATTGATCCAATCCTCCCCCATCCCTTGGTCCCAAGAAGTTAAATACCTCGGTATCACCCTCTCCCACCGCCTCACCTGGTCCCACCATATACATCACAGCTAAAGGAACTCCGATAACCAATGCCCTACACCCTATCCTCACACATCCATCTCTCCCCTCAAAAAAGAAAATCCACACCTACTACACCTACATCCGCCCCATCCTCTCCTATGCCCATCCCACTTGTTTCAATACTTCCCTCAATAACTACAAAAAACTAACCAAAGCAGAAAACCACACCCTCAGAACGATTATCCGCCCACCTAGGTATACCCGTTTGAGCGACCTCAGACGCACCCACGGAATCCCCACATCCTCACCCACCTCCACCATTCCTCCATCGAAATCTAATCCTACCTCATCACCACATCCTACGAAACCCGCCCAGACACCGTACAAAGAAACGCCCACTAGACATCTTGCAACTCCCCCCCCCCTATAATCTGAGGCAGAAGGCAAACAAACAGACGTGACCACAACACAGAAGAATATGACCACCTGACAACAACAAAATTAAAGCAGTAACCCTCTTCAGTTCTTCCCAAATCTAATCCCACCCTTTCTCCCCTCCTCTCCTTCCGCAAAACTTAACCCATCCTCCCCTTAATCCTTCATCCCTCCCCATCTTTCCCCGTCGCCCAGGAACCCCCTCAATAAAACAACCCGTCTACCTAAACAAAATAACCCTTCTTCCAAACACCCCGACTCCCAATCCCCGCCCCTGTGCGGGGGAGCGGAGTCTACCAATCATGATTTGCAGCTACCTCCCACTCCCAACAAGCACCCCGATCGAAGAGCCCCTCCCAAGGGCAAGGCGATCTTTCACCACCCACCCAGCTCGTTCGTTCGTTCGTTGAAAAATGATTTTAAAAAAATATTTTCTCAGCAAAACATTTTCAAAGTTAATAGCTTTGCACTTTCCCTAATGCTATCAGCGTAACAGAAGTGTTAAACTATTTATACTTTATACACTTACTAGCTGACCCGGCGAACTCTGTTCCACCTTAACAGCCGGTCCCATCTTTTTCTCGCGTCGCACTCACTGTGAGAAACTGTACTATCCTTGTTGCACTCGTGATAATAAAGCAATTGCAGATTTGTGTTTTTCTCTCAAACAAAGAAGAATTAAAAAAACGCTCTGATATTAAATAGATAATTAAAAAATCTATTACGTAGGAGAGCTGTTTTTTTTTGGAATTGATTTTTGTTTAAGAGAGAAATACAAAGCAGTAATCATAGGGACCGGTTGTTAAAGGCAATAAATAAGCAGATTTTGAAATTTATTAAGTTAAATTGTTTATTTGAAAATACAAATAAAAATTAAGTAGATTTATCATTCATTATTGTTCCTGTATTTTGGTGCATAGGTTGCACTCTTCAGTTAAGTACCAGAAACACCCACCAGCACAGAAAACTTAGGCGAAAAGGCGCGAAAACATACGAAAACGCGTGAAACCGTGCGAAAACGCATGAAAACGTGTGAAAACCCTCAAAAAGGTGCGAAATCACGCGAAAACGTGCGAAATCACGCGAAAACGTGCGAAATCACGCAAAAACATGCGAAATCACGCGAAAACGTGCAAAAACGTGCGTTCTCACACAGGAACGCTGTCGAACGGGACAAACAGTATCCTATGTCCGTCTCCTGGCTCTAAGCTTCCTGCTCACCAATTTTCAGCCAAATCGGTACAGCCGTTCTTGAGTTATAAATAGTGTAACTAACACGACTTTCTTTTATATATATAGATTTTTAAAAGTTTAATAAAAGTGTTTTATTAATAATTATTCCATGTAATTATTATGATTGTCCCATATTCCTAGCTCTTGTCATATATGATTAAGAATTCTCTAGGTACCTATTTCTACAAATTCAATGTATTTTGGGTTTAAGTAAAGAAAGCAAAGAACGTCTCCTCAAATAAGTTGGCAGAAGACCATATAAAGCAATTAATTACTCATTTAGAGTTAAGTAAATGTAGTTAACTTTCAATATGGCTGTAAGAAAGGCCACGAAAAATAATAATTTTGACCTCTCGCTTACGAGTTCACAGTAAGCGTGATGGGTGCACATAAGTGGAATTAAGCCGAATAGTATAGGAGTAGTATATAGTGTAGGAGTAGGAAGACACCGTACCATTCGACGGTGGCGCGCCTGGCGGAAGAGGGCGTCGTTTACTCATCCTTTCTTCGATTGCTCTGTGGTTGTGGCTGATTGTGAATTACGGAGTGAAAATTGGAATTCGACAAAATATTCTCAAACTGTCTAGAACTAGTGCTCAATAGATTTCCTTCATAACATGAACCAAATAGAAATATTGTCGGAAAGTGTGATTAAAATAGAAAACGTAAGTTTTATTTCCTAATCAATTATCATTTTTGAAGGTAAATTATTTTATCAAGGAGTAAAAGTATACTTCTGTTTGTTTGTGTGAGGTTTTCAACTTCCAAATCGTTGTAATAATAGCCAAGAAAGACCATTAGCAATATATACATTTTTATGAAGAGTTTTATTAGCTCTCACAAACAACATGTAATTATTGTAATGTTTATAGTTATGCAGTATGCAGACCTACTAACTTATTACATTGTTAAAGTAAAGGTTATGAGATTCAAAGATAGATGTGGCATGCAGTGAAGGTTTACTAAAAATGTCTGCCTCTCTTTCAGGTAAAACAGGAACCTGATAATTATTCTGAAGAGGAAACTTACAATTTCACAGTGAGTTGATTGTTAATTCTTGTATTTGCTATATATGAGGAGTTGATACTGAAGTTATTTTTGCTTTCTTTTTAACCCATAAAGTTAGCAAGACACAATTTTAAGTTAGAAGTAAAGTCTTTTCTGCTGCATAACTGTTTCTGTACAATTAATGATGATATTAATCATCAAAAAGAAAAATAATGTTCATATTAACAAAACAAAGATATATATATATATATATATAATGCTTTAGTTTACGTTTGTATTGTATAATTTTAAAATGGACTTAATATGCTTGTAACAAGGAATGTACTTAAACATCCAGGTCGATGGCCCACATCTTGATCAAATTTCGGTCCAGTTTCCTTGATCCATCCAGCAAATGCTGAGATGGCCCCTTGTTTTGCTTCTGAACATAAATGTTGTTTCACTATATGCACAATTTGTTGAGCTCTATTTTTGCTTATAGAGGTACGAGTAGAACTGAGGGTGAGTTACTACTTTCTTAACAATGCAGCAAAATCAAATCTGCAGTCCCTTTGCCAATGCAAATAAATTTAATTTTTTCTTTTGTTTGTTTTAATTTTTAAACTCTTATTCATCTTTGCACTGTTTGTCGTTAAAATGTTGGTAAGGGATTATGGAGCTGAAGAAAACGTGCACTGTTGATTTTCTCCCCCATGTATCAGATTCAGTTTTTACTGGTTTTTGACTATATAAATCAAGTGATATGGGGATTTTGAAGAACAAATAAATCATAGTATTTTTGTATTTAATAAGATGTAATACTTCTTGTTTCTACCAAGTTTTTGTGCTAAAAACAGATGGCCTAGATAATCAGTATTTGCTGTAATTATGAGGGAGTAAATTGATTTTCTTAGAGTACTTCTCAAATTTTTTTGATCCTCTCATCTAAGAGGTAAAGCTTGAAGTGTTGAATCCAATTGGATTGAAATATCAAATTCTTTACATCATTGAAGGAAAGAACATCTTTGAGCAGGTTTTGTGAGGATATTGCATTGTGAACTCTTCTTGATTGAGTTTAATTTCAAAGGTCATTGTAATTTCTTTTGCTTTCAATAAGCAATCTTATTTTGAAATGTCCACAACTGCATTTCTTGTGGCAGGTGTAATGTCTTATGGTGGTTACATTATGGATTATGGTTAGGATACATTGTATTATTAAGAGTTTCTAAATTTTGAACTTGACTGAATGCGATATGTACATACTATAATGGTTGGATAATGCAATATGATAATTGGTGCTGCTAAGAGATAGTTGTCTGTGTAAATATTGTTTAATTCAATAGAGATTTTTGCTCATAGACTTACACAATTTTAAATTGGCATTTACAGATTTTATGGATTAAGAAATTAATAAACCTCATTGAATTACAAGATAATATAATTGAAGGAAAAACTATGAAAACTTCTTAATTTTTACTTTATGATAAGTATAATAAAATTGATACTGTTAATAATATGAAGTTTGTGAATTGTGCTACTTTACATTATGTATTAATGTAAATTGAAGTTCCATTACAATGCTGTGTTTATTTAATTATAATTAGTTGGACCCTTGAGTGACCCTTTGTAGTGACAGGAAGGTTCTGAACTGTGCGTTACAGAATTGTGGACTATGAAAGAAACTTGTTTTGTGGAGAGTTGCAATTGAATTGCACAATCAACCTGCCCTTCTAATTTTAGTATGAAAGATTGCTTCTGTCATTTTCCATAAATTTGAAATAGATTTCAGGTTTCTGCATTTTTCTGATCACTCATGCTGTCAACAAATTACATATACCAGCATTCCGGTATAATTGGTATAATTCGAGGATAAATGGTTCCTCTATTTTCTGATGGAACGGCGTAAAGACTGTAGGATTTGATGTAGAAAACACTCTTCACTAAACTATGCAAATAGGTAAAATTCGCCTAAATGTCTCCTCGGCCATTCATTCTCTAAAATACATATGAGAACTACTACCTCTTAACACACACACAATTCAAATCAATTCACTTGTCATGCCTCATTTGATTTCTTTCTGTGTTTTTGTTCTCATTGGCTTAAAAGATTACTAGGGGACAGATTTTGATGACCTGAAACATCCATATTTAAGAAATTTAGTTGGTATTTTTTGTCATTCATTTATCTATGTGTACTTTGCCAATCAGTAATCCTGGAACATTCACTGTCTTGAATCTTTTCCTTACAGACACTTTTGAACACAGTGTGAATATTTTCCTAGGTTGTATAATCAGCCAATCAGAATTATGAAAATGAAATATTAAATAGCAATTGATGTTAATTTGTTAGGTTTACAATGTTAATTTTACAGGTTTAATATTTCAATTAGCCAATGTTGAATTGTCAAGGTTTGTTGAACAATAGTATTTAAATATTATGACCATAATTTGAAAATTAACTAACAAAATCTGTATGACAGTGATCAATAACACTGGCACACAAAATTGAATATGTACTTGTACGAGAAAGTAAAATGTTGTGAGACTGTAAGACTGACACGTGTTTATCTAGGTATGTCCACATGCTGAATCCGAATCTGAAGCCAGAATTTTGCAACGTATTACAATTACATGTTGTTTGTGCAATTCTGGCTTTGGTTTCTGGTTTGACGTATTGACATACATAGAGAAACATGTGTCAAGTCTTCAGTTTTGACAACACTCAAAAACAAAAATACAATTCCACAATGGTGTTTCATGATTGAAAAAAAAAAACAGGAGAGCAGTGGCTCAATTCTGGCCTAAGATTTGGATTGAGGATGTTGAAATACACGGACAACTTTTTGTGCGTGTGTGGGTCGCCGTGCGCCTATGTAATTGTTACACTGGCTATGTCAGGGCCATAGCCAGTTACCAGTAATGATTATATAAAGTTGAAATCTTAAAACTGGTGGGATGGGGTGATGAGATTCACCTATATATTGGTATATTGAATATTGTTCAATTTGACTTTTGGAATTATGAAAATCAATATTTATAGGAACAAAATTAAAGAAAATTTAATGAAACCTGTAGTATTCCAACTGTATATCATTTTATTTCACAATAAATCCTGTCAAAATACACATTAAGAGGATATGAGTTTTTTTAATGCAACACACTTATTAATATTCTTGCTAAGTTAACGGTGATTCTAGATTGTAGCAATTGTAAAGTAGTATCCTATTTCTGTTTGTAGGAAGGGGGCGAACTGTGCCTGTTGAAGAGCGAATTGAAGGAGGAAGGAGAGGAAGAGGTGAGTGGGTGAAAAATGTTTCTCCTCCCTGTCATTTACATAGCAGGAATATAATTATTATATTTATTATATAGTATAGTAGTATGATAAAGAATTGCTTATAGACGTATATAAGAATCAAGCAAAGTCTGTTGAGCAATTAATTTAAATTAGAATTATTATAATTTTTAAACTACATTAACTTTTTTTTTTTCAATCATGGATAAATGTTTAGATTGATTCTAGTCTTTGAGTGCAAGGGCACAAATATGATGCAATAATATACGAAAAATCTATATAATTAGCTATAATAGCAATATGAATAAGATTGATATGAACCTACTCCATTTCTTATTTAAATTGGTAGAAGAATAGCAATGAACAGAAAACGTAGTTTTAATATGTTTATGCTTGTTTGAAGCTGTGTAATCTTTTAATATTTCTTAAGTGTTGTAGAAATTTGCTGTAGGCCCTTATCTTCACTTATGCAAGTTTTTACTTCCTGGCTATTGCTCACGCAAGTTTTCTTGATAGACGAGCTACCTAGTTGTCACCCAGCACTGAATAGCGTGGCCCGTTGAGATAATAAGGTTCAACTCGGAACGGCACATACCAATTTACAATGCTGGCATTAACCAACTCATACTTTCAAAATAATCGTAGCATTTCTTGAGGCACTCTTCGGGGTGTTAATGCCCACTATTGGTACGCCCCTTGGCTATGACGTAGCTAGAACCCTCCTCTCCCCGCAACTCCCGCTGTGGAATATTGAGAAAACTTGTGCCTATATATAGGTGTTTCCATGTAAGAAAAGACCCTAAAAATTCAACATAGCGGAGTTTCGACGCTTCCACCCTCATCCAAATTAAACACTAATGTGCATTGAGGATACCGATGCGGTGTGTTTAAATGTACGTAGTGTCCTTAAAAAATGCAGATTTGCTGAGATCATTTATCAATGTTGTTTTATGACTTATAAATCGCAACGGTATCATAATTTAATTTATGATTTATACACGAAAATAAAATTTTCAAAATGTTCATAATTTTCTTTAAACTGAAGAATATATGAAATAGTAGAATCTTATTTCATATTAAAACTATTTTAAATGCCATAATCAGAGGATTTATGGAATAAAGATAAAATTAAATGCATGGCTCAAAATAATTTTAATTTTCAAGCAATACATAGTGTTATGAAATAAAATTATACTTCACTGAACTAGAAATATCTATATCATAATGATTTTATACATATAACATTAACCCATAACTATGATAAGAACATATTGAAGGAATGAACATATTGAACTAAATGGACAAATGTTTGAAATGTAGTGAAAATCGAATCAACCGGATGTATGAATTCATTCAACTTAAAGGTTTCATAAAGGATAAATTTATGCACCACAGGGGGTACATATTAACTACAAATTGCGAGGAGCAGTCTTTAAAATTTCTTATACAATGGCTCATAACCATTATATTCACATTTATTATTGAATTTTACCGGACTTTTAGTGCCTAATTGCCAGGGCTTATAAACATACATTTCATTCTTGCATGTATCTTAAGTGATGGGGAGAAAACCAGGGTAAACAAAAAAGGAAGTATGTTTCCTCCATATGCATAAAACAAATTAAATAAAATGCTTAATTAATCCTAAGTTGGATTTTGTAAAACTTATCATTAAAAATAAGCACCTGGAAATTTGGGTAACCCTATAAATTAATTGTAATGTTAGCCTGTAAATTTTAATATATCAATAGCATATCCATGCTCCCAATCAGGATGATGATTGAGGGGCAATTTCAGCATGCGTACAGAAACCTATGTCCAAATAATGGAAGTCTCGAATTTCGCAATATTGACATAAATAATTCAAATTTTAGAAAATGAATTATTTTTTTTGACACTACAATTCTGCAAAAAAGAAATTAATGCTGTATCTAATGTTCAGCGATAAATTCAGTTAAAAGATATATTTTTAAAAGAACAAAAATATCTGAGAATGTAGTAACATACAAACAATTATGTTCTTCAGAGGAAAAAAGAAATGGAAGGATATTGGAAAAATGTACATTAATGAATAAAAATTGGTATTCTCCTTCTCACAAAACTTTCAACGTACAATACTATTCAAAATTTCCCTTCAAGTACCAATACTACCACATCTCCAACATATAATTTAGATTCTCATACTCTGATATATTAAAAGAAAACTCTTCAGCTTCAAATTACACATCTTTAATTTCCAACATAATTCAACAAATTATTTCTACAATTATCCCATAAATTCTCACTTTATTTTAAATCATCCTTCCTCCACTTTTTAATGTTTATTAATACAAATACTATTACACTAATAAAATGGTATTCTAATGATCTAAAATGACAAAAAAGGGGAAAACAAATTATATTTTACCCCTTTTTCATTTCATAATATTGACTAGACATGTATTTCTGAAACACGTCTAATCCTTAAAGGAAAACTGTACTTAAAAGTTAATAACATTTATAGAAATGATAGGATTTCAGACCATGCTTCTGTGGAGTAACAATAACAACAATAATAATGAATTCTATATCCCAACAAATATTTTTGTCTTCACATGTTAGATTGTATAGCTTTACAAATTAAATTAAGTAACGCTATTTACTCTCTATATTCTATTTATAAACCTCCAAACACACCCTTTCCTACTCAAATTTATAATCTTATTTTTCAATGTTGTAATCCAATTACTCTCTTAGGAGACTTGAACGGCAAAAACATTTTGGGAGGATGCAACTCCTCAAATCCCCAAAGTATTCGGTTACAAAAATGTTTCATTAAAAATAATTTAGTCATATATCCTCCCATCAAACCAACTTATTACTCTAATCACAACAATATAATACCTGATATTTTAAGTATGATAATTACAAAAAATGTAAATCTACAGTGCTTTCAATCTTCACTTCCTGAATTAGATTTTTATCATCTCTTTATTAAGATATGTTTTAATTTTCCATGATTAAAAATTGATTACTTCTTCATAACATTTGTATAAACTGGAATATGTAACTTCCATACATAAATTCAAATTTTAACTTCCCTAAAAACAATAAATAGAAAATACACAACAAAACTGATATAGAAACAAAAATTTACTAAAACTTCTAGAGGCTTATAAATATTCCAGCACATACATTAAACCTTCCATTCGTACTCTATCGTTCCCTACTTATTACTTAAATCTTATTAAAGTCAAATATAATCTGAGACATTTTTGGCAACAAACTGACATTAGAAGAAAAATTAATAATTTACTACGAACTATGAAAGTAAGTGTGAACCAATATGAATTAGACAAATTTCAAAATTATATTGCACAAATATACCCCAACATCAGACCACAATGTTCAGCAATTTCAAAATTAACAAAATCTTACTCTCCTGTTTCAGTGTTAAACAACAGCCTACATCAGCATCTGGCTACATCAATTTTCAAAAATCAACTTTGAATGTACAACAACTAGAAAAATCTTTTACACCAAACCCTATAACTGATCAAACTTAATGTAGCAATTGAGTTTTTTATTTCTTTTCCACATTGTTCGCTCCATTCAAAATTAATATTTATTTCTCTGGGAAAAGTTAAAAAAAAAACACAAAAATTGAATATTCACAAAATTTCAGGAAATCATTCTATTTGAAACAAAATGATTAAAGAACTTAAATTAAAAATTAATAAATTATTTCTTAGCAATTCTGTCTCTTCATACCAATTTATTTTAAAAATAACTATATATCCATATATAGTTATCTAATCCAATCCAGTCCATTCAATTTTTTTTTTTTTTAATCAAAATGATAATTATCAGTAACTATCATAATTTAATTCTGGCTTCTCCTTAAAAAAATATATAAATTACTTATTCAACATCCTGAAAAATTATGTATAATTGAACAAGAAGCAAACACCCATTTAAAAAAAAAAAAGTTAATTGTCACCAAATATCATAGCACATTAGTAATGTCATGGTTTGTTTATATCTATTCATGGGTGTGTGTACAAATAAACAAACCCGTTCATATTAAATAATTGTTATCTTTCTAAATGTGCTTTGCGAAGCACCATTCAACTAATTTTGTTAAGGTCGTGAGCATGCGCATCGATCCTATACAAGAAATCGAAATAAAAATTATAACTGCTTCAGGAAGAGGTGTAAAATTTAATTACTCCATATTTACTAGGGTATTACCATTTAAAATAATAACTCCATAAAATTTCTATTATGAAACCGAATAAATTTGGCTGGATTAATTCCTTATTTCTTTCAGATGTTGGCGAAATTTTCTTCGCTAGTCATAACATCAACTATATACATATAAAACAAAACAAATACATATATAATACCCTTTTATTAACATTTACAACACATACTTCCTTCTACATTCATACAATTAAATTTTCTTAACATCCATACGAGTGCACTTTACCCAATTGATTAAAAAGAAATATATGAGTTATGAATAAATGCATGCATGGCCATGTCTTTCTCAATATCTTAAAAATTAGAACATTCTTGGCCTTGTTATATATTTTGAATAATTGAAAATGAATAAAATGTTTTTTGGAACTTCCCTTTCTGTTGCTTTGCAATTCTGCGATCACTACAAATCCTGTACAATATTCCACACAAAAAATAAAAGAATACATCTTCCCATCACCTAAAACATTTCAACATTTTGAATCATAAACACTATCAGTCCTCAGCGACTCTACTACACAACGTGTCTCGCACAGTGTCTCGGTCCCCTTTGACGTTCCCTTCAATTTTCAGACTGTGTGGTTTGAAGACAAAAGACGACTTTCCACTATATTGTTACTTTATTTTGGCTTGCTTCTTATGTTAATTTCTTTCAATAGACCTTATGGCATTGCCATAATTCCCAAAAAATGTTCCGAAATATTTGCACTGTTCGTAATCTCCTTTTAAACACTAGTTTCCTTTATTTCAATAAATATCAGCAGTTTCTGTTCATCGCTTTCCAAGAACATCTGACTGTCTTCTTTTAATATGAAAATGTTTTTTTACCATTATGAACTTTATTTAATTTTGAACGACATGTTATTGTTAATTTTGAACGACATGTTAGAATATGCCGAATTTTTTTTGTTGATATTCCCATAGCCCATTTTGAGCCTTGCTCTTGAGAATGCAATTAAATTAATGAAAATAAAATTCCACTAATGCACTTTCAATAGTTCGTCTATGTTTATATTAGAAAACTATTGAAAACATTCGAAAAACCCAACCCCCTGTACGCATTAGAAGGTTATGTAATGCTGCTAGAAAAAATGGCTAATTTTCAACAGAAAACTCTTATTGCCGGACTCTGATAACAGAAAAGTGGATAAATTCAGTTGCTAAATTTAGAAAAAAATCCTCTCACACGAGGTGTAGCCAGAATCCCTGTTTTGTGGGCCCTTGATACTGAAATATCGATTGACAGTAGAAAGTTCTTCCGTTCGGTGTGTGTGAACAACACTAGCACCTATACTAGGTGTACAGTTTTTTCCAAACCGAATGAAACCGTCTCAATCTGGCCTGAGTAGAAGCTCTACGATTTTGAGGAACATTGATTAATTTTTTGGGGGTACTTTACATGAAGCCCTTGGGATATTTTCAATTTTTTTCTCAAAAAAGCCTCTTAATTATTTCTTTAAATTTCTTGTAAGAATAGAGTAAAATACATTTATAAAGGTGGCATACGTCCTATTTTCAGAGTTAACTCTGAATTTTCAAAAATTTCAAAAGTTACAATTTTTCCTGCGTTGTCCTACAACTACAAAATTGAAGATAGATATTTTTCCTTCAAGTACATTTTTTCTTTCCTTGTTAGTTCTTTCATTAAGGTCATGTACATTTTTTAAAAACTTAGTAGTTTAGTAGTTTTCGTGCTATATTGCCTGCAATTTGTTTGATGTGCGCGCAAACAATGCGTGTCGTTTCATATGACCTGAAATTCACTTTTCTGTATTTGTGTGTTATTTCCAAAAAACACACAAATGTAATTGTGTGAAAAATATCCCCGAGAGCGTAAACTAGGTAAATAACCTGATTGAATGTTTTTTGACAATGATTCAAAACATGATATAAAAATATGGGAGTATGGGAATGGACGTGGATGCCCAGAAGTGTATGTTCAAAAAATCCAACACGACCTGGATAATGGAGGAGTAAGTAATCCAAAAATGGTACCAACACTCTTCAACCAACACTTTTCTAGAATTGCGGTTGATCTCACGAAGGGACTGAAACCACAAAATTCAACATCATATGCTTTCCAAAAAATTTTCGGCATGATGTTTATTTCCAAAACTTCCAACGAAATCTTCAGAATAGTCAGTAAATTAAAAATTAAATATTCATCTGGTTTAGATGAATTTCGGGATTGTATATTAAAAGCGTGTGCACCTGCCTTTATACACCCGTTAACTCACATTTTCAATGCTTCCTTGTGCACAGCAATATTTCCAGATATTTTCAAAACAGCAAAAATTAAGCCACTTTTTAAAAAAGGGAACAAAAATTAAATTCAAAATTACCGACCACTTTCTCTTTTGTCAGTTTTCTCAAAAATATTAGAGGGGCTTTTCTATACGCGAGTGGAAACTTTTTTCAAGAAAAACGAACCGTTTACAGACTCACAACACGGTTTTGGAAAATCAAAATCTACAGAAACTGCCGTTTTTTCTTTTCTTAAAGATGTTGCTTCATCAGTGGACCAAAATGAAGAACCCATTGGAATATTTTTAGATCTTTTGAAAGCTTTTGACGTTATTAACCATAACATCTTTCTCCCAAAATTACCTTCATTTGGAATTCGTAATATAGCCATAGATTGGAAAACCTCGTACCTTAAACATCGATCTCAAAGAGTAGAAACACCGTAAGCGCACGAAAGGACATTATTTACTTATCTTTCCAATTCTTGGCCAATTGAACATGGGGTCCCACAATGTTTGATCTTAGGTTCTATCCTCTTTCTGTTGTATGTAAATGATATGCCCTCATCTATTAAAAATGGAAGAAGAGTTCTGTTTGCTGATGACACGAATGTTCTTTGCCAAAAAGAAACAATAAATAGTACAATTTTAGAAGTTTCAAATTGGTTTTCTAATAACAAATTAATAGTTAAAGAAGGAAAAACTGTCTCAGTGCAATTTTGCGTTTCAAATCGGCAATCGTATACTCCATTGAAAATGAACAATATGCAATTAGCTGATGTTAAGGTAACAAAATTTCTAGGTCTCTCAATTTAGTCAAACCTCAATTGGAATGTACATATATCAGAATTAAAACCTAAATTAAGTTTATTATGTTACGCATTCAGAATACTTTCAATTTCTGTCAGCTTTCATGCAGCTCTATGCGTGTATTTTGCAAATGTATGTTCCCGCCTGAGATACGACATAATATTATGGGGGAAGCTCATTTATTTCCCAGACCTATAGAATGAAAAAAAAATCTGAATAATGAAAAAATGCCATTCACGTGATACCTGCAAGCTTCTGTTCACTGAGCTTGGAATCTTTTTATTAAATTTATTTATTTAAGGTTGCTTTTCAACAACTTGAGTCACAAGCGACTACTATCAATAAAGAGTTTACACAAGTTTTACAATTAATTCATTACACAATAATATACAGTTCATACAAACATGAAATTGTAATGGTGTCAGTTTTTTGGGTACATTTACATAATTGGGATGGTTACACATGTTTATTTAATTACAATACAATGCCTTTGATATTCATAACACGTTGGAAGGGTTGTACTGGGTGAGATGTAGGTAAAGGATGGATTTATATAAAGGTATCAATTTTTGAGATTTTAAAAAGTTGTAAGACTTTCATACATTCTTCTGGGGAGGAAAAGGAATTAAATAAAGAATCTTTATTTAAGCTTAAGGACTGTCTTGTATGGGCTATTTCAGGGCACTCTAAAATAATATGGAATGTAGATACTTGCGCTCCACATTTAGGACAGGGTAATGGGTCAGTTTTTTTTTTTTTATTTGGTGAATGTGGGAGAGATTAAAGTGGCCAATTCATAGTTTTGTAATTTTAACTTGCTGAAACCTAGTGAGTTGGAGGTTAGGGAGAGCGGGTTCAATAACGGATTTCCTTACGAGGTGAAGTTTGGAGGAGCTAGTCAACCATTTTTCATTCCACTGTTTCGTAACCATATATCTATATATTTAAAAAAATAAGGTATTCTGCCATGGCTTCGTTTAGAGCTTCTACTGAATCAATTGTAGTATTTTTTTCTTTAAATGAAACAATGTGATCCCTAGATGTGTTATCAGATATTGTTTGTGTTGATTCACCAACATTTACGGTGTAAATTAATTAATTAAATCATTCTTTAATAGTACGCTTATCAATAGTCAATTGTTTTCTTCCAAAGGGTGACTGTTTTAAAATTGATATATATGAGTCGATAGATGTGCGTCCCCGCCGCTTCATGGTGGCGCTACTTGATGTTTTGTTTTGATTGTTGAGATTTGTTCACAATTCTTAAAGGTTTTGTTTCAGTGTAATAATTGCATTGTGAAGATGACAGTTTGCATATACATATGTGCTTTTGTAGTGTATTTTGTAAAGAACATTCGGACAGTGGGTTTTGTTCGGTTGTAGTGAAGTTGTTTACAGGTTATGTTGAATTCCGAATCGTTGCCCACACGCCCCAAAAGACGCAAACGTAGTACATTGACTGGGAGCAGGGAAAGAAAGTCAGCGTATGTGTTGTGATAGTGAGGTCATTTCGTTTTCTGTTGAGTTATTGTCTATGAAATGTCAGTTTTGTTTTACTTTGTACTTCCCATGTTAGAGAAATTCTGTAAACGAGTTTACTGTGTGTTGCTTACACGGGAAAATAAGTTTACCTTCGAGCAATATGCCAGCAGAAATCAAACAGTAGTTTATAGGAGATTATGACACATCAAAAAACTGTAGAAATAATATCCGTCAGTATAATAGTGGTCTTTCTTTTGTGTAATTTGGTGCCGACATTGCATTGCCACCTGGTCATGGGCCATACGTGCTCAAAATTTTGTGAACACATCACAGAATATCTTCGTTATACCCTGAAGATACAAACAATGCAACATGTTGTGAACATTAGTCTGGGCACAGTATTTTACATTTATCTTAGATCACACCGTCATATTTTGACGGGTTCTCACTAGTTTAAGGTAAAATTTGATATCGGAGAGAACTCCCTTCACACTGTTGTCCGTTGTTGGTAATGAAGTACAGGAGCGTGTAGCAGGAGGTGGGTAAGCAGAGATGGTACCTTGACAACTGACTGCTACATGACGTGACATGGTTTATTAGTAACCATAGTAATGCAGGATTACTCCCGCGCAAATTAATGGAGGATTACTCCCCAGCACAAAGCGCTCAACGCCCTCTAAGGGGCTTGGAGAAGCGTCGCATCAATTTGTAGACGCAACAAATTAAAAAAAATAAAAAAACCTACCTTCTTTGACCGCTTTATCTGCTTTTTCATTCCCTACTATACCTCTATGTGCTGGAATCCAAACAATAGAGATGAAGGTGCCGTTGTGTATTTGGGTAGATAAAAGTTCATGTATTCTTCGGATTATGGGATTTTTAGATAATCTGTTGGCATTTGCATTCAAGGTAGTCATAGAGTCTGAGTGAATCACCATTTTGCTGTTTTCTCCATTTTGGGAGAATCTTACCATTGCCTTGCCTATTTATTTACAAATCTGTAGTATTTGTCAAAACTGACTTACTTAATGGTGGGAACATATTTTCATGTAATACTGATATTTATAGTTACAACACACGGCGTAGAAATCATGTTCATCAAGTATTAGTATTAACAGCTCACTACAAGAAATCCACATTGTACGTTACTTTACAACGCATTGCCAAATGAAATTAAATAATTAAAATTGGTACACAAATTTAAGTTAAAAGTAAAATATTTTCTGGTGCATAACTGTTACTATACAATTAGAGACTATCCTGATCATCAAAAAGAAAAATAATGTTTATTTTAACAAAACAATGATACAGTATAATGAATTTGTTTACATGTGCATTGTATAATTTTAAAAAAGACTTAATATGCCTGTAACAAGTAATGTACTTCAGCTTCCGGGTCAATGACCCCCATCTCAATTAGGTTTTTGTCCAGTTTCCCTGATTCTTGGAGCAAATGCTGAGATGGCCCCTTGATTTGCTTCTGAACGTAAATGTAGCTTCACTATACGCTCGTTTTGTTGAGCTGTCCTTTTGCTTGTAGTGGTAGTAGAGCTTATGGTGAGTTACAATTTTTTTAACAATGCAGAAAAATCAAATCTGCAGTTCGTTTACCGTTTTCTCTAACTTGGGAACAAAAATATATAGTTTTTAAAATGTTAATTTCGCGCTTTTTAACATTCTTCTTCTTCTTCTTCTTCTTCTTCTTATTATTATTATTATTATTATTATTATTATTATTATTTTATATTTCTGTACTTTTCTCAGTAAGCATTGAGAACCATTCATCTATTCAAACGACTTAGGCTCTGGCAAATGCAACTGGTAGTGACAGATCTGAGGAAAGACAGAGAAGAAATTCATCTTTGTTCGTCGTTCAATTTAAGAATTTTCGCACAATATGGCAAGTCTGTAGGATTAAAGCTTTTTGGATGCTTATGCAGATTCCTTTTGATAATCCTATTTTTGTAAGACCTGAAGCAAATTGGTCCGTCACCACTCCTGTGGCTGAGATGATTATTGACACTATTTCAACCTTACTCAGTTGCCAAACATGTTGGATTTCTGCTGCCAAATTCTGGTATTTTGAAATCTTCTCTGATTCTGTCTTACTGAGATTTTTTGTCAGTGAACAGTCTACATCTATGATTGTTGCATACTTTTGTACTTTATTGATAACTACTATGTCCGGGCGATTATAATCCACAGTTTTATCAATGACAATAGGCGTATCCCGGTAGAGTACTATTTCACTATTTTCTATAACTAGTGAAGGTGAATATTTTTTAAAATGGTGGAGGGTTCTCAATTAGTCTATAATTTGATGCCAATTGTCTATGGATTATTTTGGCTACTGTATTGTGCCTCCGTAGATATGCAGTGTTGGCAAGAACTGGGCAACCTGCAATCACATGGTCGATGGTCTCGTTTGGTTGATTACACATTCTACAGACATTTGTAAATACAAATAAAAAGACATTTTTTTATGATTACACTGTCCACAGTCAACTGTTCTTTGCATCCAAAGGTACTTCTGATGCATCCTTTCTGTTCCATGCTGATATTGTTCTGATCATAATGCATTTATATCTTTTGTGTAAAACTGATGTTAATAACTTGTATAGAACAGAGACATGTTACTGGTCTGTAATTTTTGGGATCTGGTTTAGGAACACTTTTGGGTAGTAAGTAAGTAATACCTTGCGTTAGGAATTTTGTTAACTGATCAGGTGTCTGAAGTATCTCATTAAAGCTATTTGAAATAAAGTAGTGTAGGGAAACAAAACGCTTCAACCAAAAGTTTTGAATTTTGTCAGATCCCGCTGATTTCCAATTTTGGCATTTCTTAAGACTTCCTTCAATATCTTCGGTGGTAATGTGGATTTCCGACATTTCTGGAATGTTGCCCATCGTTTCCTAGAGTTCAGAGAGCCATGATGCATCATAAAGTAGCTTGAAGGCTTGGTCCAGATTTCCTGCCAGTATGACTTGAACTTTCTTCTGGCTATCAGCTTGGTGTTCCAAGTTCCGATAGAATACTTTCTGGTTCCTCTCAAATAACATATTTTGTTGTTTCCACTTTGAGCATTCATTGTATCTTCGCAATCTAGCACTCTTAGCTTTGAGCTTTTGTCTAGCTTCATCGTGGTACAGGGTTAGTTTTTGTCTTAACTCGGGAGTTTTTTAATTCGTTGCGCCCTTAATTTAACTTATCGACGCAACGCGTCTCTTCGCCCCTGGTCGAGCTTTGAGCGCGGAGTAATCCTCCATTATGTTTACCTCTATTCCAGAGGACGCTGTATTTTTTTTTTTTTTTTTTTTTTTTTTGTCTCGTCACGTCAGTTGTCAAAGAGGCGCCTCTTACTTCACGCGCCCCTGCGTCACTACCCAGCGGCCTGAATTAGGAAAGGGGTAGGATTTAGAACACTTCACAAGGGTTGGACTAGCCCTTGTGAAGCAGCCACACTCGTTTTGTTGGAACAAATTTCACATGAGATTCGACGGGAATCGAACCCGGACCTCAGTAGTGAAAAGCTAGCGACTTCGCTATGTGCCACGAGCCTTCGTTGATGTTGATTTGCATTTTATGTAGGATTCTATTAATTTTATGCTTTACTCTTCTACTTTTGTTATTTGAAAGAAATTCATGAATTATATTAATCTCTGTTCTCAGTTTAACAATACATTCTTCCAGTCTAAATTGCCATGCAGGTTTTCTGGCTTTCTTTGTGTTGCTTGGTGGACTATTCTGAATGCGCTGTACATTAAGATCAATTACAGCAATTTCAGCTGCATACAAGGCAGTATGAATATCTGTCAAGTTATTTAATTGTTCGGCAATCTGAGGTATTACCTGATCAACTTGCTTAATAAGAATATTAGTTTGTTTGATAAAGATCAATTTTGGGATTCTTTCTTCTTCTTCTTCTTCTTCTTCTTCTTCTTCTTCTTCTTATTATTATTATTATTATAATTATTCAAACATTTTTCACCTTTCAACTATTAATAGTGAAATGGTTGGGAAGATATTCTGAAACTCAAGAAAGTGTGCGCAGGTGATTTTCTCCCCCATACGTCACATAAGTTTTTTTTTTACTGTTTTTTGACTATATAAATATCTAAACCTTATTTTAAGGTCTGTTTTTACGAACACATTTCATTAAAAAAAAAAAACTGGTGCTACAGACTGGCACAGACTTTCTTGAGGTAAAGTTTTCTAATTTCGTTGGTGTGGACTGTCTTTATGGTCTTGCCCCATCCTCTTGCCAGCTGCCATCTGTCGCCGTTCAAAGTACATTTTTTTCTTTCAATTTTTAGGTTTCCTAATAGTAGATACGAAATATTACTTTAAGAACATTAAAGGAAAGTAAAACTACGTCATATATGGGAATTTTAGGTGAAGAATATAGAGACGTTTTTAAGAAAATGGCGTTTAAGCGTTACTGTAAGTGCGAAATTTGAAGCTCCTTTTCACAGGAATCTAGTCAGTTTTCGAAAAACTTAGTTCGAAGACATTTGAAGCACTCCCAGTCACAAATACAATTATGTATAAAAATTGCTAGAAATGTGCATATTAATGGCGTGACAGGTTTTTCGTAACAATTACATTTGTGTGTGTTTTGAAAAAAGGAAAAGAATGCAGCGAAATTAATTTTATTCCATCGTAAACAGTTCAATTAGAATTATCTATACAAAAAGTTTGAAGAAAAAAGTTGGAGCCGTTTTAAAGAAAATGGCGTTTGAACGTTTGCAACAAAAAATGCGGAATTTTGAACTCATGTTAACAGAGAATTTGTTGAGTTTGGAGAAATTTTGACATTATTTAAAGCACATGTACTTATAAATATAATGGAAACAAATTGCGGCTAATGTAAATATTAACGACATGAGAGACAAATAAAAAACTTATATTTTTGTTATTTTGAAAAAATAAGACGGGCAATATGGCGCGAATGTCTTTTAATAGGGTACATTTAACACTATCCTTACCAAAAGTTTAATGAAGAAATTTGGAGCCGTTTTCAAGAAAATCTGGTTTTTATTCTATAATTTTTTAATTGCAAATATTGCACGCAAAACTACTATTGCATGAAAACTACTCAAATTTTCAAAAAAAATTACATGACCTTAATGAAAGAACTATTTGTGGATAACAAATTTCATTTGAGAGAAAAAAATCTCTATCTTCAATTTAATAGTTGGAGGAAGATGCGCAAAAATTCAAACTATTGCAATTTTCGAAAATTGCCATTTAACCGTGAAAATCGGACCTATACCATCTTTATAAGTGTATTTTACACCATTCTTACAAGAAATTTAAAGAAAAAATGTGGAGCAGTTTTTGAGAAAATTTTGGAAATGTCTCAGGGGCTTCATGTAAAGTACCTCTAAATTAAAAAAAAATTCAAAGTCGCGGTGCCTCGAGATCGACCGCGAAGTATCCATTTTGGAAGAAATCGTATGTACCGTTTAGGCGCGGTGTTCAAACGGACGGACGTTTTGAAGAAAAAAAAAATCATTTGATATAGAAAAGGCCTACGACACCACTTGGAGGTATGGCATTCTGCGAACCTTGCACTCGCGAGGATTGAGGGGGAAGCTGCCCCTTTTCCTCCAAAATTTTCTGTCAATGGATATTTCCAAGATGGAATCGGTAACAAACTGTCTAGCAGTCACCAGGTTTAAACGGCCTCCCCCAAGAATCGGTGTTATGAGTTACTCTGCCTTTGGCATAAACAGTATAGCATCGGTTTGTGGATGATTTTGCCATCTTCTGTTTATCCAGCAGCGTTAGTGTAAACCAGAGGCAACTTCAACTAGTGCTCATCAAGCTCCAAGAATACAGGAACTTCATAATAAATTTTCATTTTGTACGAACGACGATTTTGTACGTCCAACAATGATTATGGGTAAATCTCGAGTTTAGGGTGGCACGGTTCCTTTGATTCACTGATTCGGTTCATTAGAAGAGAATCGACTCCATGAACTGAATCCTTGTTTATACGTAGTAGTCGCATGTAGTTATGTTCATGATGTTACAGCAATAAATATAATTATTTAAAATAAAGGTAGATCGGGAGAATAGATACCCCCCTGCTCCAAAGCCCCCTCTACGTATAATCTCCGTAGCAACGTACTCTCATTAAGTGAACTGATTATTCGTATTTTTCACGCTACAAATTTAATATTATAACCTACACAATTCTTTAACCAACGCGTTTTTTTCACCAAGTGGTCCGCGACGTGCTGCCGCACGTTCGCTACCCGACGGATCCAACGTGCTACGTTCGCGAGGGCCTTCCGGCCCTCGCTCTCGAGACCTGGTTCGCGCTTTCGCTGTCGCTCCGGCGCTCACGCTGTATTATATACCTCCCTCACTTTTAAGAGAATTTATTTTAAAGGGAACACTCACTTTTAAGAAAATGCATACCTTCCATCTCAGTAGACACACAAACCTATTTGAAGAAGACTTGAAATGCGAAAATACACACAATTCCACGCCTACAAATTATCAGGTGATTTCTTCTCATTTAACATTGAACAAATAATTCAGTTATAGTGAATCGCGCAACTATAAACAGGAATCGCGAGAAATAATGAATCATAAAAGGAACCGTGCCACCCTAAACCCGGGATCAACCCGATTATGTAGTAGTAATTAGACACACACTCTGCTGTTTCGTTTTTTTTAAATTTGTTGCGTCTACACCTTGACGCAACGCGTCTCCAAGCCCCTTAAGGGGCGTTGAGCGCTTTGCACTGGGGAGTAATCCTCTATTAATGTGCTTTTATTTCTGGAGTAATCCTCCGTTAATTACTATATTTGTCAAGTCTCGTCACGTCGCAGTCAGTCAGTGCCTTTTATCCCTTCGGCCAGGGGCTCGACGGCATTAGATCCCGGGGTTCCTGGCCGGTCACCCAACCACGAACCCGCGAGTCTCGAATTCGCTTAACCATCGTGACTTCACGGAGCGTAGTAAACGAATTCGGCTAGCGCCGCCGGTTTATTTGACAAATGACGATTTCCATGCGTCTTTTCGCTTTAGGCACAAGAAAATTTATAAAATGTTTCGAATTGTCGTTTGATTGAGCAACGAACTAGTAAATCACAAAGTCTTGTATGCACCACGGGCGTTACTAGATGTTTCTGCCCCTCAGGCGGCTTCCATCACCTCGAGCCAGAGACCCTCGGGATTGGACGTCGCCGTCGGGGCAAAAAATCTACTTAACTCCCTAGATACATAAATAACTATTAAACAATTATATTTTTTCTAAAAGTCTCCATTTTTGTTCATTGCGTACGGTTGTAGCCCCACAAGTGTGTGTGTATATCTCATGATGGAAACGTATTTTGAATATGTGCGACTAACTGTCCGCTTTGTATTGTGATCAAAGGAAGAAAATACGTGAGAACGAGAGTTTTTATCCTCTTTCAGGAGCTCAAACCGCCAATCAGAGTTTTTCTGGATCCTGAGGAGGTGCCCTGTGGGGAGGACAACCAGGAAGACAAGGTAAGAACAACGCCCTCTAACCTCATTCTCAGTTTAAGCCGGGTCACACAAATTTGTTTTCTCTGAAATCGTTTGTAAAAAGAGTTGCAACAATAGGAGGGAGGTTAGTGGCATTCACGAAGCCAGAACACTCGACAAGTTTCCACTAAAATATCTGGCAGAGATCATTTCATGAACAACTACAGTCATTAAGAATAACACAATTATTTTCTTGCCGTAGAGATCAATGAAAGTTAAAAAAAAAAAGTGGCTGACATACGACCATGTCGCATTGACCTGACGGTAGGGCCGCCCAGTGTTGCGGGGGACACCCCGTCAAATGTCTGAGGGTCAAGACTAGTTGGGCCTGTGGAAATCAAAGTAAAACTGTATTTTTCTTGTGTATTCAGTTGGGAGGAGTTTGCAGTTGAAAATAGTATATTACGCAATTAGTTTATAATGTTGTCTTTTTTGCACGAATAAGAAAATATTACCGAACGAACGACGTTAGGAGTGAGTTTGGTAATAATTTCTTATGAGTGCAAGAAAGTAACAAACTAGTTGCATACGAATTTTTTTATAACAGTATTCTAAAAATGTAAGGAAGCGAAGTCAATTTGAATGTTAAGTTGTAACCTCGGATTCATGTTATGACGTCATGAGTGCTACCTAAGCAACTAATTTGTTTACAAATGGCAATTAAGTTGAAAGTTACGTTTCAAACATAATGGATTCTTTGCCAAAAGAAATATTGGAAGAAGCTGCAAAAGCAGAAAATGAATGCTGGATGGATGAAAAAGATGCAAATTTTGTATGCCAGGCTGTTCTTTCCTATCTGTCGGAGTAGGTTGGTTAAGTTATTACAATGCACATACTAGAATAAAAACGGTAGTTATGATGCATGATTCTTTAAACATTGAAGTCCCCAGCGTGTAAAGCGTCTACCTTATGATGCACATTAAAGGCAATGTGAAAATGTGTTCGTTTAAGAGGACATCCGCGACGTTTTTCGCCGAAAATGGTCGTGATATTTCTGCACTTACATGTCACGGAGGGTGGCGATCTTCAAATGTAGCTGAATCTTGCATTGAAGAATCAGTTAATAAGATTTACATTGCAACAAAATAATGGTTAATGCAGAAAATAAAGAAAAAATAAGCACTTTGGAATTAAATACATCTTCTGGAGTGTCTTTGACAAATTTATCCCCCTATTAATATTCATATTCATAAAAACTAATTAGATGTTCTTTGTTATTATTTTTGTTAAATATTACCGAATAACAGAAACATATAATTTTAAAGTAGTAATAACTTAATAGATTTTAAAAGTGCAAGTCTTTTCACTATATTTGATATAACTGTGAACACAAAATCTATTTACATGGTACCACTGCCTTCTTTATACACCATAACGGATGATAAATGGGGGCTGTGACTATTACGTCAGCGATGACTCACATTTCGTGCAGAAATAGCGATGACGTAATGATTCGTGCCATAATATGCCATATTATAAACGATTCTGCTAATGGAAAATGGTTGTTTATAATGCTGGTATACAAAAAAATCATTATTAGTAATAATTAAAGTCTTCTGTGCTGGGAACGTTTTTTTTTTCGGTGGAAGGACTCTCAAAATATTTTCTATAGGCCCTGAAATCTATGGGCGTCCCTACTGGCGGAAATGCTCTTAAGATGTCGGTTATCCCTTTTAAGCATATTACCCTGTTAGTAAGTTGAGAAGTAGAACCTACACAGCGAAATTCCTCGTACGAAGTGGACATTACCCATCAGAGGGTGGCTAGAGTAAGTGAAGAATGTTACGGAAATAGTGCAGTCGATGGGGAGCTAAAAGGGGGGCCCACCTTGCAAAAGGTGAGGTAGAAGATTTTATTATTTTTATTTGCTTTATGTATTTATTGGTAAGAAAATTCTAAGTTTTCCATCTCGAAATACATTGAAATAAGTTTTGATAGCCAAAAAACTTTTCTTTTTTTTGCGTAATAACTATTTAATGTTTTCTCTTAGCGCCAAAATAGTCGTGTACAATTTTAAAGGTCTGGTGAACGCACCTTTATATGTGAGAATAACACTTCTAACTCACAGTTGTCAATGCATTCATGCATGCTTGCTCAATTGATAATAAAAAAACTATTCTAAACGACGAATTGGACCCAATGCTGTTTGTTACAAGTTCTATTAAAATAGTGAGACTCTAGTTATTTGCCCGTCGAGGTGGGTTGGTCCACGTCCTGACGGGGGGATACAGAGAGGGCTCTGAAGTATTCTTTTCCTTCACAAGTCATTTTTCTTCTCCCCATTGTACATTCTCATTCTTCTTTAACATCCTGTCTCTTTTCTTCTCCCTCTTCTATTTCACTGGCTCCCTCTGTATGCTGAACGCCCACCCATGTGTTTGCCGTGCATGGCGACCCATGTCGGAGGGAATGTATGTCCTGGCGGTTGAGGGGCCTGTCTGTTTCCCAAATACTCTCCTCGTGCTCCTTTTTTCTTGGCATCCAGGGATACGTGCTCTTACGTACACTACTGTTTGTGGAAATTGCAACACCGCGAACGAGCGGCATTGAACGCATCGCATTTCGTGGATAAGTTTGTGACATTGAGATCGCCAGGTGATTACATTTACAACGTCGCCAGTCACGTGGTTGCGACGTAGGGACGGCTTATCGCACCATGTTCGGGTATAGAGGCGCCTTGGAGAGGCTACAAACAGTGGCAGGTCGACCCTTGGCTCGCACAAGTTGTCTGTAAGTCACACCATGCCTCGTCGCCGACAGCGAGTGCAGTACGAACACTTGACGGACTTCGACCGGGGCAGGGTCGTTGGGATGCGAGAAGCTGGGATGTCCTACCGCCAGATTGCCACACGTCTGGGACGAACCGCCAGTACCATCATGCGAACATGGCGTCAGTGGTCTGCGGAAGGTCGTACCCACCGCCAGCGTGGGACAGGGCCTCGCTATCACACTACGGCGAGAGAAGATCGACACCTCTACCGTATGGCCATCACCGATCGCACAGCGACATCCACCACGTTAGCGCAGCAGTGGAATACAGTGACAAGTCACAGCATGTCCGCCAGCAGTGTTCGGCGCCGTCTTGTGCAAAGGGGCTTAATTGCTCGCCGCCCCTTGTTGCGCCTTCCACTGACTCTCGACAACAGACGCCTCCGACATCTGTGGGGCGTCGAACTCTGGCGGGCTGAGTGGCAGCAAGTCATCTTTTCCGACGAGTCCCGCTTCAATTTGACCAATAACGACGGTCGTATACGTGTTCGACGACATCGCGGTGAACGCAATCTGGAGGGATGCATTCGCCAGCGTCATACCGGCCCAACACCCGGTGTAATGGTATGGGGTGCCATTGGCTACCTCTCACGGACCCGCCTACTCCGCATTGAGGGAAATCTCAACGCCCACCGGTACATCGAGGAAGTCGTGAAGGTGGAGGTCGTGCCCTTCGTACAACGCTCGCCTGGAGCGATATTCCAGCAAGACAATGCGCGACCCCATATCGCTCGCATCGTGCAACGTGTGTTCAATGAACTCCAGATACAGCTCCTTCCGTGGCCGGCTCGTTCACCTGACATGTCGCCAATTGAACATGTGTGGAACATGCTTTCCCAGAGGCTGGTCCGCCAGGCACCTCCGCCAGCTTCCACCGCCGAACTCTGGACGCGGCTTGAAGGAGCATGGCAGAACCTGCCACAAGAAGCGATACAGACTCTTATTAGCTCAATGCCGCGCCGTGTACAGGCTCTTGTGGATGCGCGTGGTGGCTTCACAACTTACTGACTTTGCATGTATCCATGTATTTGATGGTACTGCAAATGAAATAAAGTAGTGCCTGTGGCATGAGTGCACAGTACATTGAATATCATTTCCCTAGATCCATTCGTTCTTGGTGTTGCAATTTCCACAAACAGTAGTGTATTTTGGGGAACATTCCTTGTAGGTCTCAATACACTTGCTTTGGCTACGGACTCTTCTAGACGGGTGGTCGGGAGCTAACCCACTCCCGATCAACCGGCTGGGACTAGGTCTTGTACTGAACTCCAGGGTGAGCGGGGGATCCACGGCGGTGCAGCCACTATATCCCCTTGGCAACCCTGGCACTCCGATGGAGTGTCCCCTTGTTGGGCTCCGTGGTGGGTGGGGACCACGGGGATGAATCTGATATCCTCTTAATGGATAAAAAACTTACCCCCCGCCCTCATCCATAAGGAAGAGGAGATTTGTTGGTGAAACAGTAAATCTTGAGAGTTTTTTTGTAATGAATCTGACAGACCTTCCAAGCCCCGATTTTTCGTCATGTCATGTAAAAGAGATAATGAAACAATGAAAGAGTGTCAGCCCGATCAAACTTGCCCGAGAAATCAAAAAGTTTGGCAAATTTCAGTCAGTGGTTCGTCAAAGAAACGGCACAATCCTTTTCGAATGTCGCTCTGACGAACAGATCAGCAAAATCATTGACCTAAAAGAAATAGCCGGCCTCCAGGTACATGTGTCCGCCCGACTCTAAACCTCTGCAAGGGTGTGGTAAATCATTAAGACTTCTCAACCGAATCGGAAGAAAACTTGAAAGCTTTCTTCGAACCATATGGTGTGTCCGAGATTTTCAGCGGAGAGTAAATGGGGTACTCACTCCTACCTCAACTCTGATACTGATATTTGACCGTCCATCTCTACCAGAAAAGATATCTTGTAGTTTCTATAATCTCCGTGTCAGGCAGTATGTTCCAAACCCTCTGCGCTGCTTTAAATGCCAGAGGTTTGGCCATACGCAACCTCGCTGCATGAGCGCCGCAGTCTGCGTGCACTGTAGAAGGGAGGCTAGTAACGACTCTAACTATTCCGCGGAGGCGAAGTGCATGAGCTGTTGTGAAAAACATCCATCAAATTCTAACCAGTGCCCCATTTTCTTAAGAGAAAGAGAGATCCAGAAGATCAGGGTCTCTGAGAAAGTTTCCTTTCCGGAGGCACGACGCCGTTACCAGACGCGAAACCACGTGGACATGGCCCGAAGTTTCGCTGACACCGTGGGTCAACAGAAGTAAATTCTGAAACCCAAACGCCTAAAGTCTCCTCTTTGCGCGATGCTGCCTGCCAAAGGTCCTTTGATGACATCGGTGGAGATTCCTATCCCAAATCTCTTGTCCAGTCTGAAACAAAAACCAAAAGCATAAATATTTCAACAAACACTCAAATGCATCCAGAGAAGCCGAGGCCGACAGGCCCTATTGCTAGATCTAGGTCGCCTGTCTCAAGGGACCGTGGTGTCCCAATACATGCGACCCTCTCTAGCAGTAGTCAAGATGACTCTGCAGGGAATGAGGAACTCCGCTTGAACCAACCCATTACTTTCCAAGAGAAGGAAAAAGAAGAAAAAGAAACCCGATACATAACCCACCCTAGAATCAAAAAAACCTAAGAACTAGAAACTATGGCTCTCCACTCATGGAACTTAAATGGCTTTCGTACCCGTTTGGAAGAATGAAAGTTAATGTCTATGCATAGACCCGTGGTTATCTGCCTGCAGGAAACATCTCCGTTCTGAGCACTCCCTCTCTCTACGCGGCTTTTGTTGCTACAGGCAAGACGTAGACGATGGCCTCCGCCCTCATGGCGAAGTCGCCAATTTTCTCACAGACTCTCTGGTATCTAAAGAAATATCCAGATATCTTGCGTTCGTGTCAATTTCCGAAGTATTTCTGTTACCAGTTGCAACGTTTATATCCCGCCTGGACAAGTCGTGTCACAGAAATAACTGGAAGATGTGCTCTCTCATGTGCCCTCACCTTTTCTTATTGTGGGGGACTTCAACGCCCACAACCCTGCCTGGGGTGGCACAAGGTCGTGCACGAGAGGCAGGTTACTTGAAAATATTATAGATAACCAAAACTTAATTCTCCGAAATTCTGGCGAATGCACACACTTTTCCGTAGCTGCTAACACTTTCTCGTCCGTGGACGTAGCTCTCTGTAGTCCCTCTGTTTCTACAATCTTCGAGTGGACTGTCCTTGGCGACCTGCATGGCAGTGACCATTTTCCCATTCGGGTCAACCTCGATATTCCCGATCTGAATGTTGCCCGCCCTCCTCGGTGGCTAATCCACCGAGCTGAGTAGGATACATTCAAGAAAGAATTACGAATATCGGAAAACTGCTCAAACGACATCGATGCTATGATTGCCCATTTTAATAACGCCGTCCTTCATGCGGCCTCATTTGCCATCCCGAAGTCGTCGGGCCATGCACGACAGCCCCCTGTGCCATGGTGGAACGCTGATTGTGCCACCGCGGTCCGTGATGGGAAGAAGGCATTGGCAAAACTTAGTAGGTTCCCAACCATGGAAAACCTAATCTATATATATAAAAGAAAGTCGTGTTAGTTACACTATTTATAACTCAAGAACGGCTGGACCTATTTGGCTGAAAATTGGTGAGCAGGAAGCTTAGAACCAGGAGACGGACGTAGGATACTGTTTATCCCGTACGACAGCGTTTCTGTGAGAACGCACGTTTTTGCGCGTTTTCGCATGTTAGCGGTCATTGTTGCCTGTTGTAACCCATTGTTGTAACGCCGCACTGATAAGAGAAGGCGATAATGATAGCCACCTTTCGTTCGCCGTTATATCTATATAAAAGTCGTGTTAGTTACACTATTTATAACTCAAGAACCGCTGTACCGGAAGCTTAGAGCCAGGAGACGGACATAGGATACTGTTTATCCCGTTCGACAGCGTTCCTGTGTGATAACGCACGTTTTTGCACGTACGCAGTGCAACAAGGATAGTACAGTTTCTCACAGTGAGTGCGACGCGAGAAAAAGATGGGACCGGCTGTTAAGGCGGAACAGAGTTCGCCGGGTCAGCTAGTAAATTATAAAAGATCCCGAGCCAGAGCTAGATTAACGATACGGGAAAGTAAGGCTGCGTCCTGGAGAGCTTACATCTCGTCACTCTCTTGCCGTTCATCCCCTAAACTAGTGTGGAGAAAGGTCCGACAGATCGGTGGAAAATTCCCTTTGCTATTTCAAGGCTTATGGTAAATGGCAACCTCCTAACCTCTCCACAAGAATTTGCTGAAGAAATGGCCTCTCATTACGAACGAAAAGAAAAATGAAAAACTGTAAATTAGACTTCTCGAGTCGCGCGGAGGAAGATTACAATGCCTTTTTCTCCATGGACGTACTCTCGCTTGTGCGAAAGATTCTCCTCCAGGACCAGACCAGATACATAACCTAATGGTGAAACACCTACCTGAAAACGCTCGTTCCTTTCTCCTCGGCATTTTCAACAAGATTTGGGCTGAACATGCAGTATCAAGGATTTGGCGTGAGGCCATTGTTCTCCCAATACCTAAAGAAGGAAAGGACAGATCAACCCCCTCAAGTTACCGCCCAATCTCGCTCACAAGCTGTGTATGCAAGCTTTTAGAGCGAATGGTAAATACCCGTCTGGTCGGGCTCCTGGAACAAAAGAACCTATTTACACCTCTCCAATGATGCTTCAGGAAGCACAGCTCAACCATGGACCACCTAGTCACCATTGCTACGCATATTGCCACTTCTTTCGTGCTACGTCAGCACCTGGTAGCAATTTTCTTCGATATAGAGAAAGCGTATGACACCACCTGGAGGTAGGGTATTCTTCGCAACTTGCATACTTGGGGCCTTAGGGGACGGCTCCCTTTGTTTCTAGTTGGTTTACTTTCATCAAGATCTTTTCGTGTGCGCCTTCGCGACGTGTTATCCTCTAGTCACTAGTTAGAAAACGGTGTTTCCCAGGGATCGATTTTGAGCGTCACTGTTTCCCATTGCTATCAATAGTATTGCATCAGTTATCCGGGAGCCTGTAAAAGCATCACTGTTCGTTGACGACTTTGCAATTTTTTGCTCCAAGAGCGTGCAAGTTATTGAGAGGCAGCTACTACTTGTGCTCAACAAACTGCAGGAATGGAGCGATGAAACAGGATTCAAGTTCTCTACCTCAAAAACCAATTGCATGCACTTTTGCAGAATCCATCACCTCCATAATCACCCCGACCTTTTTCTTGGAGGACAGCAGCTTCCATTCGTTGGATCCGCAACCTTCCTTGGGCTCACATTCGACAAGAGCCTAACCTGGCGAAAACACATCCGTAAACTACAGGGCCGAGCTCTTGGGGCGCAGACCGTGTTTGTCTTCTCATCCGCCCTATCTTGGATTACGGATGCATAGTGTATGGGTCAGCGTCTCCATCAACCCTCCTTAAATACCATACACAATGCCGGCATAAGGATTAGTACAGGCGCCTACCGCACGAGTCGCATCGAATGCCTCTTGGCCGAGGCTGGAGAACTATCTCTGAGCCGAAGGTGTGATATTCTGATTGCCTCCTATGGCGCGAAATTATCCAATGTTGATACTCCCTCGCGCCAAGCAGTCCTCCGTCCAACCCACTTGACTTCATATGCGCTTAGACCATCGTTACCCCATCCCCTGGGAGTCTGTCTTCGTATGCTCTTACAGAAGCTTCATATAAAACTACCCAACCCTGTGAACCCCCCCGAAACCTTGTTTCCCCTTGGAAACTACACCGGCCGATAATAGATCTTAGACTGTCTAACCTTCCTAAATCCTTAACTCCCCCCAGTACATTCTTATCGGAATTTGAGGCGATAAAATCTACATATCCTGGCCATTTCTTTATTTACACCGATGGCTCCTCCCAAAACGGCAAAGTCGGATGTGCCTTCTACTGCAGTAGATCCACGCAAGGTTTTCGATTAGACTCTTCGTGCAGCGTCTATACCGCAGAGAAGTATGCGCTCTTGGAGGCACTTAAATATGCTGGATCGATGTCACTAAAGAAAGTAGTGATCTGCAGTGATTCAAAAAGCTCTCTTGAATCCATCTCCTTCTCGTCTTGTGACCCACTGACAATGACCATCCAACAGCAAATCCACCATCTCTTGGTCCGCCACTATATTTTAGTCTTTTGTTGGGTCCCTGGACACGTGGGAATAAGAGGAAATGAAATAGCTGACCAGGCAGCAAAGTCTGCCTCGAAGAAAAGAGAATTAGACATCTTCACAGTCCCCACGGAAGACACTAAGCTCTTTATAAAACGCTCTATCCGCAGTGAATGGCAAACAGAGTGGCATAACTCAGATTTTAAGCTCACGAGAATCAAGGATTCCATAAATCCTTGGTCTTCCTCATCTCGTGATGCTCGGCGAGAGGAGATCATTTTAACACGCCTCCGAATCGGTCACTGCCATTTCTCCCACGGTTATCTCCTCCACGGGGACCCACCCCCTATATGCGAATACTGCAAAATAGATCTTACCGTGGAGCATGTTCTCTTACACTGTGTTAAGATAAGAGAGAGCCGTCGAAGGCATGACCTTGCTAGCTCCCTTGCGGAGATTCTTAGTAATGACGAATCTTCTCTCTGCAAGCTTTTTGGCTTTTTGCGAGAGACTGGCTTGTACAGCCTTATCTGAGAGAAGATGATAATGCCAATTATTGGCTTTTAGCCCGAGATTTTAAACAAAAAACTATCTGGCATTTTTCTGCCAAACCCTTTTATTAGGGATACGTTCCTTTTCAGTTTTACTTTGCTTTCTATTTAAAGATTTTAATTTTCCTTTGTTAGCTTGGCACTGCAATATTATGCACTGGTCTTAAAATAATTTGACACGGGCGCAAATGACCTTAGCCGTTGAAGCGCCCTTAAACTCAATCATTCTATCTAGTTATTTGCGTGCTCACAAAATGCCGAGACGTCAAGTTTAGTCGTCTTATTTCCAGTATCCCTTTCACGCCGTGTAAATAAAGTCTTTCATTTCGATTGAGAGAAATGTGAATCAGCGCAGGATTCGTCAGCGCGCGCTGGTTCCGCGGTGCCTCTGACAGAGATTCTGCAGCTCGAGTCCCGACTGGGGCAGGATTATTATTAATTTATTTATTATTGATTCCGCACCCCTTTTCTTGGACACACATGCACTACACTACCTCATATGCCGGGAGCTTAGAGCGTGTCCCTCTCGTAGGACATGAGGTCACCCCGTAAGCCGCCCTGGAGGTCGGCGCTGGATCTCACAGTCCATCGGCGGAATAACACCGCCACCTCCCGCGATTTAAGAAACATGCTCTACACTTACAGGAATAATGACCTTGACTTTAAATGTTCTTTGACCTTAAATATTAATCGCCTTGACTTTAAATATACTTTGAAAATAACTGTAACAGTTGTGTGCATTTATTTTAGTGCTTATTATACATGTGTATACATTGTTGTAGTGCCCAGTAATCTCTTGATTTTGGAATTAGGTACAAATTATCTTTTTTTTTTAATAATCCATTGCGTAAGTATATCATACGCTAAGGAAAGGCTATAGTTTTCGACTGTTTATAAGAAAATAAATCGGTCACAGATGAAGGATAAGTAGGGGACGTGGGGATTTGAAGGGGAACAGGTTGCACCTGGATTTGCCAGACCTGTTTTACTGTGTCTTGGAACACCGACCGAGGCATGAAAAAGTCGTAAAACTTCATCTCACAATACTTGTGAATTTTTTTTTCAATTTTTTTTTAAATTCCTGGGACATTGTATCAAAAAAAGTTTTTGAAGTCAAGTACCTGGCTGTCCGGTAGACGCCGCGTCGTAGGCACCTGCGACCGTTCTCCGGGAGGAAGGACTTACACAATCCGGACTCGGCAAAAAATCTGTTCTTTGTAAATAACAATTGTATAAAAACTGAAAATTGATTTAATGTAGCAACCCAACTGGCAACACCCGTCCCCTGAAATGTGATTTACAGAATCCGGTACTGTGCGAAAATCCCTTTCCATTATCGAGAGCATTGAAATATTCACAGAAAATAAAATAGGTCCTTTAATTTTATTGTAAAAGATCATTTGGTATTTTCTTTCGATTTAATTTTACATTTATTTCATCTTCTCCTTTCTATCTATCAATGCCATGGGGAGGGGGAACCCAAAATAACTGAATGCAAAATTCTAAGAAAGAACTATCATAAAAGTCGTATTTTTTAGGATACTTCCTAAGAACATAATCCGGGTCCAACCTTTCCCCATTGATTTCCACACTATCGCCTATATATACATATATATATATATATATATATATATATATATATATATATATATATATATATATATATATATATATAGTAACGTCAGTGTCTCTCTCTGGGTTCATGCATGTTCAAAAATTACTCATGAAATGCATTTTTTTAGCAAATTAACCTTTAATTAATCAAAACAAAAAGAATGATATGATGGTGATGATAGCATGCAACAGTATTTCTTACAATGGAGTTAACATATTGCTTACTGCGGCCTTTGATTATCTTAACTGCTTAACAACACAAAAGTGGCAAACACTTGGCCGCTACCCTCGTGCCTATTTACCGGCACGTCCGCTGCAGCTCCGTAAATTAAAGTCTGTCCGCACATATGCTGCAATCGGGCTGAGCGTCGCTTAGTGCGCAAATTTTACTCATCTTATGCTTCTGCGGCGTGGTGTCAGCGGTGGCGGGGATGGTGCCCCGGAGCTGGCGTCGGGCGGCTTGGTGCTTTCACGGGCGGGATCCCCACAACAGTGCGCTCCCTCTGGGCACACTGCTGCTCGTTGTCGAACACATGTCTCGACACGCGTCCCCCCGGTCACAACAGCTCGTGATCAATTAGACAGGAAACTCCTTTCAGCATCGAATCTTAATAGTTCTCGTAACATGAGATGTTATGCGGAGCCGAATTCTAGGCTGACGCATCAAGTTCCCGAACACGTCTTGAGTGACATGGTGAACTCGTCGGGCCTCAAAAACCAAGTGCACTAGTCGAGTGACAAATGTCAAGTTGAAGTGGTCGAGTGCCAACTGCCAGGTGACTTGCCCGAGTGCCAAATGCTAAGTGATTTAGTCGGCTGCCAAATGCCAAGTGAGTTGCTCGAGTGTCAAGAATCAAGTCCCTTCTTGGGACACACGCGCCCACGGACGAAGGCACGCCTTCCCTCTCCCGGATCGGTGGGCCTCTTCCTCATTCGCTGGCCCTTTGCTTACATGGCGACGTTTGAGCCAATTGCCCGCGATTTTGATATTACAATAAGTAGTTGTTTTTTTTTAAGGTAAGCCGCGTCCATCTCGGATAGACACTTGTGCATGACTAACAAGTGGTCCTTTCCACGCGGCACGCCCTGTCAGTTATATTTGGATTTCCCTACCTTCGCGTCCTGGTCACATCGTTTTACCTTATTTTTTTCACGGGTGCCGGGCCGGTCCGTTCTTTTCACGGATGCACACTTGTGCGTAACTAATTTTGTAGCCTATTTAGCACCACGTACGCGGATTGAAATTTACGGGGTCTTCGGCAGTCGCGGGTGTGGCACGCTCCGGGGTGTCTCAATAAACAAAGCGCCCTGGCGGTTGTAAATGTGTCCGCGAGTTTGCCGGGGGAGGGAGCCGAAGGATGGATGTAGCCGGTGTCATAACTGGCGTCAATAATTGCCGCGCAGCGTGAAGAGGCTATCGAGTACTCGAGCGGAGCCGGGCGGTCGCAAGCAAGGGACTCCCTTTAGAAAACGAGTTACGCTGCGGGGGTGGCGTGTGGTGCCGTCGTCCCGACGGCGGAGGGGCCTGGCCTCGTTATGGGGGCCGGCACGCGGTACGCGGGTCTCCCAATTGTGACCAATATTTTCTTTATTTATAATTTTTATATTTTCTCGGAGGACGTACCGTTACAATATATATATATATATATATATATATATATATATATATATATATAACCTGCACCCAAACTGTGCCTCATCATTCCCCCATTTGTCATCTACCCGTCCTCCAAAACATGTGAATTTCAGTAATTACTTGTCCTAAAAAAACGTCGTGTCCTCATGAGACACGCAAACCTTGTGTAAAAGGCCTAGGCGCCTCCGAGTTATTCACGATTATAATGTGTGTGGCAATCATCCTTTTTTGTACGACATAATCAGCAAACTTTTACTTTTTTCATCTAAAATCTTTCCAGTGTAGGACAAGGCGTAATTCTCTATCCACCTGTATCACACTTTCAGGGTGCGCCTTCGTCATGACTCAATGCGTCTCGTAACATTTTGTGTCGATGGTTTCTTAAAAAACGCCAAAAAACTATCGTCTCTCCTCAGCGTACTCATACAAAGGATTAGAAAGATTTAAAAAATGATGATTTTGACTTAATTCCAAAATCAAAATATTACTGGGTACTACAAAAAATATACTAATGTATAATAAGCATTAAATAAATGTACAGAACTGTTGCAGTCATATTCAAAGTATATTTAAAGTGAAGGTGATTTAAAGGCGGGAAAATGGTTTTTATTTTTTACTGTAGCCCAGCTGTCGAAAAAGTCTAAAAAAAATACAACTGTCTTTTAATAGGAACGTGAGATTTTTTTGGAGCCTGTTCAATGTTTCTAAGACAATAAGAATTATTTTTGAAAAACATTATTTTGTGTTTGAATTTGGGTCTGAGAAAATATCAAAAACTATTTCTCTGGTATTATAAATTGTTTTCTTATTTATCATAATGTTTCAGTCAGGTAAAATGGTGGTGAGTTGCTGATCAAAATTAGAAAAAAAAACGTGTTTTCGACTGTAGGGTGTGGGTGGTGGGACGAGTGCTAAAAAACCTTTCAAAAAGATTATGTTAGAATTATTTAGGGGAACTTTTCACCATGTTATCCGGGGATACCCTTTTCAATCTCAATATTTTACTGCATGAAAAGATCGTTTATTATTTTTTTTTCTTCTGTAGGATCCTCTAGCATCCTGCTGTGGTAGTGCTTCAATTACTACAATAATACAAGAGACCACTTCATGCTCCCCAGGTAAGTGTATGATACATTTTTCAATATTTGCTGAACCTAGGTTACAAACTATGGGAGTGGTGAGTTCAGTACTTGGTAAAAATTGTACCTTAGTTATTCACAAAACAATGTGGCGAGATCTCCCTATCGATTTAAAAAGATACAGCCGTTCTTGGGGTTGTGCTGACCCTTAAAAGCAGCCGATAGCTCTCCCACGATTAAATGGGTCTGACGGCGCCCCTAAAGCACCCAAGTGCGCAAAAACCCAACGGAATCACAAATTCTCAGCGTGTTAGGGATCACATTCCACATAGCGAGTGTGCACTTAATTATTCTGCCAGATTTCCGAAGCTATTGGAACCACCTGTTCGATTTGCTCCTTGAAACCTAAGAGTCATCAGCTCCACCTGGAGCTTTGGATGGGAAATCTTTTATTTCCCTTTGTTTCTCCCTCTTCGTATATTTTCTCACTTGTCTTTGAATGTTTGCGTGAAATGCCTGTAAGCAGGGACACTAGTTTTCAAGGATTGAATAGAAATTTCAACTATGTTTGGAAAGATAGTTAAAAGAACAACTTGGTTAATTCCAAAACCGTTAAATGTATTTGTGCAAACATCCGATGGACCGTATGTGTAATGCGGCAGTGATGTGCAATGCTTTGGACCGGAGATGAAACGTTTTGTGGTACGGGCCAACGAACAAAAGAAAAGAAATAGCTGGAGAGTATTTAAAAATTATACTTTAAAAAAAATTGCAAAAACTATAATACAACCTTGTGATCAATGAAACTGATTTTTTTTTAATTTCATATATTCTTGTTTGAATTGCAGAGTAATAATTCTCAAAAGCAAAGATGGCAACAGAAACGAAACTATGCGATATTAGACATTTCGTTCGTTTCTTGTGCTTAGAAATTAAAGTATGCGAGGAAACTGAAGTCTGAAGCACACCGAAGAAATCTATTGCCTAGTGACAAATCTGCCTCCGGAACAAAACTTTACTGGTGCTGGGAATTTAGTTTCGATCCTTCTTAAAATTATCACGGGGGTTTAGTTTCTTTACTGGTATTTTATTCAACATTGTTTGGTTGTTTACATTTCGTAAGGCCACAACTGTAGTGCCTACATTATTCAGAGGATTGTGTCCAAAATGAATATTTCCAGCTCGATATGACCGGACTTAAAGTCCAGATATTTTGAAAATAGTTCCTTAATTTTTGTCCTGACATAAAGCCACTGGAACATTACTGTAAATGCTCAAAATTTGAAAATCGCGGTTGAACATTTTTTATCCATCTTGTACAAGGAAATAGAGATTTTTTTCCTCAAGTGAACTTAGTTCTCCACAATTATTACCCGAGTAGAAACGTATTATGTAAATATATCTTGACTTATAAAGTTTACTGAATCCAATACATTTTGGTTTTACAAGCTACAACCCAGGGCTAGTAATTTAAAAACTGTTAATGTCTACAAACGCCGAGAATTGCGCACGCATTGGTATTTCTTTGTTCCTTTACTCAATGTCATTCTTTAAACGACATACTATCCACAGATGAGAGAAGTGACATTCGCGTTTCAAAAGAGAGGATGTATTGGACACCCAGGCAGAGGGCTTTTCTCGCTGCTCCCAGAAGGAAGAGAATCGAGAGACCAAGTCCCTCTACCTTATTCGAGGTATTTCCCCTGCAATCCTTTCGAAACAAAAGTTGGTAACATTTCATGTCATTCCGAATATCCAGCACGGTGTGTTTCGAGTAATGATTGAGAGCCAGGAATCTTTTAAAGAGTAATGGAATTAATAGATAAAAGATAGATGAGATACAGACTATCACTGGCGTGTAGAAAAATCTGGAACCAAACAGTACAGTGAAATATTTTCTTTTCCTCTTAATTTATTTCATCTTCGTTGCCTGGTTTGTGCAATCTATTTCTTAAATATCTAGTTCACTTCCACTTATTTTCTTAATTTCGTTGCCGGACTGATGTTACTTTTATCAATGTTATAATTTATTTTATTTTGGAATGGAATGTACATATAACAGAATTAAACACTAAATTAAACTCATTGTTATGCATTCAGAATTCTTTCTAATTCTCTCAGCCTTCATGCAGCTCCTTGCGTGTATTTTGCAAATGTACATTCCCGCCTGAGATATGGCATAATATTCTGGGGAAGCTCATCCTTTAGTGCCCAGACATTTAGATTGCAAAAGAAAATTATCCGAATAATGAAAAAATCTCATCCACGTGATCCGTACAAGCCTCTTTTAATTGAGCTTGGGATCTTACCATTTCCTTGCCTATTTATTTATGAGTCTGTAGCATTTGTCAAAACTGACTTAACGGTGGGAACTAATTTTCATGTAATACTGATATTTATAGTTCCAACACTCGACGTAGAAATCATGTTCATCAAATGTCAGTATCAACAGCTCACTACAAGAAATCCACATACAATACATCTACGTTACTTTACAACGCATTGCCAGATGAAATTAAACAATTAAAATTGGTACACAAATTTAAGTTAAAAGTAAAATATTTTCTGCTGCAAAACTGTGTCTTTCTAAAATGTCTGCTGGTCTTATGTTTGCGTTTTTGAGGTCATTTCGAATTTCATCTAGCCAAGGTGTGGAATTTTTAAGTGACGTTATATAATTTAGTATCCTTTTTGTCAGTCGATTTTCCGGTAGTCTGTTGAGATGACCAAAGAATTTCATTCGCCTTTTCCTAATATCAATTTCGATGTTTGAAAACTGTTCTGTTGTTTTAATTGTTTGCAGCCTGTAACCGTCTTTGGTAGTCTTGCTTCAAGGTCGTGTTTTCTGTTAAGGTTCAGTGTTTCACTTGCGTAGAGGATTGTTGGTTTTAAGACTGTTGTAGTGCCGAAGTTTTGTTCCTCTAGACATGCATTTTTTGTTGTAGAGATTTTGCACTAACCCTAATCCTTTTTTGACTTTTTGGAGGCGATGTTGCTGTGAGATTTTTTCAAGGCCTGTCGGTTCAATTATTTCTCCCAGGTATTTGAAATATGGGACCCTATTTACTTTACCATATTTTGATTTCAAGCTCGCAATTTCTGTTTTTGAACAAAAGAATTCAGTTTTCTCGAAAGAGATTTGTAAGCCTACTTTTTCTGCACATTCTTTCAGTACTTCCAGCTGTTTTGACAGCAGTCTGCTCATCCTCTGTTAGTATCGCTTGGTCGTCCGCGAATGCGAGGTATGGTATGTAGAGGTTGTTTTTGGCAAAGCCCAGTGGGATTGGCTTCCACAACCCACATTTCTTGAGTTCTTTTTCCCATTCTTCCATAACTTTGTCTAGAACGACATTGAATAGAATAGGAGAGAGTCCATCACCTTGTCTCACACCGGTTCGATTGTCGAAGGGTTCTGAAATTTCCCCCATGAATTTTACTTTCGATTTCGTGCCAGTTAGTGTTTGTTTTATGATTTCATGTTTTGGGATCTAATCCTCTCTCTTCTAAAATTTGGAATAGTGACAGCCTGCCTATTGAGTCGTATGCCTTTTTGAAATCTACAAATGTGCATACTATGGGTTTTTGTCTAAGGGCTCGCATTTTGAGAATGGTTTTAGGTTGAAAATTTGCTCTGGACATGACTTTTTTTGTGAAGAGGGATCAGATCTTTCGCTGTTTTAATGATTTTTGTTTGAAATTTCTCCCAGTCTTCTGCGTGTTGTTGTTCCCATTTTTCTGTGATTTTGGAGTCTTTGATTTTATGTAGAACAAATTTTGGAATCTTCTTTTTCTTTGGAACTTCCTTTTGGGTGTGAATTTAATTTTTGTTCTGGTTAGATAATGATCTGAATCAATGTTAGCACCTCTGCGTACTTGCACATCGTGAATTTCTTTTTGATAGTCGTATGATATTGCAATATGATCAATCTGAAATTCTCCCAATTGATGGATGGGTGATCGCCATGTTTTTTGTTTTTTTGGTTTTTTTTTTCGAAGTGAAGTTGACATAATTTTTAGGTTGTTTTGTTGGCATAACTCAATGAGTCGTGTGCCATTCTTATTGGTGAATTTGTGTGCAGGATAGTTTCCTACTGTCTTCTTGTATTTGCGTTCTCTGCCGATTTGTACATTGAAGTCGCCGAGTAGAATTTTCACATCTTTTGGAATTTTGGCCATCTGTTTAACGTTCTTCCCAGAATCTTTCAGTTTATTCGGGCTGTTTTATTATCACTATTTACTGGTGCATGTACATTAATAAAGGTATAGGTTTTGTTTTATGTGTTTAATTCTTAGGGTAATAAGTCGATTGTTGATGGGGTTCACATCTATTACTGAATCTAGAATATTTTTGTCTACAACAAAAGCCATGCCAAATAGTGATGCTCCCTTGCAGATTTTCTTGTTCGTTCCACTTTTGAAGATTCTGTAGTTATTGTAGTCTATCGTTTCTGAATCTGTGAAGCGTGTTTCTTGTAAGGCGAGAATTTGAATTTTCTGCTTTGTGAGTTCTGTTGTAAGATTGTGAAGTTTTCCTGCTTGAATAAGGGTCTGAATATTGAAATAGCCAAAATACGTGTGTGCTTTCCGTGAAAGATTACCAAAGCATTTAGACTTGCTCTCTCGTAAAAGTCCAAGCTCCCCAGAATCCGACTGCTTGGTTGCCACTTTGGAGTGGGTGGATCGTCCACCTGCGGTAATTTTGTCTTTACTTGTACGAGTCATATTTGCTTGTCATCAATTGTCTAGCTTTTGCTAGTGGTGTAGAACCAGGGATTGTGAGTTCCTGGAGCAGTGTTAGTCCACCCTGAGTATTTTATTTCCTCAGTACCCGCCAATCTGGTGAGCATTCCCCTATCCGCCACCTGGGGAGGCGCCCGATGGGAAACTTTACTCCACACGGATTATTATTATTATTATTATTATTATTATTATTATTCATCTTTCAACTATTAATAGTTAAATTGTTGGGAAGGGATTCTGAAACTCTAAGAAAGCGTGCCCAGATGATTTTCTCCCCCATACGTCACATACAGATTTTGACTGTTTTTTACTAAATGAAGAAATAAATATTTTTAAGTGCCACGGATTTAATGTAAAGTAACCCCAAAATTAAAATATCGGTTTCAAATTCAAGCGACCACGACATCAGTCCGATCGATTGAGGCTCTATAAATTTTGGAGAAAATTGGCTGAACGATTTAGCCGCTAGTATTGTTCACAGACGGACAGACGATTTGCCGTTAATCGATTTTTCGGTATCAATGTCTCACAAAGTATGGATTCTGGCTATAATACATGCTGTAAGATTGTTTTGCTAAATTTAGGAACTGAATTTATCCATTTCTCATTGCCAGAGCCCTGTAATACGAGCATTATATTAGAAAATTCGCCGTTTTCGCGTATTCCATGAGGTTATTCTACGTAAGCGGTAGCGAAAAAATAAAATGTTTCTTTAATCTCTTTTCGGACAGTGTGTCCTCTTTCCCGTCCCGGACTATAGCACTCGCATTGCATGTTTATTGTGTTAACGAATGTTTGTTGTGCATCAGACGTTTCTTGTTGCTAGTCTACCTCTGAATTTGTCTGATACAATTGTTTTTTGTTGGTAGGTGAAGAGAGTTTTGCATCAGAGAAAGCCAACACAGTCACGACACAACAGAGCCAAAGCAAAGACGTGTGTTGCATCCCTAAGAGTAGCTTCAACTACGACCGCACTACGCACCATAAGGACGCGCTCCCAAAAACGAGCATGCACACGGTGAAACGTTTTAAGTGTTCCACTTGCAATAAGATTTTCAGTAGAAAGGAGGACTTATTTAGGCACATACGCATCCACACTGGTGAGAAACCTTTCCAGTGTTCTATCTGTGAAAAGGCGTTCAAGCTCAAGGGTACTTTAGTTGGTCACATGCGCACCCACACTGGTGAGAAACCTTTTCAGTGTTCCATCTGTGAGAAGACCTTCACTCGTGGAAGATACATGAATGTGCACATGCGCTCCCATACTGGTGAAAAATCTTTTCGGTGTTCCATCTGTGAGAAGACTTTCTTTCAAAAACGACCCTTAGATACTCACATGCGCACTCACACTGGTGAGAAACCTTTCCAGTGTTCCATCTGTGAGAAGAGCTTCAATCGTGGAAGATACTTGAATGTGCACATGCGCACCCACACTGGTGAAAAATCTTTTCGGTGTTCCATCTGTGAGAAGAGCTTTTTTCAAAAAGGACACTTAGATAATCACATGAGATTCCACACTGGTGAGAAACCTTTCCAGTGTTCCGTCTGTGCGAGGACCTTTACTGAAAAAACATCCATGAATAGGCACATGCGCATTCACACCGGTGAAACACCTTTCCAGTGTTCCGTTTGTAAGAAGACTTTCATTGAAACAGGAAACTTGAATAAGCACATGCGCACCCACACTGGTGAAAGGCCTTTCCAGTGTTCCATTTGTGAGAAGGCGTTCAAGCTCAAGGGTACTTTAGTTGGTCACATGCGCACCCACACTGGCGACAAACCTTTTCAGTGTTCCATCTGTGAGAAGACCTTTGCTGGAAAAGCAACCTTGGATAGGCACATTCGCACCCACACTGGCAAGAAACCTTTTCAGTGTTCCGTCTGTGAGAAGACCTTCACTGAAAAAGCAACCTTGGATAGGCACATGCTAACTCACTCTGATGATAGGCATTTCCAGTGTTCCGTGTGTGAGAAGACCTTTCTTCGAAAAGAACACTTGACTAAGCATATTCGCACCCACACTCGTGAAAAATCTTTCCACTTATCCATCTGTGAAAAAACTTCCTCTCAGAAATGTTCTTTGGATGAGCACATACGCATTCATACTAATGATAAACCATTTCAGTTTTCCATCTAAGGACACCACCCAAAACGGACCATTTGGTTATTATCCTCCATTATATCTACTCCAGAAGAACATAAAATCATTTTGTTGTAGATTCTGTCTAGAAACCAAGCGTCCCAGCCACTCACGCAGCTGCAGCGCCATTATAACACATGCTATAGAAGAATGCATGCTGCTGCGTTAATGATAAACGCTATCTGGTATTCGTTGACCACAACTCCACGCGGTATTCGCTGGACGTGGTTCGCGCGAAGGGTCGGTCCTGAAGGGGTGTGGCGTGTTCCCTCCCCTCCACGAAAGTGCTGATCCTTAAATACGGCGGACCGGTTTTTTTGTTGGTCGAGTCGTGGCGATGTAATCGTAGTGCGGAACCTGTAAGCGAGGAGAAGGCCATTTTGACATGCTTTAGAAGATAATCTGCATAGTGAAGCACACGAGGAAAAGATGTGAGATCCGCCGTTGGGAGCCGGCCTCTGAAGCACTCGGTAGGAAGTTAGAAGTTTTAGTAAAAAGCTCTGAGTTTTGGGAAGTGTATTGCGAAGCAAAGTAACATGTGAAAATTGAGAGTGAAATTTGCGTGTTGAAATGGCGGTGAGATGTTTCGTATCATCGGTATAATTGGGAAACGCAGGTAGCCGTTGGGCGCGCTGTGGAGCACCTGATTGGCCTGGCGAGGAAGAAAGATGAAGAGGGGAAAGTGGATCGGAGGGGGGCGGGGAGGCTCGTCCAAGTCAGGGGAGCATTGGACCGGGAGTTGGAATGCGTTGGCCGGCGACAGCCCGACGACTGCCAGCTCCTTAGAGGGGCGGGCGTCGCAGCCTGTTAAGCAAATGAAAGGGGCTGGAACAGACTGGTGGGTTAAAAGGCACTTCGTGACACGTGTAATTCAATCATGTGGAATTTTTTATTTATTATTTGCTGAATAATTTATTTATGGGTGATGTTAATTGTGAAATTGAAAGGGACATTTTGAATGTGTGTGAAAATTAATGAGTAGAATCTTGGCACTTGAGTATATGGTAATTCCATTTGTCGTTTAAATCAGGCAATTGCATATTGTAATTTGATATTGACGTCCACGGTATGAGTAAATTGGATGTTTAATTTTTAAAAAAGGGATCGGTTCATTTCTGTGAGAAGATTTTTGAGTGATTCTAAAGAATTTTTAACTACTTTCTAGTGTCAGCGGTCTGAGGTATTCTTTGTAAATAGAAGTCAATGAAGTTAGTGTATTTCTTTGTGTGTGTGTTGATTTTGTGTAGGATTTTCTTTTTGTGTGTGTTGTGTTCAAAGTTGGTTGTAGAAAATATACACCAAGTTTTCATTCATTTGTGTGTTTTTGGGTTTCCTTTCTAAACCTGAAAAATCCTGCCAGCGTGAGGTAAACATAAAGCTCGTATACAACATTCGTCGACTATTCCCCAGTAGGTTCTTGCTGCATATATTAGACAGGGATGGCGTTGGTATATACATGAAGACCTTGGCAATAAGATGCTATGCCACAATACGCCACTTTTGAGAAAACAGTAAAGTTTTAGACTTTACATTCTACGCATTGGGATAAAGAGTTTTAATGAATGAAATGCACTGCGATCTTGCGGCGAATCTTTAGAATTAAAACACAACTTCGAGATTCATCTACGGCGCATCGAAAAACACTAATATGTCAATATCACCAGAAATGTGGCATTGCACGTTATTGCCGCAAGGTATATATTGCGAGCTCAGGAAACGGTGAGAGCCTGAAATAGGGGCGGTGAATGAACGTTGCTACTGTACGAAATGAGAAGAAATTGTTCTAAGAGAATATAAAATTTAATAAGAAAATAAATACCCAAATGATGAAAAAGTATTGCAAATACTGCGCATGAGCTCAGCGGTATTATTTTCCTTTCCCTAACCTTTCATCCTAATGCAAAAAATCACCACAATAAAATCTTAAAAAATATGATTACTACAAACAATTGACATTGAATATTAATTGAATAGAAGCCAACGCGCGGCCAATGTTTTCTGAGGATGATCCCATATTCCAATTGCAATGATGAGCCTTTGATGAAAAGCCTAAGCCTGAGGGGTTGTGCGCTCCACGAACACCTCCGTTGCGTTGGGGCAGTGGGTCGCCGCCTTCCACCCCGCGGCAGCGCAGCTCCGGTTTATAACCTTCCCCACACAATTAAAAGCACGCCGCGGAACTAAAAGAGACGCGAACTGGCGTGGGGGAATTTGCCGCACGTCCTAATCACACTCTAAAATATAAGTGCGGGCCCTCGCCCGAAGCAAGATCCTCGGGCACTCGTTCGTCTCTCTGATGGTTATCTCTGTAGCGGGCGCTCGCCCGAATGATTCCGAAACTAGCACGAACTGGTATTCTACGACGCAGATTTTAGAAGGAAATTCAATTTATTTACTTATAATATATTCCGACTCCTCTCTCTCTCTCTCACGCACACACACACATATTGTGTGTGTGTGTGTGTGTGTGTGTGTGTGTGTGTGTACATACAGGATGAGTAACGTAACTTTAGCACCTGCTGTAACTTTTGAACGGTTGGAGCTATTGCAATGCAGGTTTCACGAAAGCGAATGAGGGGCTAATAGACACATGTAATCATTTATATTTTCTAAATTGTATTACGAGATATTTGAGATAACTTTGTTTTTCAAATGGAACTAAACATTCTTACAGTGTATCATAGCGAGTGTAAAAACATGAATTCATTAATATACATATTGTCAAATGTTAGTTGTCGCAGTCCGCCACACAATGTCACGCCGCGCTCCACCAACAAAGGCGCGCTCGGGGAAGGGAAGGGATCTTACTTTTTGAAGATACGAAGCATATTGCAAATATTTACTAAACTGTTGCAATTCTTTCCTGGACTATAGTAATATCTTATGAAAAGAAAAAATGCAGGAAGACAATGCTAATAACTTTCCCAATGTTTCTATCCCTAAGTTATATGCCTATTAATGAAATAGCTCAAAATGTGGAATATTATTTGCACAATCTTAATTATTTATTCTTTTTTGTTTTGTTTCCGTATCCCATTAATATCATGTGATATAACATCCTATTAAATGGAGTTGAAGTAAACTCGCGGTTCGCTCGTTGCTCTTAGCGAAGTCGCTCGCCTTTTAGCGCTGAGGTCCGCGTTCGATTCCCGTACAATTGCATGTGAAATTTTTCCAACAAAACGAGTTTGGCTGCTTCTCAAGGGCTAGTCCAACACCTCTGAAGTGTCCTTAACCCTGCCCCTATCCTAATTCCTTCCCAATTCTGGACGCAGGAGGCGCGTACGCCGAGATCCTACCTAGCGGTTCTCTTGAACACTGACGAGGCGTGACATTCTATGACTATAAATGGAGGATTACTCCAAAGCGCTCAACGCACCCAAGGGGCTTGGAGATACGTTGTGTCAATTTAGACGCAACAAATATGTTAAAAAACGTTCTCGATAAGGTTTATATCGGGAGAATTTCCTTGCCAGTCGAGACAGGTAATTTGCTTTTCCTCTAAAAATGTTTTTAATTCATTTGGCTCTTGCATGGTGCACCATCATGCATGAAAATAGGTTTTTCTCGTTTTTTGAACCACTTGTTATTTGAGGAAGTAGCTGTGTTTTTAACACTTCCCGTACTTTTCAGAATTCATCGTATCATCTACAATGTGCAATGGCACTGGAGCCCTAAAACTAATTACTGACCATACCGTGTAGGAGGGTGTTTGATGGTTGGAACAATGCGCTCTGGTTTGTATTTCTCATTGGATCTTCGCCTGACAAACTTAGATTTTCCGACCGTTACTTGGAAAAACCCCCTCTGAAAAATTCATCCTGTAAAATATCAAATATATTTAGATTCACTATAAATAAAATTTAACTATGAACTTAAAGAACATGTATAGCATTCAATTACCTTTTTGACACTCATCAGTCGTGAAATTGTATTTTTGTGCCCATTGATAACGTTTTGTAGTGTGCCTGGTCTCTGCGTACTGGTCTTCGATCGATTAGGCATTCAGCTAGACATTCTAGATATTCTAGGTATAGCTAGGCATTCTGAAATTTTTTTGATACTAGAATTCCTGCTTCAGAAACTTCTTTTGCTAGGAATTTTATTTGTATGGCATATTTCGAATTTTAACGCAAACATCTTGGATTTTTGTGTCGCTTCTCTGAAATTTTATTCTACGACGACCATTTGGCTTTTAAATCCCATCAAAATCCATTTTTCTTTGTATATTTTGTACTGAACTACGTAAAACTACTAGCTTCAGCTATATCATATTGAGTCAATTTTTTAGCTCTCAAAAAGCTGGCAGTTCGATCAAATTTCATTGGTGACAAATCACTCCTTTTCCCGATGCAGAAAATTGAATCTTAATCACAAATTGCAACAATTTCGTAATATATTGTATTGGGACGGTCGCCCGCGTCACGTGTCGACGCACATCAGTTTTATTTAGTTTGAAATTGTGAGCGTGCGAGGTTTGAGGGCCAGGAAAGAAGCACAAGCACAAGCGCTATAGCTGCCGCGCTTGGGGCGCGCATGGACCGCACCTCGCTGGTCGCTCCATTGTGCCGGAGGGACGCAAGCGGAATGCGCCGTGACTCAACCGAATTTACGTACGCCACGTCGACGGGCGTTGCCACCCACCCAGCCCCTGGATTCCGAGATCTCCCGTCAGCGAAATTCGCACGAAGACGCGAACGCAACGGCTGTAGGTGACACCGCGATTGGGCACAACGCACCGCGTAATTTCGGGTTGGGAGCAATCGCCGAAAACCGAGCGGGGGAGGGTCACGTGGCCTCGCTTCTGGAAGGAGGCCAGTGCTGGTCCCTGGAACGTTCTTCTAACTTTGGCCACGGACGAGTACGGACGGGCTGCTAACTTTGGCCTCAGACGAATAGAGACGCGTTTCTGGGTTTGGCCACGGACGAGCCCAACGTTTCTTTTCAATGATTTGAACGGGTGCGTGAGATCGGAGTTTGTGCTGTTCCGATGAAGTTAACGGGCGCAGAAAGCTGATCGTGCGGGAACGCGCTGCCGCGAGACGCCGCATCGAGTCGCTTGAGTGCCGTCGCCGCCACCTCGCTGGTGGCTCGTGTGCTGCCTGGGCCAGGCCCCACGCCCAACCATCGCGGGACATCCCATGACTGCCAGAGCGCCCGAACTCGCCACGGGCAAAGGCACAATCACCGCCACTTGGGCCGAGGGCCTCAGAGGATGGCCCACCGCACGCGCCACCGCCGAGGCACGTCGGGCCCACATGGGACGTATTAAGATAAGTTAGTTTTAAGTTAGATTATGGAAATTCGTTGTAACCACAGGCTTCACCTCACGTTTAAAATTGTCAATTAAAATTTAACTGTTATGAAGCAATGATTTTCATGGGCGTAATGCATGCAAAAGCCACAATCACGCATGATCCAGCCCCAATTTCAGACTGAGCCGCCAGGCAATGCTGAACGAGGCAGTGGACCAGGAAACAGGCGAGTCGGCGTTACCCTGGGATGCAGCTCGGACAGTACGGGTTGTTATAACACACATCAAACAGTGAACTACTGTTAACAAAGAACTTTCCTGAAGCAATTTGAATAATTTTGAACTGGTGTAATGACGACAAACTCTTGTGTTTTACGATGCAAATGTCACGCTGCCTTTTACATTTATAAGGCATTTACTCACTGAACAGTGTCCCCAACCAACAAAAATGTATGATTGAGAGTTATAAACTCTAAGACAGTATATATAAAATTCAAAAGAACTACTACATAGTAAGATAATTTAATAATTATAACAAGGAAAAGGAGAAAATTGTGATTATTTCGCTGGGGTCTAATAATATGGTAAGGTTTTGTGTGTGCGTGTGTGTGTAAATTTAAATTGTCTCATACGAATCAGCGTAGTAAACATTGAGTGACAAGGAAACTGATATATCAGTGTAAAATTAAAAATCGGCTCTATAAAATAACTAAAAAATATCCATTTGACAAAAATTGTAAATATACATAGACATCGAAGACTTGTTAGTCAGTAATAAGATTCCTAAATATTCTCATCATGAACATATTCTCGGTGAGAGGTAATGTTAAAAACGTTTGGGAATGTGTAAACCTTCATGTGAATGGTAAGACAATGATTCACGATACCTTACAAACGGTATATGATGAAAATAATGAACTGATGGATATAGACTCGAATACTAAAGTTAACGTTTTCAATTAATTCTTTGTAAACATTGGTCCAGCCATGGCACAGGGATTTGATCACTGTGAACAATTATACACCATTTCCTGTTGTCTCCTGTTGGTTGTGTTTGTTACACCTACCTCTGAAAAGGAAATACTAGATATTATTGATAGCAAGTATACCAAAAAGTCGGTGTGAGTGTATGATACCTCGATTCTACTAATTAAAAAAATATTTTTTGTTAATTTTAAATTTCGCTGTTTTTTCAAAAGTTTGTATTTTTTGTAATTTTGTGTTCAAAACTTGATACCATCAAGTTATTATAAAAATTAGAATTGCGTTAATCATATTCTACTTCCATTGTATAATTCTGTCATTTGATGGCTGCAACCCGTTGCATAATGATACTTATTACAATACAGATTTCATTATGATACAGATTCTTGACCAGTCACAGAGAAATTTACAAACCAAGTATTTACACTTAATTAATCATTGAGAATCTTTCTAGTAAATGTTTCGTTCGATTGTGTGCATTAAAATTGCATTTAACATTGTATTATGCTTGTCAGTTTTAATTTGTTTTATTATTAGTCATTTTTACGTGGAATATTGTTAAAAGTAAATTGGACCGTAATTTTACTTTAGTCCTATTTGACTAGCGCAGTGATAGTTATTGGAGGGAACATTTGACTAACGTTAAGATCTGAACGCAAGTGATTTTGTGTTATATGTGGCTGCCGTGTGTTTACCTTTAAAAGCCGACCAACTCTTTAGTTTAAAATGTGTAGTGAATCAGAAGTGGTATTGGCACCGCCGGAAATAAGAGAAAAGGCGAAAATGGTGAGTCGGAATTATTACTGCAACTTTTGTACTTTCGCATGCTGACTGGAACACCAAAGCCATCTGAGGCAAGGGTAGCGAGCCATCCGCTAGGTGGCCTTGGCTGAATCCTGCATGTCAACTGCTACGAAACGATTGAATGCAAAAGTTTAACTTATAAAAGCTAGCATAAGTCGTTGAAATGTACCGTATGAAACTCTTTGTAATGTGTATTAATACACTCGGGTGAAGTTAACGATACTCGCTCGTACCTCGCTCGTATCGTAATATCACACTCGTGTATTAATACCCATCATTACATCATGTACTATTCTCGTCCACACGGCATTACCCTCAGTGAGGTGCAAGGATATCATGTTTTGAGCTTTTTTTTTTTTTTTGTTATTTAACGTCGCATCAACATCTAGGTTATTAGCGACCACTATTGGAGTTAACGTTATGGTAACTGTGAAGATAAAACGATATGGTGCGGGTAAAGGGTAACCGATGAACACATATACAACCATGCCCGAGGCGGGACTCGAACCCGTGATCCTCCGGGCCAGAATCGCTACGACACTACTGCCTTAGCGATCTTGGCCACCGGATCGGCAAGGGACCTTTGTTAATATAAATAGCATCTATTTCTCTCCGGCATTTTAAAAAAGCAGTCATGAAACCTAGAACATACGAAGTAACGAGTAACTTCAAACAATTAGTAAGCTTAAATTTTATATTTTGTTAAATATAAACATTAAAGTATAATACTAAAAGACCCAAAAGATTTTTTAAATAATTTAATGTCTACATTTAATTGAAAAATTGTAGGTATTTACATAATGTAATACTTCTCATCAGGAAAAAATTTCAAAAAAAACCTTTTCTGTCCTTATGTACGTTAAAAATTGTGCTGGCAAATCCAATATTCTCTTTCTCAGCCTTACAAAGGTTACGCCCTTGAGTTGCAACAGATCAGGCCACTAGGGGCGCTGGCTGGGAATTCCTCCCTTTACATCGCAGTGAGCCGTGTATTGTACGTATAGAATTTGGTTGTAGAGACCTGATTAGTATTCCGGTCATGATCCGGATTGTAGGGTCGTGATTATTTCTGTAATTTCTGAAGAATGCGTTGAATATGTCTATTCTCTCTTTTATTATTTGTAATAAAGCGAATTTGCAGGAGGAGTCCAGATTATGCAGATAAATTCTACGAGGTTGGAGCATTGCAACAACTCTCCAGAACCATTACATACTCTTTATTTTTGCGAGTAAATTATTATTATTATTATTATTATTATTATTATTATTATTATTATTATTATTATTAGACCATAACATCCCGTAAGGGGCAAAGCCTCCTGCTTTAGCAGGGTTACATTAGGTTGATATTAAAGTTCACTCAATTTCACTAAAATCGATTAATAGCACTGTGGATCATCTTTTTGCTGTCCATATCCCAGTTGCCTCCATGTTGTTCTCTCTTGGGCCAGTCTTGTCCAGGTGGGACCAGCTGCTTTGCATAGCTCGTCTGTCCATCTTCTCCTCTGTCTCCCTAGCGCCCGATGGTTTCTAGTGATCGGTAGTTTTCCCTGGTTTCTCCGAACAACACAAGGCGAATGCCGGAGCAGTTCCCTAACAAATGAGCCACGAACCGCGTCCGATCTTTTCTTCCCCTTCCTTGTCCTATCCTCATCCCCTTACACACACCTACACTAACATGCACTACACTACCACACATGCTGGGAGACCGGTCGGGGAATTAGAACTTGTCCCGCTGGGGCGGTTCCCTGCTCGTGGGAGGTACCTGGTTGGGGAAAACCCCGCTAGACGGTAGATCGGCACCGGATGTCGTCATCTAATGGGGAAGATCACGCCCACCCCTCGAGGAAAAACATTCAGGACACTTACGGGACTAATGACCTCAGTAGTTGACGCGCCCGGAATCACTAACAATCAATGAATAACTAGAAAAAGAGATATATTTGTTCTGCACAAAATAGAGAAAGGTAAGTCTTTGTCAGGAAGCCAGCAAGTAACACTTGTATTCATTACTGATGGTCTCTCTTGAAGGAGGTATCCAATTTTCACTAAGGCTGACCATATTCTATTTCATCATCTTATGATATAATTAAATATTTTGGCAAATTTATGAACTGATATAACAACGAATATATTCTATTTATCTGGGATTCACACGTCTATGTTGTAATATGTAGGCCTACATCATCAGGGGAGTCATTAGTTGACTCTTGTGTATATCTGCAATTGATAATAATTTACAAAAAATTGTAAGAGTAATTTTTAGTGAAAATAATTGAAGATATACAAGTAGTGTCAAAAAATCGAGTTTATAGCAGTGCAATAAATATATTATTCTATATTTTGTGAGTATTTTATTGTGTTATTTGCATTAAATATTTATTCGAGTGACATAACCTATAACGGAGTTCCGTACAAACGTCTCTTCAGCCTAATACAGCATATCTCGTATTGTTCGGGCGCCTTCTTTAGGCCCAGGCCAACGTTTCCCACGGGCGATCGCAGGCGTAGTCTGGTACGAGTTAGTGGTCGTGTGCGGATTATTATAATTGAACATACCCAGCTCCGGTCCATCTGTCCGCCTTGGAGCATTGATTTCTTTTTAAGATCAATCGATTCTATTTGGCGTTATTCACGGTGAATGAAATATATTTCTTCCATATTTTAAAATAAAATTAAGGAAAATAAAATACTTTTTTCATTGTTAGAAATGATTCTTATATTTTTACTTCCCCAAACCACTTTGAAAAATATGAAAAACTTCTTTTTTTTTCTAATTTAGCCGCGACGCGTATTTCCACTCGGCTGGAGACCGCTCAGAATTCTCTTGCGATTCTCTTTTCGAATTAACACGTCTCGGTCATATATATATATATATATATATATATATATATATATATATATATATATATATATATATTTCTTTTGTAAAACTTATTAATCGTAGAACATTAGGTGCAAAACTATGTGTTTTCAAGCACGTATCAACACAAATTTGACATTTATAACTGGTTTTATACGGGAAAATCATGTCCCAATACTAATACTTAATTCACAGAAATTAGCACAGGAGTCATTGTTGTCGAGCTATGGTTAGATTCCAATCTGATATTCCCTGAAGACTAGCATTTTTTGTTCCATGTATTTAAAATCAGATTTAAATAATTTCTAAAACATTAACTTGTAAATATGTAACAAAAGATCGAATGTAAGAAACGAACAAATATGAAAAAATATACAAATTCCAACTTGAGAAGCATCCTTCTGCTCGGAATTAGGATCACGAAGCGCAGTAAATTCGGACTCGCTTTACGGTCGTGTCCCATCTTCTTGCCAGCTGCCATCTATTGCACTCCAAGGTACATTTTTTTGACATTTTGTCAATATTTCGGTTTCCTGATCGTAGAACCGAAATATTATTTAAGAAATATTAAAGAAAAGTAAAACCTCGTCATAAATGGCAAATTTCATTCTATAATTTGGAGCCGTTTTTAAGAAAATGGCGTTTAAGCGTTACTGTAAATGCAAAATTTGAAGCTCACTTTCGAAGAAAATTTTTGAGTTTTCGAAAAATTTCATTTGCGGTCCTTTGAAGCACTTTTCTTCACAAATACAAGAGTATTTACAAATCAATGGAAATGTGCAGATAAACAGCTTTGGAGACTTTACAAAAATATTAGATTTGTGTAATTTTTGAAAAAACAAAAGAATACAGCAAAATAAACTTTGTTATTTTTAACAGTGAATTCCACTGTACAATACCTGTCGGTAAAGTTTGAAGAAAAATTTGAAGCCATTTTTGAGAAAATGGCATTTGAGCGTTTCTGAAGATGCGGAATTTTGATATCTTTTCCCAAAAAAATTGAAATGTTCGAGAAACTTTATTTGCCATTATTTAAATCACGCGTATTTATAAGTACAATAATGTAAACAAATTGCCGGTAACGTGAATGTAAACGATGTGAGGGACAAGTCATAAATTGAATTTTTTGTATAAAAAAGAATTGAGCAAAATGGCGTCTATTCCATCTTAAAGAGTTCATTTAACTATCCCTACCAAAAAGTTTAAAGAAAAAATTTTGGAGCTGTTTTTGAGAAACATGTTTTTGTATTTTTTTAAACTTTCAAATATTACACGCAATATTGCGCAAAACCTACTGAATTTTTCAAAAAGATTTACATGACTTTAATGAACGAACTAATTATGGACAACATATTGCATTTGAAAGAAAGCTATACCTTAAATTTTGTAGTTGTAGAAAGATACCGAAAACAAATGAAACTTTTAAATTTTTCGAAAATTTAGAGTGAACCTCTTATGCCATCTTAATAAATGTATTTCACTCTATTCTTACTAGAAATTTAAAGAAATTTGGAGACGATTTTCAGAAAACTTTGAACATGTTCAAATGGGGTTCATGTAAATTACTACCAAATTTTAAAAAATGTTTTTCAAAATCTCACAGCTCCAACTAGAGCCAGAGGGACAGACGTTACTTCAATTTGGAAAAAAATCTACGTATGACTTAGGCGCTGGTAGTGTTCACAGGCGGACGGTCGGACGGACGTTTCGAATAAAATCACATTTTCAGTATCAGGGGACCCCAAAACATATATTTCCATTGAAATCCATTACGTACGCACCTTTGTTCCATTGAACATTGAACATTACGTACGCACCTTTCCGACTCTTTGCCCGTTGCATGTGGAGTTCCTCAAGGATAGATTTCAGGCCCTATTCTGTTCCTTCTTTACGTAAACGATATGCCCTCGACGATTCGAAACGGAAGAACGGTTCTCTTTGCGGATGATACGAACATCCTTTGCAATAAAGAAACCGTAAATAGTACAATATCAGATGTTTCAAATTGGTTCCGAAATAACAAATTAATAGTAAACGAAAAGAAAACGGTTTTAATGCAGTTTTCCATTTCAAATAAACAATTCTGTAAAGTATTGAAAATGAACGGTGTACCATTGACTGATGTTAAGGCAACAACATTTTTAGGTCTCTCAATTCAGTCAAACCTTAAATGGAACGTCCATTTAAATGAATTGAACACAAAATTAAGTTAATTATGCTACGCGTTCAGAATTCTTGCAAAGTCAGCCTTCATAGTGCTCGTTGTGTATACTTCGCGAATGTTCATTCCCGCCTGAGATATGGCAAAATATTGTGGGGAAATACATCTTATAGCTCCCAGACTTTTAGATTACAAAAACGAATTGTACGAGTAATAAAATATAATACAAATCCCGCCCACGTGATTCATGTAAGCCTCTCTTCATTAATCTAGGAATTCTACCATTACCGTGTCTTTTTATTTACGAATCAGTGGTTTTTGTAAAAAATGACTTGCTTAAGGGCGGGAATATATTTTCAAAAAATGCCTAAGTCTATTACTATAACACTCGACGTAGAAATCATATTCATCAGGTGACAGTATCAACAGCTCATTACAAAAAATTCACATACAATACATGTACATTATTTTACAACACTTTGCCAGATGACATTAAACGATTAAATTCAATAGAAAAGTTTAAATCACAAGTGAAATCGTTTCTGCTGCATAACTGTTTTTATACAGAGATTATACTGAGCATCACAAGAAAAGCAACATTAATTTTAACAATGATTCATAATGCATTAATTACCATTTTGTCTGTATAAATGAGTATAAACAACCTGTAACAACTATTGTAACACAGCTTCCGGGTCAATGACCACCATCTCGATCAGGTTTTTCGTCCAGTTTCCCTGATTCATTGAGCAAATGCTGAGATGGCCCCTTGTTTTGCTTCTGGACGTAAATGTAACTTTATTTTCTGTGCACGTCTTCTAGAATTCAGTGGGAAATACAATTATTCAAATTATCGTTTCCATGTTGTCGCGGCAGGAAGTAATAAGAGCCAAAATTTATTGCTTATTTATCCTTGAAAATAGATTTTATTACATGGGAGTTTTTTTTGTTTGTTTTTTTCTCCCTTTCAAAATTCAAAATTTATTGCTTATTTATCGTTGAAAATAGATTTTATTACATGGGAGTTTGTTTGTTTTTTTTCTCCCTTTCAAAATTCAAAATTTAAGTAGTATATGAGTTAGTGTAGGGATCACAGAATTTTGAAAATGTGCACACAATTCACTTTTTCCCATAGCACGTCATACGCAGTTTTTAACTTTTTTGACGTAAAATAAATAAATCTCGAAATTGATCTTCCGCAGCATTACATAACTTTCTCTATACTACGTATATTATTGCGTACATACGTATGTATACCAGAAAGTAACTAGTGGTGCTACCGAATGGCACAAACCTTTTAGTAGTAAAGTTTTCTCATTTCTTTGGTATGGTTTGCCTTTGCGGTTTTGCCCCATCGTCTTGCAAGCTGCGATCTATCGCCACCAAAATACATTTTTTTGACATGTTTTCAATTTTTCGGTTTTCTGATTGGAGAAACAAATTATTACTTCAAGAAAATTAAAGAATGGTAAAGGCTTGTCCTCAATGGCAATTTTCATTGACAAACTTAGAGCCTTTTGTAATAAAATGGCATTTAAGGGTTACTGTAAATACGAAATTTGAAGCAGTTTTCGCAGGAATCTATCGAGTTTTCGGAAACTTCATTTAAAGTCATTTGAAGCACATTCACTCAGAAATGAAATATTGTATACGAATCGCGGGAAACGTGTATATGAACGGCGTGAGAGATTTTATGGGTGTAGCCGGGCAAGCTTCATCCATCTGCAGCGCCAGGAGAAGGTAAGTCGAGGTCACCCTGAGAGCACCCACGGCGGCCGGTGTTATACTACGTACCTACAAGTATGCGAGAAAATAAAAATTGCAACTTCACAACTGCACTTTTGGAAGACGCAGAATTTTCTTAAGTTTGAAAAACAGTCATTTCAACAAACCTGCACCATCTTTCGGCGACCTATTCGGTAAATGAGGTCTAAATTTAAACACATTTTTGTGTTATTTTTAAGGAAAATATTTTTCTAGAAAATATAAGTTGCCTATGTTTGAGAAAAAAATTCTTGTCAAAAATGTTTTCGGAAATTTGAACATAACATCATTTTTAGATCTGTGTTTCATGAACACATTTCATTAAAAAAAGCTTTATCTTCATAAGAGTTGTAGCAAGACGCCAAAAAAATGTAAATTTTTCCAGTTTCTTAAAATCAGGGTATTCAACCAATGTCAGACCTGCCCTAGTCTCCTAAACGTCCTTTAGACTATCAAACGAATCCTATTTTGTCAAAAAGGATGCAACAGTCTTTGAGAAAAAGTGTGTAAACATAGTTAAAAATTGCTTATATTTCACGTAGAAATTCGCGAAAAATACTCAAAATTTCGAAAAATCATGCTTGACCTTATTTCAAAATGTATCTTTAGGAATAGATTTAATTAAGGATAAAACTCTACCTTTAATATTTCATTTGTAGAAAGACGCCGATAAAGTTTTGGATTTTTGCACTTTGCGAAAAATCAGGAAATTAATTGAACATGAGATCTGTATCATTCTCATAACAGTCCTTCACACTACTAACAACAAAATTTAATAAAAAACGATTAAGCCATTACCTTGAGAGTTTGAAAATGGATCAGGGGCTTCATGTAAAGCACTCCCCAAAATTAAAATAGCTGTTTAAAAATCAAGGAGCCGCGACATTAAACAGTGCAATTGGGGATATATCAATTTTGGAGAATATCGGCTAAACGGTTTAGCCATTATCGTTGTTGACGGACGGACAGAAGATTTGCCGTCAATGGATGTTTCAGTACCAAGATGTCGCAAAACATGTATTCTGACTATACCATCTTTTAGAGAATATTTTTCTTAAGTTAGCAACTAAATTTATCCACTTTTTTGTTACCATGGCCCAGTAAATAATATGCGTTTTTTCTTTCGAAAATTCCCGTCGAGGTGGGTTGGTCCACGTCCTGACGGGGGGATACAGAGAGGGCTCTCAAGTATTCCTTTCCTTCACAAGTCGCTTTTCTTCTCCCCATTGTACATTCTCATTCTTCTATACTATCCTGTCTCTTTTCTTCTCCCTCTTCTATTTCACTGGCCCCCTCTGTATGCTGAACGCCCACCCATGTGTTTGCCGTGCATGGCGACACGTGTCGGAGGGAATGTATGTCCTGGCGGTTGAGGGGCCTGTCTGTTTCCCAATTACTCTCCTCGTGCTCCTTTTTTTCTTGGCACCCAGGAATACGTGCTCTTACGTATTTTGGGGAACATTTCTTGTAGGTCTTGATACACTTGCTTTGGCTACGGACTCTTCTAGACGGGCGGTCGGGAGCTAACCCACTCCCGATCAACCGGCTTGGACTAGGTCTAGTACTGAACTCCAGGGTGAGCGGGGGGATCCACGGCGGTGCAGCGCTGTGGTAACCCCCCCACTATATCCCCGTGGCAACCCTGGCACTCCGATGGAGTGTCCCCATGTTGGGCTCCGTGGTGGGTGGGGACCACGGGGATGAATCTGATATCCTCTTAATGAATAAAAAACCTACCCCCCCGGCCTCTTCCATAAGGAAGAGGAGATTTGTTGGTGAAACAGTAAATCTTGAGTTTTTTCTGTAATGAGTCAGACAGACCTACTACCCCCGCTTTCTCGTCATGTCAAGTAAAAGAGAAAATGAAACTATGAAGAGTGTCAGCCCGATCAAACTTGCCAGAGAAATCAAAAAGTTTGGCAAATTTCAGTGAGTGGTTCGTCAAAGAAACGGCACAATCCTTTTCGAATGTCGCTCTGACGTACAGATCAGCAAAATCACTGACCTGAAAGAAATAGCCGGCCTCCAGGTGCATGTGTCCGCCCACCCGACCTTAAACCTCTGCAAGGGCGTGGTAAACCACGAAGACTTCGCTACTGAATCGGAAGAAAATTTGAAAGCCTTCTTTGAGCCATATGGTGTGTCAGAGATTTACAGGATTAAGCGGAGAGTAAATGGGGTACCCACTCCTACCTCAACTCTAATACTGACCTTCGACCGTCCATCGCTACCAGAGAAGATAACGTGTAGCTTCTACAATCTCCGTGTCAGGCAGTATGTTCCAAACCCTCTGCGCTGCTTTAAATGCCAGAGGTTTGGCCATACGCAACCTCGCTGCATGAGCACCGCAGTCTGCGTGCACTGTGGAAGGGAGGTTTGTAATGACTAACTGCTCCGCCGAGGCAAAGTGCGTAAACTGTTGTGGAAAACATCCATCTAATTCCAACAAGTGCCCCATTTTCTTAAGAGAAAGAGAGATCCAGAAGATCAGGGTCTCTGAGAAAGTCTCCTTTCCGGAGGCACGACGTCGTTACCAGACGCGAAACCCCGTGGACATGGCCCGAAGTTTCGCTGACACCGTGGGTCATTATAAAGTAAATTCTGAAACCCAAACGCCTAAAGCCTCCACTTTGTGCGATGCTGCCTGCCATGTGTCCTTTGATGACATCGGCGGAGATGCAAATCCCAAATCTCTTGTCCCGCCTGAAACAAAATCGGAAACAAAAACCATAAATATTTCAACCAACACCCAAACACATCAAGAGAAGCTGAGGCCGACATGCCCTATTGCTAGATCTAGGTCGCCTGTGTCAAGGGACCGTGGTGTCCCAATACATGCGACTCTCTCCAGCAGTAGTCAAGATGACTCTGCTGGGAATGAGGAACCTCGCATGAACCATGCCATTACTTTCCAACAAAGGGAAAAGAAGAAAAAGAAACCTGATACATAACCTACCCTTGAACCAAAAACTTAACTAGAAACTATGGCTCTCCTGTCATGGAACATAAATGGCCTTCGAACCCGTTTGGATGAATTGAAGTTAATAATGTCTATACATAGACCCGTGGTTATCTGCCTCCAGGAAACACATCTCCTTTCTGAGCACTCCATCTCTCTACGCGGTTTTTGTTGCTACAGGCAAGACGTAGACGATGGCCTCCGCGCCCATGGCGGAGTCGCCACGTTTATCACAAACTCTTTGGTATCGAATGAAATAGAGATACGAACCACTCTGCAGATATCTTGCGTTCGTGTAAATTTCCGAACTATTTCTGTTACCATTTGCAACATTTATATCCCGCCTGGACAAGTTGTGTCGTAAAAAGAACTGGAAGATGTGCTCTCTCAGGTGCCTACACCTTTTCTCATTGTGGGGGACTTCAACGCCCACAACCCTGCCTGGGGTGGCACAAGGTCATGCTCGAGAGGCAGGTTACTTGAAAATATCATAGATAACCAAAACTTAATTCTCCTTAATTCTGGCGAAAGTACACACTTTTCCGTAGCTTCTAACACATTCTCGTCCGTGGACCTAGCTCTCTGTAGTCCCTCCGTTTCTACAATCTTCGAGTGGACTGTCCTCGGCGACCTGCATGGCAGTGACCATTTTCCCATTCGGGTCAACCTCGATATTCCCGATCTGAACGTTGCTCGCCGTCCTCGGTGGCTAATCCACCGAGCTGAGTGGTAAACATTCAAGAAAGAATTACGAATATCGGAAAACAGCCCAAACGACATCGATGCTATGGTTGCCCATTTTAATAACGCCGTCCATGATGCGGCCTCATTTGCCATCCCGAAGTCGTCGGGCCATGCACGACACCCCCCTGTGCCATGGTGGAACGATGATTGTGCCACCGCGGTCCGGGATCGGAAGAGGGCATTGGCAAAACTTAGTAGGTTCCCAACCATGGAAAACCTAATAAACTATAAAAGATCCCGAGCCAGAGCTAGATTAACGATACGAGAAAGTAAGGCTGCGTCCTGGAGAGCCTACATCTCGTCACTTTCTTGCCGTTCATCCCCTAAACTTGTGTGGAGAAAGGTCCGACAGATCGGTGGAAGACTCCCTTCGCCGTCTATTTCAGGGCTTATGGTAAATGGCAATCTCCTACCCTCTCCACAAGAAATTGCTGTATAAATGGCCTCTCATTACGAACAAATCTCCAGCTCCGTACACTATTCTTCTGGCTTTCAAAACACGAAAAGAAAAATGGAAAACTGTAAATTAGACTTCTCGAGTCGCGTGGAGGAAGATTACAATGCCTTTTTCTCCATGGAAGAACTCTCCTGTGCCCTCGCTTGTGCGAAAGATTCTGCTCCAGGACCAGACCAGATACATAACCAAATGTTGATACACCTACCTGAAAACGCTCGTTCGTTTCTCCGCGGCATTTTCAACAAGATTTGGGCTGAACATGCTATACCAAGGATTGGCGTGAAGCCATCGTTCTGCCAATCCCTAAAGAAGGAAAGGACAGAACAACCCCCTCAAGTTACCGCCCAATCTCGCTCACAAGCTGTGTGTGCAAGCTTTTAGAGCGAATGGTAAATACACGTCTGGTCTGGCTCCTGGAACAAAAGCACCTCTTTACACCTCTCCAATGTGGCTTCAGGAAGCACAGGTCAACCATGGACCATCTAGTCACCCTCGCTACCCAGATTTCCACTTCTGTCGTGCTACGTCAGCACCTGGTAGCAATTTTCTTCGATATAGAGAAAGCGTGACACCACCTGGAGGTACGGTATTCTTCCCACCTTGCATACTTGGGGCCTCAGGGGACGGCTCCCTTTGTTTCTAGTAGGTTTTCTTTCATCAAGATCTTTCCGCGTCCGCCTTGGCGACGTGTTATCCTCTAGTCACCATTTAGAAAACGGTGTTCCCCAGGGATCAATTTTGAGCGTCACTGTGTTTGCCATTGCTATCAATAGTATTGCATCAGTTATCCGGGAGCCTGTGAAAGCATCACTGTTCGTTGATGATTTTGCAATTTTTTGCTCCTGCAAGAGCGTGCAAGTTATTCAGAGGCAACTAAACATGTGCTCAACAAACTGCAGGAATGGAGCGAAGACACAGGATTCAAGTTCTCTGCCTCAAAAACCACTTGCATGCACTTTTGCAGAATCCATCACCTCCATAATCACCCCGACCTTTTTCTTGGAGGACAGCAGCTTCCATTCGTTGAATCCGCAACCTTCCTTGGACTCACATTCGACAAGAGCCTAACCTGGCGAAAATACATCCGTAAACTACAGGGCCGATGTGTATCACCTATGAATCTCCTTCGCACTCTTACTGGTAGCTCTTGGGGCGCAGACCGTGTTTGTCTTCTGCGTTTGTATAGAACTCTCATCCGCCCTATCTTGGATTACGGATGCATAGTGTATGGGTCAGCGTCTCCATCAACCCTCCGGCCATTAAATACCATACACAATGCTGGCATAAGGATTAGTACAGGCGCCTACCGCACGAGTCGCATCGAATGCCTCTTGGCCGAGGCTGGAGAACCATCCCTGAGCCGAAGGCGGGATATTCTGATTGCCTCCTATGACGCGAAATTATCCCATGTTGATACTCCCTCGCGTCAATCAGTCCTCCATCCAACCCACCTGACTTCATATGCGCTTAGACAGTCATTACCCCATCCCTTGGGTGTCCGTCTCCGTATCCTCTTAAAGAAGCTTCATATAAAACTACCCAACCCTGTGAACCCCCCCCCCGAAACCTTGTTTCCCCTTGGAAACTACACCGGCCGATAATAGATCTTAGACTGTCTAACCTTCCTAAATCCTTGACTCCCCCCAGTACATTCTTATCGGAATTTGAGGCGATAAAATCTACGTATCCTGGCCACTTCTTTATTTACACCGATGGCTCCTCCGAAAACGGCAAAGTCGGATTTGCCTACTACTGCAGTAGATCCACGCAAGGCTTTCGACTTGACTCTTCGTGCAGCGTCTATACCGCAGAGAAGTATGCGCTCTTGGAGGCACTTAACTATGCTGGATCGATGTCACTAAAGAAAGTAGTGATCTGCAGTGATTCAAAAAGCTCTTGAATCCATCTCCTCCTCGTCTTGTGTCCCACTGACAATGACCATCCACCAGCAACCCCACCATCTCTTGGTCCGCCACTATATTTTAGTCTTTTGCTGGGTCCCTGGACACGTGGGAATAAGAGGAAATGAAATAGCTGACCAGGCAGCAAAGTCTGCCTCGAAGAAAAGAGAATTGGACATCTTCACAGTCCCCACGGAAGACACTAAGCTGTTTATAAAACGCTCTATCCGCAGTGAATGGCAAACAGAGTGGCATAACTCAGAGTATAAGCTCACGAGAATCAAGGATTCCATAAATCCTTGGTCTTCCTCATCTCGTGATGCTCGGCGAGAGGAGATCATTTTAACACGCCTCCGAATCGGTCACTGCCATTTCTCCCACGGTTACCTCCTCCACGGGGACCCACCCCCTATATGCGAATACTGCAAAATAGATCTTACCGTGGAGCATGCTCTCTTACACTGTGTTAAGATAAGAGAGAGCCGTCGAAGGCATGACCTTGCTAGCTCCCTTGCGGAGATTCTTAGTAATGCTGAATCTTCTCTCTGCAAGCTTTTTGGCTTTTTGCGAGAGACTGGCTTGTACAGCCTTATCTGAGAGATGATATTGCCAATTATTGGCTTTTAGTCCGAGATTTTAAACAAAAAAAACTATCTGGCAATTTTCTGCCAAACCCTTTGATTAGGATACGTCCCTTCTCAGTTTTACTTTGCTTTCTATTAAAGATTTTAATTTTCTTTGTTAACTTGGAACTGCAATATTATGCACTGGTCTTAAAATAATTTGACACGGGCGCAAATGACCTTAGCCGTTGAAGCGCCCTTAAACTCAATCAATCTTTCGAAAATTCGCCGTGTTTTCGGGTATTCCATAACTTCATTTTGCATAAGCGTTCTCGAGAAAGTGAAAAGTTTTCTTTAATCTCTTTTCGGACAGTGCATCCTCGTCCCGGACTATTGCACACACATTGGATATTTATTGTGTTACCGAATGTTTGATTATTGTGAAGTATCAGACGTTTCTTGTTGCAAGTCTTCCGCTGACTTGTCTGATACAATCGTTTTTTGTTGGTAGGTGAAGGGAGTTTTGCATCCGAGAAAGACAAGATAGTCACGACACAACAGAGCCAAAGAACAGACGTGGATTGCATCCGTAAGAGAAGCTTATCGAACTGTGACCAGACCACGCACCACAAAGACGACCCCTGGAATACGCCCATCCACAGGGGAAAACATTTTAAGTGTTCCGTGTGCAATAAGATCTTCAGTAGAAAGGAGTTGCTTAGGCATATGCGCACCCACACTGGTGATAAATGTTTTCAGGGTCCCATCTGTGAGAAGACCTTCAATAGAAAGGGCAAGTTAGCTTGTCACATGCCTACCCCCACTGGTGAGAAACCTTTCCAGTGTTCCGTCTGTGAGAAGACCTTCACTGAAAAAGGAACCTTGAATAGACACTTCCGCACTCACACTGGCGATAAACCTTTCCAGTGTTCCCTCTGTGAGAAGACATTCACACAGAAGGGAAGCTTGAATGAGCACACGCGCACCCACACTGGTGAGAAACCTTTTCAGTGTTCCGTCTGCGAGAAGACTTTCACTCTGAAAAGTTCTTTAGATAAGCACATGCGCACCCACACTGGTGAGAAACCTTTCCAGTGTTCTGTCTGTGAGAAGACCTTCACCGAAAAAGGATCCTTGAATAACCACTTCCGCACCCACACTGGTGAGAAACCTTTCCAGTGTTCTGTCTGTGAGAAGACCTTCACCCAAAAACGAACCTTGAATAACCACTTGCTCATTCACACTGGTGAGAAACCTTTCCAGTGTTCCATCTGTGAGAAGACCTTCAATCGGAAGGGAAAGTTGAATGACCACACGCGCACCCACACTGGTGAGAAAGTTTTCCAGTGTTCCGTCTGCGAGAAGACTTTCACTGTGAAAAGTTCTCTAGATAAGCACATGCGCACCCACACTGGTGAGAAACCTTTTCAATGTTCTATCTGTGAGAAGACCTTCAGTAGAAAGGACAAGTTAGATTGTCACATGCGCACCCACACTGGTGAGAAACCTTTCCAGTGTTCCATCTGTGAGAAGACCTTCAGTAGAAAGGACAAGTTAGATTGTCACATGCGCATCCACACTGGTGAGAAACCTTTCCAGTGTTCCGTCTGTGAGAAGACCTTCGCTAGTAATGGACACTTGGTTCAGCATATACGCACCCACACAGGCGAAAGGCCTCACCAGTGTTCCATCTGCGAGAAAACCTTCACTCAAAAAAAGGGCTTGAATGAGCACATGCGCATCCACACAGGTGAGAAACCTTTCCAGTGTTCTATGTGTAAAAAGACTTTCTTTGAGAAAAATTCTTTGGATAAGCACATGCGCTCCCACACTGGTTAGAAACCTTTCCAATGTTCCGTCTGTGAGAAGACTTTTGCTCTGAAAAGTTCTTTAGATAAGCACATACACACCCACACTGGTGAGAAACCTTTCAAGTGTTCCATCTGTGAGAAGACCTTCACTGAGAAGTGAAGCTTGAATGAGCACACGCGCACTCTCACTGGTGAGAGACCTTTCCAGTGTTCCGTCTGCGAGAAGACCTTCACTAAAAATGGACACTCTGTTCGGCATATACGCACCCACACAGGGGAAAGGCCTCACCAGTATTCCATCTGCGAGAAAACCTCTCAAAAAGGAGGCTTGAATGAGCACATGCGCATCCACACAGGTGAGAAACCTTTGCTCCGTCTGTGAGAAGACTTTCACTCTGAAAAGTTCTTTAGATAAGCACATACACACTCACAGTGGTGAGAAACCTTTCCAGTGTTCCATCTGTGAGAAGACCTTTACTGAAAAGAGGCGCATGTATAGGCACATGCGCATGGATAGGCACATGCGCATCCACACTCATGAGAAACCTTTCCAGTATTCCGTATGTGTAAAACCAGATAAAGAGAAAGCAAATTGTAATAGAGTCCTGAAAATTAAGAAATTGCTCCATTGGAACATTGTTTTCGAAGATCACGTGGATGGAAGTGTTGTCATGGCAATGTCAATGGCATGGAGATGTTTCGTATCATCGGTTATCGCTGCTTGCAAGGACGGTCAGCACGTAGGCGTTTGACGCTCTGTGGTTTGGATTGAATTGTGGACGCAATTGGTTGGTCTTACGCGAAAGAAGGAAGCAAGAAAGAAAGAACGGGGGAAGTGGAACATAAATCTCGTATTGAACATTCGTCAACGACTCCCCAGTAGGTGCCTTCTGCATGCATTACACGGGGTGGCTTTAGAATATATATGAAGACCGCGGCAATAACATGCTATGCCACAATACGAAAGGTTTGAGAAAATAGAGGTTTAGACATTGCATTTTTCACATTGGGATAAAGAACTTTAATATATGAATTACACTGCCATTTGTGGCGAATCTTTAGGTCGTGATAAAAATATATTTGCGACTCGTATTTAACGGATGTTTGGAACGTGCCAGTCCGCCACAGAAGGTCACGCCCCGCTCCACCTGAAAACGCGCGCTCGGGGAAGGTAAGGGGGATCTTAGTAATTAAAGTTATGAAACCTTTCCATATATTCACAAAACTGTTGTATTTTCCTCAACTCTGTTTTACATCGTTCTGCATTTTCACATTTTTATATTGTTTAAGAATGGAAAATATAGTTTTGTCATAAGTAGTATGTATTGAGATAATATTATATATTATTTAAACTTCATTTAAAGGGGTGTCATTCCATAGGAGATTAATGGGATCTGGGAAGCTAAACACTGTTAAAATGAATTATTAAGGTGTATAAAGAAAATTAGATGTTTTCAGCAAACAATTGTTTTAATGAGAATATAGTAATACCGTATGAAAAGAGAAAAATTCAGGAAGGCGATAATAACTATCTTTTTCTCGCTCATAGGGGCGATAGTAACGATCCCTTCGTTTCACGCCCACAGGGCTTTGCCCTCGGTGAGGTGCGAGGATGTGATGTTTTGAATTTATGTATATGTACTTATTTTTGTATTGTGTAACAAAAAATAAATAAATGGAAAGTGGTGACTCCTTACTTACTCTGACTAGGTGTTAGAATATGATTTGTACATACACTTTTAAGATATAGGGGGCCTTTTGTTAATATAAACAGCATCCATTTCTCTCCGACACTTTAAAATCCAACCATGACGCCTAGAACACATGAAGGAACGAGTATCTTCAAACAATTAGTAAATTTTATATTTTTAAAATAAACATAAATGTACAATTATAAAATATACAAAAGGTATTCAATAGTTTAAAGCATACTGTGACCTCTCTACCTTTTCACGATATTCACTAAAAGGCCTACAGCGGGTCACTCAAATAACATTGTATTACTTGACCTGTGACTTATGACAATATCACGCAAACAATTAGGAATGGTTTTGTTTGTCCTAACTGCCCTACAGGAGTGGGTCTTTTAACCTGCTTTTTTGTAATAAAAGAAACATAGGCAAGTTAATCTTTTAACTATGAACAGAGTTCTAGATATATATTTTGTTAAATACTTGAATACAATTTTATCTACATTTACACATTGCATTGAAAAATTCTATCACTTACTCTACCTTTAGCAATTGCGTGATTACCTAACAAATGCAGTTGCGTTTTAACACTTGCATAAACACTTTACATAAAATTATATTACTCTTCACTTCACAAAAAAACACAATAAAATAACTTACACAAAACAATAATACATGGAAACACAAAATGCTGAAAAAGAATCACATACCAAAATACCCTTTACATACACTTTCAAAGAAATTGTCATTTGAATAGTAGATGAAATTTATACAAGACGTTTTACTTTCACGTAGATTATTACCTTATACAATTTAGCCAGCAAAGAAAGAAAATGTCGTTATGCAATGAACGTACAATTAATAACTCTTTTACTGATTATTGGTTTGTAACAATTTGAAAACGATTAAACAATAAATTGAAAACACACTAAAAGAACAAATATTATCGTTAATAGAAAAATGAAAAAATAGGTTTTTACAATTCTTAACATGAATTAACTATCTGGCTTCCTTTTACGACTGCAATATTATAAAAGATTACGTTTAAATGATTTTAATATAATTACTCAACTATCTACGTCTGTAAGTGAGATGAATTCTATCTCTGTAGAATCATTCTCGCTTTAAACAGTTCTTTTCTTTCGAGAATTTTTAGTGAAGTTGTCTGACTTACGACACATCGTCTCGAAGAGATATTTCCACAGCTTGGAGCGGCGACGGCGACCCAGATCCTTTCAAGGTCGTGGCAACCCCTTGCTTCGGCGAACACGTCCTTTGGTGAATCGCTACCACAGCCCTTCGGATTTTATTCAATATGACTACAATATCTCCGCGTAGTGAATTTCTTATGTGGTAAGTCAAGACGAAAGACAAAAAAAGCTGGAAATAGCAAGAAACATTTCCTGTAGCACATGCTTTCTACTTCAGTATACGTTCTTGAACGTTGAAATATATTATTTCATCGCTGATAGAAAAATAGTATATTTCTACGTAATGCGTTCACGTGAATTTATCAGAATATTCATGATTTAAACTTTTCAATTCTCTCATACATGGTATCGTTATTTTAACATGAGACGGATTACCTTTTTCAAGCTTCTTATCGTCCAAATACGGCGAATTCTCCTCTCCGTGCAACACGAACAATTTCGGTGCGTCCAGATGGGCGGTCGGCAGCAAAAGAGCAGCTTTTCGTAGCGGTGCTTTGCGCTAGTGCTAATATTTTCAAGGGTGATTTCAGATTGGTTGTCGTTCCATTCTACGCGAGTGCGTTCAGAAACTTTAATAAATTCTCGCAAGGGATACCATTTACTGCTGGCGCGATCTCTTGCAGTTCGGTAACACTATAATAGCATCTTGTCGCGTCTTGACGTTCTCGGGTGCTTCTCAAAAATCAATGGAACCGACATATGGGCGGTTACAATACATTTAATTAGAAAATTGTAGGCATGTACATATTATAGTACTTAACACTTCTCATCAGGAGGAAATAAAAAAAAAGCGATTTTGCGTCCTTATGTATTTCATAATTTATGCAACCAAATCCAGCTCTCCTTAGAAAGGTTACGCACGTAAGTTGCAACAGATCAGGCCACTAGGGGCGCCGGCTTCGAATGTCTCCCTTACATCGCAGTGAGTCGTGTATTGTCTGTATTAAATTTAGTTGTATGGACCTGATGATCTGGATTGTTGAATCGTTTCTTTTGTATTTCTGAGGAATAAATTCCAAATTTAAATTGTTTATTTATCTTTTATTTGTAATAATGAGTATTCACAGGAAGAGTCGTGAGTATGTCTATTAAGCCTACGAGAGTTGGGGCGTTGCAACTTATTTTTTCTGAAAATACGAGGTCGGTGGAAAATGTGAAACATACACATGAAAGCGCAAGGCAAAAAGTAAATGCTCGGACATCTAATTACAGCAAAAATGGGTTTCGCAAGATACTTGAAATTACTTCTGGTTTCATGTTAAAACGATTTCAGCGCACACGAGAACCCAATATCCAGAAATATTACATACTCTGTCAACTTTTGTTAGTGCATAAACCACATTAAAAACGAGTGTACTACAGTTTCATGCATATAAGTGTGAAATCAGTCATCATTTCGTTAGGTTTCACTATAAGGGAGTGATAAAATATACTCTCCGTGTGAGTGAAAAAATTGACTCCTAGCTGACGAGTGAGTCCTGCAAGAACATTTCAACGTCTGTAAAGCTAGCACCCCCACTTTCGAAAAACTGAAAAATTTTTGCGCCATAATTTTGGGCTAATTTCAGCCCCCATTCAAAAATTTTGGGCAACCTCCCAACACCCCGAAATTAAAATTTCAAATTGATGCTGGTGAAGCTAGCACCCCCACTTAATATTCAAAAATTTTTGTACGGTCGAAACAAGTGAATTTTGGAGTCCTGAGCGCCATTTTTCGAATTTCCGAAACTCACCCCCAAATAAGAAAATCAAAAACCAAAACCACCCCAAATTCTCAAAACTCAAAAATTCTTGCACCATAATTTTAGGCTAAATTTGGGCTTTTCAGTGACACCAAAAACATTATTTTTGATACCCTAAAACCTCCCAATTTAAGATTACAAAATAGGGGAGGTTACGTTTTTACCCCGACTTGCTCAAAATTCAAAATTTTTTGCATGATCTAAACAATTGAATTCTGATTTTTCTATGGGCCACTACTCAAAATTTTGAAAGTCACCCCTAACTACGAGAGAGAGAAATGAGAACCACCCGAATATTTCATAACTAAAAAAATCATGCGCCATAATTTGGAGTCTTTAATGACACCGAAATAATTTTTTAACCCACATTACGAGTACAAACACCCCAATTAAACTTAGCAAAAAGGGGGATTGAAAAGCTCCACATGCTCAGAACTAGAAGATCAGAAGAAATCACACACACACACACACACACACGATATTAACATTCAAAGAAATTAGAGCCACTATTCCATCCATCATAAGCAATAGCAAAATTTTAGTTAATGAAAGATTTATTATAGATAATTTATCACACATTTTTTCATTTCTTTAATATTTAAATTGTTATAAAACCTGAACTACAAGACTTTCTCTTCCAGGAATCGATTAATCTCTAAATTACATACACGTAAGTTCCACAAACCCCAAAACGTGCATACGATATTACAAACTTTCGAGCACTTTTCCATTGTTCAGAAATAAACACAAAAATAATGAACGTATACGAACAAGACATTTTTTGACAATTGTCCACATAATTCTAAATTATACGCGTTACTCAAATAATTTTGGGCTACTACAGTATTGTTTTTAAAAAATTAAATTAATAAAAATAATCCCACAATTTATCAAATCTTTTTTCTTCCTTTGTAATAAAACCTAAATTACACGACGTTCTATTCCAGTTATCAAATATTTCTAAAACACATAGAATGGAGTTCGAAAATGCTCAAAAAAAATTTTGGGCTTCTCTCCTTTCCTTCCCAAAAACTCGATATTTCGACCTTATGGGTTATTTCACATTACCTAGTAATAAACTGATAAATAATGAACGTATACGAACAAGACATTTTTTCACAATTGTCTTCATAATGGTTAATGAAACGAGACACTCAACTAAATTTGGGCTAGTCTAATACGTATTAAACAAATTATAAACTAATAAAAGTTATCCCAAACTCTTTCCATTCACCATTCTTTACAATCTTATAAAACCTAACTATACGACATTCTCCTCCAGAAATTAAATATTGTCTAAAACACATACAAGAGAGTTAGACAATGTTCAAAAATAATTTTGGGCTTCTCTACTTTCCATCCAAAAAATCGAAATCTCGTACCTACGATATTTCGACCTTTTGAGTTTTTTCACATTACCTAATAATAAACAGAAAAATAATGAACGTATTCGAACAAGACATTTTTTCACAATTATCTGCATAATGGTTAATGAAACGAGCCACTCAAATCATTTTGGGCTAATCTAGTACGTATTAAAAAAATTATACACTAAAAAAATTAGCCCAAACATTTTCCGATCACTTATTTTACATTGTTATAAAACCTAAACTACACAACATCCTCTTCCAGTAATGAAGTATTGTCTAAAACACAAACAAGGGAGATTGACAATGTTCAAAAGTAATGTTGGGCTTCTCTCCTTTTTTTCCAAAAAAATCTTTAATTCTCGTGCCTACGATATTCCGATCTTATGAGTTTTTACTCATTATCCACTAATAAACTTAAAAATAATTTACGTTTACAAACAAGACATTTTTTCACAATTATCTACATAATGGGTAATCAAACGAGACACTCAAATAACTTTGGGCTAGTCTACTACGTATTAAAAAATTATAAACTAATAAAAGTTATCCCAAACGTTTTCCGATCACTTTTTTTACATTGTTATAAAATCTAAACTACACGACATTCCTTTCCAGTAATGAAATATTGCCTAAAACACATACAAGGGATTTAGACAATGTGCAAAAATAATTTTGGGGTTAGATAGATAGATAGATAGATAGATATTTATTATTCTGCAGGTAGGTATATACAACCTGGTGGCAGAACTCTACAATTTACATATTACTAATATTAACTTAAAATTATTTAACAATGTAACTTTAAATTATTTGAAGACATAATAATAATAATAATAATAATAATAATAATAAAATGCTAACAATAATAGCCTTAACTACATTATATGGTTGACCTGCACAGTTATTTGAAACTATTAAATAAAAGATTACACGACTTTTTAAGTACACTTCACTTCACTTTCACTTCACTTCACTTCACATTTGAAATTCACTTCTCTTTCTACTTCTATACTGCACTACACTGCACAATACTTCACCACACTTCAATACAATACTACTTTGAATATAATTATATATTTAGAACAGGAACGCATTTAATAGTAATTAACACAATAATAGCAATAAAAATATCAATAATAATCAAATAATAACTGATGTAATAATCCAACTTATTAAATTAATAAAGTTTACAAATACCATTAGTTAATTTATTTTTAAATCTTTGAACACCTAGAGGAAAGGGTTCCAAGGCTGTCGCAGGTAACTTATTCCAGTCCGTTATTGTTCTATTTGTAAATGAAAATTTTCCAACATCTGTTCTCTGTGGCCTAAACTGAATTTTGTGCTTGTGATCCCCCCTACTAAAGCACGAAGGTCTACCCAATCGGATGTAGATATCTTTCCAAGCTGGATAACCGGCATACGCGTTGTACAGGGCAAAGAGTCTTGCCTTAACTCTCCTAATTTCTAGAGACTCCCATTCAACATTCTTCCTATTCCCTCGGAAAGCTAATGTATACGCTCTTCTCTGTACTCTATTCAAATATACCTTTTGGGAATTTCTATAAGGGTCGCAACAAACAGCCCCGTATTCCATTAATGGACGAACTAGAGATAAATAAGCTAATGCTCTCGCTTTCGCAGTACTCTTTTTTAGTATTCGCATAGTAAAATGCAAGGACCTCCAGGCTTTCCCTACGACACAGTTTACCTGGTTTTCCCAACTCAATTTGCTATCAAAAATTATCCCCAGGTACTTACAAGACACGACTCTTGGAATGTTTTCGTTGCCTAAACGGTATTGAGTTTCATTGTATTTGCGGGCCCTACCAAACGTGATGGTTTTGCTTTTCGAACTATTTATAGTCATGTCATTTTTTTCGCCCAAAAATGTAATCTGTCTAGATCACCCTGCAAAATGTCCTCGTCTACATTTGATTGAATAACTCGATATATAATACAGTCATCTGCAAATAGCCGTACGTTTGAATATAAATTATCTGGCAGAAACAGGAGAGGTCCAATAACGCTTCCTTGAGGGATCCCTGGAGTTACTTTTGCTTGAGTCGAAAATTGTTGTCCAACTCGGACTTTCTGTTTCCTATCTCGAAGAAGCTCGTCAATCCACGCCACAACTCTGGGGTCAATACCCGATTGCATTAATTTATGATGCAATGTTGAGTTCTTTCCTTCCAAAAAATCGATAGTTCTCGTGCGTACGATATTTCGACCTTTCGAGCACTGCCACAATACCCAGGAAAAAAATCAATAATAATGAACGTATAGAAACAGTACGTTTTCTGACAATAGCCTGTAGATAGCGTAATTAAACGAGACATCCAAATTTTTTGGGCTAGTCTAGTTCTTTTTGAAAAAATTATAAACGAATAACAATTATCCCATACTTTTTCGTATCACCATTCTTTACACTACCATTACACCTAAACTACAGGACTGTCTCTTCCAGTAATCTAACATTGTCTAAAACACATACAAGGGTGGTCGACATTGCTCAAAAATAATTTTGGTCTTCTCTCCTTTCCTTCGAAAAGATTGAAGATTCTCGTGCGGACGATCAATCGACCTTTCGAGTCCTTTTTGATTATTCAGCAATTAACTAAAAAATGTTCGGCAGTACCAAAAATGATTACATAAGAAACCCTCATTTTTAGGTGGCGGCGGGCGGCCAACTATAGCCATACGACTAGGCGCGTCACCATATCCTGTAAAAAACGTTGAAACATTACCATTCGTTTGTACCTGGTATGTACGGAATTGTTTTGCCCAAATTGTTTTTGTACAAAGGATGGTAATTAAGATACAGCTATTTAAATGTGGCGTCGAACAGCTAATAATTGAAATACCACCCAGCGCGTCACCATACCCCTTGAAACAAGTGAAACCATTACAATTCGTTTGTACCTGGTTTGTGTTGCCATTAGAATAATTGATTGTACCAAAGTTTTAATTAAGGTACAACCATTTAAGGTGGCGGCTGTTTGCGCACGCTAAGAACACATAGCACGTCTCCGCCACCGTAAGGAATGTTAAACCATAACCATTTGTCTGTTGTTTGCAGATGATTTTCACCATGAATGAATTTCTCAACTTTACTAAGCACTAAGATTTCAGACTCAATTTTGATAATCATATATTTTATTATTAAGTGTACTATAACTGTGTAACACTTTAGGGATGTTATTCTCTTGTAAATAACTGTTTAAACAATTTTACTTAATAAACAGTATGGAACATTATACGTAATGTTTTTCTGATTTGGTGACAATGCCTATTTTAATTTCTTATTATTAAAATGTTCTTCTTTTCACTTTAATATGCGAAGCTTTTCTTTTGTGAAGATTAATGAAAGACTTGTTTGTTAATTCTTTTAATTCAACAAAAATATTTGTCACATATGATTTACTGTATCCATTATTAATAGTCTTTTGAGAGTTTTAGAAAATTAACATCAGTAGTTAATGTACACTAGAAAATCATTGAAAGATTATGTTGCAACACAGTGTCTCCTTGTACCTACGTGTGAGTATATGTAAACATTATTTTTTTAAACTGTATGTTTCGCCTCATACTCTCAAGCCAGTTTACCGGCCCGTTTAAAACTCAATTACATATCTCAGATATTCAAATTGACAAAAAGAATTTATGGAGACATGCTGTAACTATAAAAACGTGTGAGTTAATTTAAATATTCAGGCCTTTTAAATAAGTAATACTTTTACATAAATATTGAATTTTTTTTAGAAAACCTCAGGATTATTTTTGTGAATGTTTTACTTAAATTTTCCTCTTTATTCAGTAATACATGCCACTAGGAAAGTACATGCTATTCTGACACTAGTCTTCGCACTGCCCGCGACGCCGCAAGGAAGCGCGGGACAGCTGGGGCCTCGTTCCAGGTACTGCCATAAAAGAGCCGGCGAGTAGAAAGGAAGTGCGGAAACGGTCGCGCCTCGACCACAGATGTTGCTACTAGGGAACACATTGACGAATAACAGATCATAAATATTAGTGACCCAACAGGGTCCTCCCAGCAGAGGCTCCGGGGGTGTGAACGGTAAGGGTGAGTTGCACATTTTGTCTGAGCTACCTCCGTAAAGTTAGAATCGCAAAGTTTTCAAAAACTATTGAAGGAGTGTTCACGGACAGACGGACGGACGGACGTTTTGCTTCCAATTGGTTTTTCGGGATCAAGAACCCACAAAACGTGGGTTCTGGCTACACCACGTGTTAGAAGATTTTTTCTCGTAATTTAGCAACTGGTTTCATTCGCTTTTTCGTCACCAGAGCGCAGTAATGAATTTTTTTCCGCCGAAAATCGGCCGTTTTTTCGCGCAGCATTACATAACTTTCTCTATACTACGTTCCGTATATACCTGCGTATACGAGAAAGTAAAAAACGAAGATATAAGACAGGAACTAAATATATTTTCTATCAATAAAAAAGTAAATGAATACAGATGACGGTGGGTACAGCACTTAGGAAGAATGCCTCACGAAAGGATTCCCCGACATGCCTTTCTGTACAGACCACGGGAAAGAAGGGACATTGGTCATCCATGACAGAGATGGTGTTATGAAGCCGGAACAGGGAAGCTCCCCAATCCGTGAAATGAAGTTTTATAGAACATGTATCATTCTCTAAGATGTTCAGATTGAAAAAATAATGTAAAGGCTCATCACATTCATATTTCACTCAAGTGATTTCGTGGGTAAATTGATTGGTTCCTGTAAGAGTTAAAGGTTGACTTTCATTTATTGTATATTTACAACCACATCAAGTAGTATGAGCGAGATTACCGTTGAAGAATCTGGTATAAACCAAGTACAAAAGAATGGTATTGGTTTAATACGGTGGCGGAGCCGTGCTATGTGTTCTTAGCGTGCGCAAACAGCCGCCACCTTAAATGGTTGTACCTTAAATAAAACTTTGGTACAATCAATTATTCTAATGGCAACACAAACCAGGTACAAACGAATTGTAATGGTTTCACATTTTTACGGGGTATGGTAGCGCGATTATTTCTGGGTTATGTGAAATAACTCATAGGTTCGAAATGTCGTAGGCACGAGATTTATCGATTTTTTGGAGAGAAAGGAGAGAAGCCCAAAATTATTATTGAACATTGTCTAACTCCCTTGTATCTGTTCTATGCAATATTTAATTACTGGATGAGAGTGTTGTGTAGTTTAGGTTTTATAACAATGTAAGAAAAAAGTGATCCGAAAAAGTTTGGGATAACTTTTATTAGTTTATAATTTTTTTCATACATACTAGACTAGCCCAAAATTATTTGAGTGTCTAGTTTTATTACCCATTATGTGGACAATTGTGAAAAAATGTCTTGTTTGTATACGTTTGTTGAGAATAGCAGCGGTGAATCACGAAAAAAGTTAAACTGAATTAAATAATTTAAATACTTTAATAAGCGACTTGAATTCATTACATAGCAAGGCCTCTTAGGCCCAGTTGTACGAACTCGGAATAAAGCCGAGATAAATTTTATTCCGTGGATAAAGGAAAAGTTGGTTGTACGAAGGGAGAATAGTGCTTATTCACGGAATAAACTGATGATAAACTATTCCACCATTTTCGCGGAGATATTCAGTGAATAACGTGAAATAACCTCGAAAATAGAAGCAGCAGTGAGAACGCGTGTACCGTGTACAGCTATATAGCAATATGTAGCAATGGAGTGTTCGGATAGCGATGATGAATTCTTGTTCCGGGTGGATTTGTCTTCGCGAAAACGAAAGTTTCGTTCCAGGCCCGATTTATTGAACGAATACGATGATGACGAGATTTTAACAAGATTTCGTCAATCCAAATCCACAGTGTTGAGGGTTTTGGATCTTGTGAAGGATGATTTGAATCATCAATCACAGAGGTAAATATACATTTTATATTTGTAGATTGTTTATATAAATAAGTCATATTTTTTTATTAGCTGCCTAGTGCACAAATAACTCATAAGATCGAAACAACGTGGGCAGGAGAATTATCGATTTTTTGGAAAGAAAGGAGAGAAGCCCAAAATTATTTTTGAACATTGTCAATCTCCCTTGTACGTGTTTAGGCAATATTTAATTACTAGCAGAGAATGTTGTGTAGTTTAGGTTTTAAAAGAATGTACAAAAAAGTGATCGGAAAAAGTTCGGGATAAGTTTTATTAGTTTATAATTCTTTTAATACATACTAGACTAGCCCAAAATTATTTGAGTGTCTAGTTTTATTACCCATTATGTGGGCAATTGTGAAAAAATTTCTTTGTTTGTATACGTTCATTATTTTTAAGTGCAAATATTACACGCGAGAATATTGCGAGAAAACAAAAATTTTCAAAAAAATATCCATGACCTTATTGAAAATAGTAATTATGGACAAAAAATTTCATTTGAAGAAAAAACCTCAACTTTCATTTTAATTGTATGAAGACGCAGAAGAATATTCAAACTTTTGAAATTTTCGAAAATATGGAGTTAATCGTGAAAAATGAAACTATTCCATCTTCATCAGTGTATTTTAATGCATTAGTACAAGAAATTTAAAGGAAAAATTTGAATCAGATTTTAAGAACACTTTGAACATGTCCCGAATAGTTGTAGGAAGACGCCGAAAAAATGAAACATTTTTCTAGTTTTCCTAAAATCAGGGTTTTCTGCCCATGTGAGATCTGCACTAGTTTCCTAAATGCCCTTAATGTTCCTTAAATGCCCACTAGTTAACTAAATCTGCTCATTAATTCAATGAGAAATCGTTAATTATCTCTATGTTAATAGCACGCATGCAATTAAAGTTTCACCGTGCAATTAATATTCACACCTACCAATGAGATTTCAGAAAAGGAGCGAAATTGTGTAACAAAAAAATACATCACATATTATGTACCTACAACTACATATAAACAATGAATGAGTAAAGCTAAATTGAGGAAGTAAATGTTAAGCTAGCTGGCTTATGAAACAACAAAATATTTCATGTGAATGTATTAAATGTTTTACATGTAACATGTTTGGTCTTAATGTACGCGTCAGTTGTTTTTACCAATTCTAAAATGTATGCTATACCAAAACAGTGTCAAAAGTAACTAGTTTTTTTTCTGATATTTTTCTACATGTTGTATTCCCTCTGTCACCTGTCTTTACTTTTCATGGGAAGTAATGTTTTCATGACTTTGTCAGCTCCTAATATTTTGTCGGCATGTTTTCAGTACCTTCCAGGACTTGCAAATATTTCGTGGAAACAAAAACAATGCAAAGCCCACTAAAATAGATCCTTTTCAGAAGCAATACTATGTCATGAAATGCATGCCTCATGTGGAAAAGATCTGTTTGAATGTTTTAAAATTTTAATTATTCGTAAGTGGAAACAAAAACAAATTGAAACTAACTTGTGTATAAAGGGGTATAATTGCACTCATGGTATATAAGAAAACTCATTCCTATTGTCGCTCGTTTTCTTGAACATAGCATTCATGCAATTATGCCCCTCTTTATACACTTTGTTAATTACTCTTCTCAGGAGAGAAGTATTTTGTTTGGAACATTTGTTCTGTTGCTATGTGACTCCTGTTGTCAAATGTTGACTAATTTTTATAAATTCTTTATTGCATATGTGTATTTTATTATCACTCAAGAAATAACTACATTAATGTGCATTACTGCTATAAAATATTCAATTTAATACAATCGGACATCCCCTTGCTCCAAATAGTCTTCTGTAAGTTCCTCATTTCTTAATAATGTGTAATTACTGTATTGAAGAAATATTTATGTTTTTTCTAATCATTGCTGTTTTAACTAATTTTACTTGTGTGTGTAATAAAAGAAATGACATCTGTTTTGAGGCATGGTAAGGTCAGTTAAGCATTGTTGAAAGATAGTAAATATTTCAACTTTAAAGTATTTTTAGCGCTGCCAAAGGCATAGAGTTACAAATGTCTCTACTGTGTTGTATACTATTAAGTAAAATATTAAATTAAGTAATAATATTATATGCAAACAAATATATTAATAAAACCAAACATTCAACATATTTCTTATTACTGACCAAAATAAATGAATTGAGAGATACTAGTTAAATAATTTTGCACAAAAACTACATGCAAATTCAATTTTATTTTAATTTTCCTTTTTGCTCTGACAATAATGCTAGTTTTAGTATTATACTGTTGATCATAATTCAACATGAAAATAAGAACATTAATAATATTTATATTTGTTTAATTAGAAACATTAAAAATATGTGACGTATGGAGAAAATCATCTGCGCCCACTTTCTTGAGTTTCAGAATCCCTTCCCAACAATTTAACTTTTGATAGTTGAAAGATGAAAATAATAATAGTGATGATGATAATAACGATGATAATTATCATAATAATAATGATAATAATGGTATAAAATCGATCGAAGACTGATCGTTTTCTTGAAGAACTGCATGTCAGAATGGAAAACTCATTTGCAGATTAAGAAGGGAATCTGCAGTTACGTGACGGAAGATATTGCAATTCGTCGTGGAATCTTTCAAGGGGACAGCCTAAGCCCGCTATCGTTTTGCAAAGCACTCACCCCTTTGAGCAGAATGCTCAGGCAGTCAGGTACTTGTTGACGAAAAATCCTGATGTTCGAATCTCGCTCCAGCTCTACATGGATGATCTCAAAGTATATGCTTCTAATAGAGATCACTTACAAAACGAGCTCGAACTTGTCAAGAGTTTCAGCGATGCAGTTTGTTTAGAGTTTGGGATTGAAAAATGCGCTACCCTTCATGTTGTCCGCGGGCAAGTCCAAAACGAAGAACAATATATGCAAATATCGGGTGACACAATTATTTAAAATATCGGCACTGAAGACTCCTACAAATATCTGGGAATGCTGCAATTGCTGGGAATTTTTGATTCAGACGTTAGGAACAAAATTGTACAGAACGTGCTATCGAGAGTAAATAAAATCTGAAAGACGTGGATCAATTCAAGAAGTAAAATATATGCTATTAATACTACGGGTATTCCCATAGCAACTTACACATTTGGTGTAATAAAATGAGCAGAAACATCCTTGCAGACTTTCGACAGGAAAATAAGAACTACACTTACAAGGCATCGACTGCACCACCCTCAGAGTTCACAGGCTGTACTTATCTCGTGCTCGTGCAGAAAGAGGACTCCTTAACTTGGAGGCACTGTGCCGACAGAGAGAAGAAAAGCTGCGTCGGTACTTTCTCTCTATCAACTCGTCTGTTCACAAAGCTATCTGTGATCAAGATAGAAAGATGACCCCATTATGTCTGGCACAACCAAGTAAAGAGTTTGATTACCTGAAGCATCCAGACAACGTCAATATCTGGCAAAGTAAGGAACTTCATGGTAGATTTTTTGCAACTTTAACTTCGGAGAACATTGATAAGAAAAACTCAATGGAGTGGCTTCGAACCGGGGGCTCTTTGGTGACACGGAAGGATTTCTTTTCTCCGTTCAAGACCAAGTAATCAAAACCAGCGCTTATAAAAAATTCATCATGGGTCAGCAAATTGATGGCCGATGTCGCCTATGTAAATCCACCAACAAGTCAATCCAGCATATTTGCTGTGGATGCCCCGCATTAGCACAAACAGAACACACAGCTGCGTCGCCAAAGTAATCCACCAAGCCCTTGTCAAAAGATACGACCTCATAGAGAGTGAACAACCATATTATAAGTGCAAACCTGAGCAAGTAATCAATGATCGAGCTCGAATTCTGTGGGATAATGTAATCTTCACTGACCGAACAGTGGAATCAAATAGACCAAATATTGTTCTGTTTGATAAAATATCTAAAACATCATGCATCATTGATGTTGCAGTTCCTACAGATGACCAGCTTGTAACAACTGTTGCTGAGAAAAAGAGGAAATACCAACCCCTGGCTGTTGAATTGAAGGACATATATGGATTGCGCGCAGAAATGCTTCCAGTAGTAGTCTCAGCGAATGGATTGATCACCAAGAGATCGCAAAGAAGTTAGAATTGACTGAGAAGCATATATGGACAATTCAAAAAGCCGCATTATTGGGAACAGCAAATATAGTCCGTAAATTCTTAAGTCTGACTTGACCGATATAAAAAACAAAACATATTCTCGTTCCACTTTACGTGCAAACCATTGTTGCCTTGGGTGATTTTGAGAACCCCGGCATCAGTGTATATCTACAGAAAATATTAAATAATAATAATAATAATAATAATAATAATAATAATAATATTAATAAAATAAAAATAATAATAATAGTAATAATAATCTTTAACAAGCAAGAGATTAACATTTCAAAAACTAGATATTTTCGTTTCCAAGTTATAGAAAACTTATTTGTGACGGTAAATGAACTTCAGATTTGATTTTTCTGCCTTGCTAACAATATAGTAACTCACCCTCAGCTCTACTCCTACCACTACAAGCAAAATGAGAGTACAACAAAACGTGGGCATAATGAAGCTACATTTACATCCAGAAGCAAATCAAGGGGCTATCTCAGCATTGCTCAATGGATCAGGGAAACGACAAAAATCCGATCGAGGTAGGGGTCATTGACATGGGAGCTGAAGTACATTACTTGTTACTGACATATTAAGTCTTTTTTTAACAATAATACAATACAAATGTAAACTAATTCATTATACTATATCATTGTTTTGTTAACTTAAACATTATTTTCCTTTAAGACATCAGTGTAGTCTCTAATTATATAGAAATAGTTATGCAGCAGAAAAGATTTTTTATTCAGTGTATCCAAATCAAAATACATGTGTACACAAAATGTGTTGAATGTTGTACACAAAATGAAGGAATTAATATGTGTTGCTTCAATATAACTGAGTTCTTAAAACATATGAGTGAACTACTATATAAATACTTTTAATGCTACAAACCGAAATATATTGCTGTAATAAGACTTAACTCAATCTCAATGTATATACACAGGAGTGAACTTTAGTTTCAGTGACAATATTCAGAGTTTCGTACTTCAATACCACTGCCCACTAATGTAAATATACAAAATTGTATCTTGAATCTGAGAGTTGTGACAGAGAGACTTGAAATATACTAGAAAATAATTCGTGTTATTTATTATTATTATTATTATTATTATTATCATCTTCCTTTCTCGCGGTGAATGATCTTGGGTTCCGGCAGTAAACGAAAATCCACACCAGGTTGCACCCAGCTTCCTAAGGTGTAGATTCGGTGATCTATTTGGTTCTACAACACCTTGCGCAAGATGTGCGCCGTACCATAGAGTACGATATCCTGAATTTCATAGTGCTTACTGCAGCCTGGGATCTTAGTCAAGTGCTTTGTACGATCTTTAGGAATTGCGCCCAGCACATCTATTATTACTGGCACAATCTCTGTTCTAACATTCCACATTCGACTGACCTCGATTGCAAGATCTTTATACTTTAGAAATTTCTCAGCAGACTTTGCTGTTACATTTCCATCACATGGAATAGATACATCAATGAGGAGACATGTTTTTTCCGCCTTACTGCGTATCACTATATCTGGTTTGTTAGCCATTATAGTGCGATCGGTGTGAATCTGTTGATCATACAAGATGGTGTTATGCCCAGCTGTTGTTACTGGTTTAGGTGTGTGGTTATACCATTTATTGCTTATCTCTGGGACATTCATAGCTTTACTTATATGCCAGTGAATATATGAGCACACTTTATTGTGTCTTTTCAGGTATTCATGTTTAGCCAGAATTGGACATCCTGAAACAATATGATCAACAGTTTCAGACTTCTCTCCGCACAGTCGGCATCTGTCTTCCTGTATTGTCTTCAATATGACCTTCTCATAATGGCGTGTTCGTAGTGCCTGATCTTGTGCTGCTATTAGGAATGCTTCCGACTCAATTTTCATTTTACCTCTCTTAAGCCACGCATGTGTTAGCTCATCATTAACGTTCACATTATCGAGACGAGCTAAATATTGGCCATGCAGAGGTTTGTTTCTCCAAGCCTGTTTCAGTAGTTTTTGAGACTCGGTTCTGGTGTTGAATTTTGTCAGTAAATCCGTGTTTGCTTGGTCCACCGCTTGCAGGTCTTTTGATGCTATTTTCTTCGCAAGTTTTACAATACCTCTGCCTTCGTTCTTCGCTTCAATCAGAATAATTTGCTTCATCAAAGGATCGTCTGCTTCCTGGGTTACATACTTAGCCATTCCAACTATTGCATTTCGGTATGCAGACTCCACTTGTCTTAGCCCGCGACCACCATCCCTGCGTGCAACATACAGTCTGTCAATATCAGCTTTCGGATGCAAAGCTCCATACATCATTAGAAGTTTTTATTTATTTATTTATTTTACGTCTAAAAAACAGTTAAAAACTGCGTATGACGTGCTATGGGGAACAGTGAATTGTGTGCACGTTTTCAAAAATTCTGTGATCCCTACACTAAGTCATATACTACTTAAATTTTGAATTTTTGAAAGGGAGAAAAAAAAGGAAAAAAAACTCCCATGTAATAAAATATATTTTCAAGGATAAACAAGCAATAAATTTTGAATTTTGAAAGGGAGGAAAAAAAACAAAAAAAACTCCCATGTAAAAATATCTATTTTCAAGGGTAAATAAGCAATAAATTTTGAATTTTGAAAGGGAGAAAAAAACAACAACAAAAACTCCCATGTAATAAAATCTATTTTCAAAGATAAATAAGCAATAAATTTTGGCTCTTATTACTTCCTGCCGCGACAACATGGAAACGATAATTTGAATAATTGTATTTCCCACTGAATTCTAGAAGACGTGCACAGAAAATGAAGTTACATTTATGTCCAGAAGCAAAACAAGGGGCCATCTCAGCATTTGCTCAATGGATCAGGGAAACTGGACGAAAAACCTGATCGAGATGGGGGTCATTGACCCGGAAGCTGTGTTACAATAGTTGTTACAGGTTGTTTATACTCATTTATACAGTCCAAATGGTAATTAATGCATTATGTATCATTGTTAAAAATTAATGTTACTTTTCTTGTGATACTCAGTATAGTCTCTAATTGTATAGAAACAGTTATGCAGCAGAAACGATTTCACTTGGGATTTAAACTTTTCTATTGAATTTAATCGTTTAATGTCATCTGGCAAAGTGTTGTAAAATAATGTACATGTATTGTATGTGAATTTTTTGTAATGAGCTGTTGATACTGTCACCTGATGAATATGATTTCTACGTCGAGTGTTATAGTAATAGACTTCGGCATTTTCTGAAAAAATATTCCCGCCATTGAGCAAGTCATTTTTTACAAAAACCACTGATTCGTAAATAAAAAGACACGGTAATGGTAGAATTCCTAGATTAATGAAGAGAGGCTTACATGAATCACGTGGGTGGGATTTGGTTATTATTCGTACAATTCGTTTTTGTAATCTAAAAGTCTGGGAGCTATAAGATGTATTTCCCCAGAATATTATGCCATATCTCAGGCGGGAATGAACATTCGCGAAGTATACACAACGAGCAGTATGAAGGCTGACTGAATTTGCAAGAATTCTGAACGCGTAGCATAATGAACTTAATTTTGTGTTCAATTCATTTAAATGGACGTTCCATTTAAGGTTTGACTGAATTGAGAGACCTAAAAATTTTGTTGCATTAACATGAGTCAATGGTACACTGTTCATTTTCAATGGAGCACAGAATTGTTTATTTGAAATGGAAAACTGCATTAAAACCGTTTTCTTTTCGTTTACTATTAATTTGTTATTTCGGAACCAATTTGAAACATCTGATATTGTACTATTTACGGTTTCTTTATTGCAAAGGATGTTCGTATCATCCGCAAAGAGAATCGTTCTTCCGTTTCGAATCGTCGAGGGCATATCGTTTACGTAAAGTAGGAACAGAATAGGGCCTAAAATCGATCCTTGAGGAACTCCACATGCAATGGGAGAGTCGGAAATGTGCGTACGTAATGTTCCATCATTCCAGTAAGGTATTTCAACTCTCTGAGATCGTTGTTTCCGTGTTTTTCGGTCCATATTCAAGATGTCCTGTTGAGTCCAATCGATGAGACCAAAGCTGTATTCAAGTACAGGGACTGCCAGCGAACCTATTGCTGAAATTCTATTCTTAGCGCTAAGTTCTGTTTCCAGGATCATTCTTACTCTCCTATAATATTCCTTTAATATTCTATCCTTCATTACATTATGTGAAATGTCACTACTTTCCTCTATGCCAAGATATTTATACGTTCTTCCAGGTTCAAGATCTTTTATTATGTTTCCATCTTCCAATTGAATATTTTCCGACTTGGCAAGCTTACCCCTAACTATATTTGCTTTCGCACATTTGTCAAGGCCAAACTGCATGCAGATGTCTTTACTGAAGTCTTTTACGACAGTTAACATTTCAAATAGGGCTTTCTCATTCTTGGCAAAGAGTTTTAGATCGTCCATGTAAAAGAGGTGACTAATTGGTTTTTCCCTTTTGTCCATTTTATAGCCAAAAGAGGGGTGATTAAGCTGCCTGCTCAATGGGATTAAACAAATACAGAATAGCAGTGGTGACAGGGAGTCCCCTTGGAATATACCATTCTTTATCTGTATAACTCTTGATTGTAGTTGTTTTTGCCCATGTTTCAGAAATAACGTAGTACTCCATTGTTTCATACTGCACTTGCAGAACTCTATTAGTTTCGGGTGTATTTTGTATAATTCCAGGGCCCTGACTTTCCAGTCATGTGGGACGCTGTCATAGGCTTTTTGATAATCTATCCACGCAACGCTCAAAAGTCTCCTGCTCTGTTTAGCATTCTTCAAGATTATCTTGTTGAGCAACAGTAGCTCCTTGCACCCATACGAGCCCTTACGGCATCCTTTCTGCTCAATGGGTAGCAGATCATTTAGTTGTAGGTGTTTGTATATTTTACCAGCTATTACTGCTGTTATTATCTTATACACGGTTGGAAGGCAGGTTATTGGTCTGTAGTTTTTAGGGAGTTTTCCATCTCCTCTCTTTGGCAGGAGATAGGTAATACCACGTGTCATCCATACGGGCATCTCTTCATTCTTGTTCAGTATATTGTTTATTGTCATTTTCAGGTATGGGTGCATGGACGTAAATTTCTTAATCCAAAAATTTTGCACTGTCTACCCCTGCAGCTTTTCAGTTTGCAGTGCCTCTGATGACTTGTTGCAAATCGTCTTGTGTTATCTCACCCATGAGTTCAGATGCCATTGATATATTGCTAGCTGCGTCACATTCTTCTTGAAGCCACATGGAGTTCTTATTGAAGTGTTTGGGATCTTCCCATATACCAGACCAGAATGATTCAATCTCGTCAAGTGGTGGTAACTGAGGTTCAGTGAGTTCCTTATGATTTATACTTCGATAGAATACCTTGGCATTTCTTTCAAAGAGTTGATTCTGACATCGAAAGGCAACACGCTTCTTATATCTTTTGATTCTTTGTGCATAGAGTAGTATTTTTTCTTTCAATTTCTCGACTACAATTTCTCTGGAGATTCCATCTTCTATTCTATGTTTCCTCTCAATTGCTGTAATTTTATTGCGCACTTTTCGCGTGTGACGGTTGCTCTTCATCGCCTCACTTAGTAGCGAAAGTTCTTGACGCGTAATTGCAATGCGTCGTTCTATCCTCTTGATCCACGCTGGCTGAGTATTAGGGTTCCTGTTACCTGTTCCTGTGGGCGGAACATTTTTCATTTTGCCCAAGACCATATCAGCAACTACCGAACCAGCAGCATAAAACAAGCGATTTATTTCTGTAATATTTGGTGGAGATTCTCTCTCTTTCACCACTTCACTGAGGGCATGATTAACATGTCTATAATTTTTTTCGTTCTGTTGTCATCAAAAATCTTTCGCAAAGGCCGTCATTTTCATTGGGGTTTGCATAACTTTTTCAATTTCTTGGTGCAAAGCGGTCTTCATCATATGATGATCTACATCCTTAGGATCTATGAGATCTGTGTTACTGTTAGGGGAACTACACTTGGCGTTACATTGATCACCAAACATGAATTTTTCGGGTGTCTTCTTGCTGTGTCACGTTATAACTATCAGATTGTTCAGCGTCACTCCTAATTCCTCCAAGGTTTTCTGTGGAGAATTTTCCGCTGCGAAGAATATACCTCCTTTGTGAAGCAAGCTTCTTGGAATCAAAATTTGGTCTTAAATTCGGGTTTCGTTCTCTCCATATTTTGTACACCTCTGCCTCAGAGCTAGCGCCATTTGCTTTGGCGTAGTAGAAGCACCAGATCACCTCCTTCATTTCGTCTTCTGTCCACCTAATACGGTTACTCCGAGCCTCAGCCTGATCTGGGTTCCTTTGACTTACGTCTGAAGAATGGCCAGATTCAAACACGGTGTTATTTGCTCGGTCAGAGAGCAATGTTGGGACATCTGAAGAGCAAGGCACGTTATAAGTCTTTCCTTTTCTTGTTCTAACCATATTGCTCGAGTATTAACATAGTGTGAATAATCAACTATAGATGGAATTAGCGTTGAATGCAGATCGCACTGGACACGAGCTATTTCCGGTCACCCGTTTCTGCGACTCAGGGTGGCTTCGGGACATCCTCCCACAAAACCCAGCAAGGTGTCCCTCCGGTCGCTAATCGGCATTACTAGGTCCTGCAAGATTTTCAATGGCTGCTGGAGGCAGCCTCCTTTGTTGGCTAATCCTAGGTTCGGGCCTCCACTCTTGTCACTGGCGTGGTGTGCCACCCCAGTTTCTATCCTGTACCCTCTCTGAGCCGGTGACTCGGAGGCCTATGGCCATGCTCCTCACAAACATTGCGATTCCATCCGTTGATTCAGCCGCCCTTAATATGGGGTGAGACGCCATTTGCAGTCGCCTTCTCCGGGCGGGGATCCTCTTCTGGTGTTGTTGAGGTCCTCTTCTGGAGTACTTCTTTGTCTGACCCCTCTCCTTCGACCTGTCCGGCAAGGGAGGCCCTACCAGTAGCTACGCTACCGCCGGCTTAGCTCTCAAGGTCACAGGGGCACACAAGCTCCACCACCAACGTCAAGGTCATGTACTCCCCAGGTGGAGTTATTATTATTATTATTATTATTATTATTATTATTATTATTAGTGGTGGGGGGGCGGCGGCGGCGGTGGCGGTGGTGGTGGTAACTTAATTGTTTCTAAGATTCAAAATATTTACATTAATTATTGGTGGCTTCATTATTTTTAACTTCATTGAAGTAGTGCCGATCTGAATATTGTAATTAATGTTGATGTTTTTAATATCAATTACGATGTTCCATAGTGTAAACCTAAAACAAATGTCCCAAAAACTAATAACATTTTCAATAAAATTCAATGTATGTGTTGTTTGTATGGAGAATCATTTAACAAGTAGGTTACTTCAATTCAGTTATTTTGGGCATTATTAGAAAACATGCCAGAGATATTTAAAACTTAATTTAATATTTTTATTACTTTGTAGTGTGAAGCCTTTGAAAGATTTTGTGTTTGATAAGTCTCTATTCCATTGCCAGTGTTTATCTGTGATTAATTGACTTGATAAGTACTCATAACAGACTTCAATTCTTTAGTTTGAACATATCAAGTCAAAATAGATGAAACAACAGTGTTTACAAAAATGATATATATTCCTTCAACACCATAATTACACGATTAATTATACTTCATATTTAATATAGAAGAATGCTCTAAGTCTATTTGGAACAAGGGATGCCAGATTGTATAAAATTGAACACATTAAAGCAGTAATGTAAATCTAATTTTTTTGTCAGCAATAATATTTCTCTATAAAATACACTTTTGTTTGAGAGAACTTACAAAAATTATTCACGATTGTTTGATTATTGTGAAGCATGTGATTATTGTGAACTGAATGTTTGATGATTGTGAAGCATCTGACGTTTCTTGTTGCAAGTCTACCTCTGAGTTTGACATAATCGTTTTATGTTGATAGGTGAAGGGAGTTTTGCATCCGAGAAAGCCAACACAGTCATGACACAACAAAGCCAAAGTACAGACGTCGATTGCATCCGTAAGAGAAGCATCTCTAACTCTGACCGGACCATGCACCATAAAAACGTGCTCCCAAACACAAGCATCCACAGTGGAAAACATTTTAAGTGTTCCTTTTGCAATAAGATCTTCAGTAGAAAGAAGGAGTTGCTTAGGCATATGCGCACCCACACTGGTAATAAATGTTTTCAGTGTTTCATCTGTGAGAAGACTTTCAGTAGAAAGGATAAGTTAGCTTGTCACATGCGTACCCACACTGGTGAGAAACCTTTCCAGTGTTCTGTCTGTGAGAAGACCTTCACTGAAAAAGGAACCTTGAATAGCCACTTGCGCACCCACACTGGTGAGAAACCTTACCAGTGTTCCATCTGTGAGAAGACTTTCACTTGGAAGGGAAGTTTGAATGAGCACACGCGCACCCACACTGGTGAGAAACTTTTCCAGTGTTCCGTCTGCGAGAAGACTTTCACTCTGAAAAGTTCTTTAGATAAGCACATGCGCACCCACACTGGTGAGAAACCTTTCCAGTGTTCTGTCTGTGAGAAGACCTTCACTGAGAAAGGAACCTTGAATAGCCACTTGCGCACCCACACTGGTGAGAAACCTTTCCAGTGTTCCGTCTGTGAGAAGACCTTCGCTAGAAAGGACAATTTGGTTCTTCACATGCGCACCCACACTGGTGAGAAACCTTACCAGTGTTCCATCTGTGAGAAGACTTTCACTTGGAAGGGAAGTTTCAATGAGCACACGCGCACCCACACTGGTGAGAAACTTTTCCAGTGTTCCGTCTGCGAGAAGACTTTCACTCTGAAAAGTTCTTTAGATAAGCACATGCGCACCCACACTGGTGAGAAACCTTTCCAGTGTTCTGTCTGTGAGAAGACCTTCACTGAGAAAGGAACCTTGAATAGCCACTTGCGCACCCACACTGGTGAGAAACCTTTCCAGTGTTCCGTCTGTGAGAAGACCTTCGCTAGAAAGGACAATTTGGTTCTTCACATGCGCACCCACACTGGTGAGAAACCTTACCAGTGTTCCATCTGTGAGAAGACTTTCACTTGGAAGGGAAGTTTCAATGAGCACACGCGCACCCACACTGGTGAGAAACTTTTCCAGTGTTCCGTCTGCGAGAAGACTTTCACTCTGAAAAGTTCTTTAGATAAGCACATGCGCACCCACACTGGTGAGAAACCTTTCCAGTGTTCTGTCTGTGAGAAGACCTTCACTGAGAAAGGAACCTTGAATAGCCACTTGCGCACCCACACTGGTGAGAAACCTTTCCAGTGTTCCGTCTGTGAGAAGACCTTCGCTAGAAAGGACAATTTGGTTCTTCACATGCGCACCCACACTGGTGAGAAACCTTACCAGTGTTCCATCTGTGAGAAGACTTTCACTTGGAAGGGAAGTTTCAATGAGCACACGCGCACCCACACTGGTGAGAAACTTTTCCAGTGTTCCGTCTGCGAGAAGACTTTCACTCTGAAAAGTTCTTTAGATAAGCACATGCGCACCCACACTGGTGAGAAACCTTTCCAGTGTTCCATCTGTGAGAAGACTTTCACTCAGAAGGGAAGCTTGAATGAGCACACGCGCACCCACACTGGTGAGAAACCTTTCCAGTGTTCCGTCTGTGAGAAGACCTTCGCTAAAAATGGACACTTGGTTCAGCATATACGCACCCACACAGGTGAAAGGCCTCACCAGTGTTCCATCTGCGAGAAAACCTTCACTCAAAAAGGAGGCTTGAATGAGCACATGCGCATCCACACAGGTGAGAAACCTTTCCAGTGTTCTATGTGTAAAAAGACTTTCACGCAGAAAAATGCTTTGGATAAGCACATGCGCACCCACACTGGTGAGAAACCTTTCCAATGTTCCGTCTGTGAGAAGACTTTCACTCTGAGAAGTTCTTTAGATAAGCACATACACACCCACACTGGTGAGAAACCTTTCCAGTGTACCATCTGTGAGAAGACCTTCACTCAAAAGGGAAGCTTGAATGAGCACACGCGCACCCACACTGGTGAGAAACCTTTCCAGTGTTCCGTCTGCAAGAAGGCCTTCACTAAAAATGGACACTTGATTCGGCATATACGCACCCACACAGGTGAAAGGCCTCACCAGTGTTCCATCTGCGAGAAAACCTTCTCTCAAAAAGGAGGCTTGAATGAGCACATGCGCATCCACACAGATGAGAAACCTTTGTTCCGTCTGTGAGAAGACTTTCACTCTGAAAAGTTCTTTAGATAAACATACACACCCACACTAGTGAGAAACCTTTTCAGTGTTCCATCTGTGAGAAGACCTTTACTGAAAAGAGGCGCATGGATAGGCACATGCGCATCCACACTGATGAGAAACCTTTCCAGTATTCCGTATGTGTAAAACCAGATAAAGAGAAAGCAAATTGTAATAGACTCCTGAAAATTAAGAAATTTCTCCATTGGAACATTGTTTTCAAAGATCACGTGGATGGAAGTGTCGTCATGGCAATGTCGCCACACATTGTATGGAAGAACGCACGCCGCTTTAGTAGTGAAAGATGCCATTGGTATCAGTTTACCCTATCCAATGTAAAAATTGCCAAAATTTTAACCACACTCAATCAAATTGCAAATTAGATTCTCGATGTGTATGTTGTTTAGATAAACATCAATATACCAATTGTAATAAACCTAAACATTTTATTCCCCAGTGTGTGAACTGTTTACAATTTCATACTGCTAAGAATAGAGGTTGTAGTTTTTTTAAATATTATTAATAAATCAAATAGAACTTCTAATCCTAGAATTTCTTCAACTACTGGTTTCCAATACTGAAAAATAAATCTTATCCTAGACCCAACACTTCGATTACTTCCACAACAAACCCCGTTTCTTCACTTACACAATTTTCCGCCTCTACCATCTCTTTCCAACTGTTTATAAAATGTACTTCAAAATACCCATGCTTTTTCTCTTATTAATCACGTAGACATTAATTCAATTCTTCCCATTATCACAAATGAAATAATTAACCTAATTTTTAGGTTTCATTAAGTCATGAAGGAGTTATTACCGAAAATATTTAATAATAATTACCATTATCTAAAATTGTTAAACTGGAATGCCAATTGGTCTTGTTCATCAATTACAAGAATTCAAAAATGTTTCACATGTTCATCAAATAGAATTCAGATTCCAAACTATTTATTTTATAGAGAAGATCGTTTCTCATTTAAATAAGGAGAAGAAATTGCAGTTTTAATGAGAAAGAAAATTAAACATTCACAAATATATGTTCCAACTAATAATAATTTAAAAATCTTAGCTTTGAAAATTAATTTTTTTAATGGTCCTGTAACACTAATGTGTGCTTACAATCCCCCCAATCACAAATTCCCTTCAAATATATTTTCTTAAATCCTCCTCAACACAAACTACAAAACATTATTAATAGGTGAGTTAAACTACACATCAAGCATGGGGTTGTAACTATACTTCACTTCAAGGTATATCCTTATTTAAACTAATTTAAAAAAATAATAGGATTATACATGCACCTAATCAACTAACATTATTCTTATAATTACACTGTTCAGCCTGACATATTAGATGTAATAATATCTAATAATTTTGACTCGCCTGTCTTTCAATATTGTATTCCAAGTCATAATTCTGATCATAATCCAGTATTAATAAAATTTGACAGCATGTTCCTACAAATAGAATATTCAAATTCAGAACTTTTTGGTAATATAAACTAGAAACTTTTTCATTTCAATATGATTAAATATAATATCAGTCTTCCTTACAAACTACTTCATAGATACAGAAATACTAAACTTTCAAAATAATATTACACATACAATTAGATTATCTTCCTACACAAATTTTTTTTTCAGCAATAACAAATTAAAATCAATTCCTGATGAAATTTTAAATTTAATGAATTTAAAGCATATAACTCGTACAAAATGACAAATATCAAGAAACCCTCATATAAAAATTGCCCTTAATCGTTTAATAGATGAAGTTAAAAATAAATCAGATGAATACCATTATTTTCAATTCAATAAATTCCTATCTCAGCTTCACCATAACCCCAGAGAACTTTGGTCAGCCATTAAAAATATCACTGGTAAAAAATCTTGTATTCTTCCATTAAAATCAGAATTAACTATAGCAATTTCCAATTCTGAAAAGGCTGAATTATTAGCCAAACAATTTGTACTTTCCTATACTAGAAATCCTATTACTAATTTTAATTTTTATTATGACATTTAAAAAATGTACTATTCCTATTATACAGTATCTGAAAGAATTTAATTTATTTTCCCATCAGAAGCTAAATTCATTATTTCTAAGTTAAATTTATAAAATCCCCCTGTATTGTTTGTATTCCAAATATAATCGTAGAACATCTTCCAAATTCAAGTATTAATTCATTAACTGCATTATTTAATGTGTGGTTCAGAATAAACTATTTTTCACAAATTAGGAAAACAGCATTAATAATTCCCAATACCAAAACCCAATAAAAATCATTCTATTCCTAAAAATTACCATCCAATAAGTTTACTTTCTAACTTTTCAAAAATGTTTGAAAAATTAATTTTAATTAGAGTAAATACATTTATTACAAATAATAACATTATACCCCTTAGTCAATTTGGTTTCAGACAAAATGGTTCAACAGTGCATCAATTTCTACGCCTAACTCATTTTATCACAACTAATTTTCAAAAGAAAAAGCATACTTTTGCAATATTCTTAGATATAGAGAAAGCATTCAGCAAAGTTTGGAATGAAGGATTACTATACAAACTACAACAACACAGTTTCTTACACTACCTTCAAAATATTATTAAATGTTTTCTCTTAAATCGTAAATTTAAAGTCAAATAACAGTCATTCATCTGAACATCTTATAATGCTGGGGTTCCACAAAGTTCTTCTCTCTCTCCCATTCTTTTTAATATTTTTATCTCTGACGTCCCTTCATTAACTTATTCAGATATGACCATTTTTGCAGATGATACTGCAATATTTAGTGCACACTCGGATCTAATACAAGGTCGAGATAACTTACAAAACTATTTAAATACCCTATATACCTGGTTCACCAATTGAAACATTAAAATCAACACTCAAAAATCTCAACCCGACATTTCTTCATTAAAACATTCACCCTACTTTTCCACTAATAATTAATCATAAAGCTATTAATTGGCTCCCAGTTAAATAAAATTCTACCCCAGTTAAATACTTAGGTTTACAAATAGACACAAAATTGACATGGAAACAACACATTTCATGAATATCTATTAATGCACATATCAAAATTCTCAAATTATACCGGTTCATTAATAAAAAATCTAAACTTAACTGATTCGGGTATCTTAATTTATAAATCTATCATTCGTCCCACAATAACATATGCTTGTTCTATATTGGTTGGTACTGCAAAAGCACATAAACGCAAATTAGAAGTTATTTAAATTAAGATTTTACGTAATTAAAAGCTCCTTGGTTTATTCGTAATGACCAAATTTTAAATGAACTAGCAATAGATTCTACGAGTACGTATATTTAAAAATTATCAAATCGTTTTTGTTCTTCTCTTGCATCTTGTCCAGCAACTAATGAATTTAAATTAGGCAAGTCATGGAATAATTATTCCCGCATTAAGACTCGATATTCAAAACACCTCTTTCAACCTCCTTAAATAGCAATATGAAATTCACAGTAAAATAAAAATGTTAATTATTAATAAGCAATTATGTAGGACCCTTCCTGGGTAACCTTAGTAACTATATATAAATGTTAATGGTGATAATTTACTGAATTGTCAAAATATTGAAATTGTACACACCCTTGAAAGACATTTGTATTTGGAACAAGTAGAATAAATAATATTTTTTTTAAAAATAGCTCGTCAGCTAGGCCGAACTCAGTCGCTGTCTGGAAGAGATTTCTAGCTGCTCTTATCGGTAGTTTCTCCGATTAATACCAGGCGAATGCCGGAGCAGTACCCTCAAACGGGCCACGGACTGCGCGCGATCGTTCCTTCCTCTTCCTTGTCCTATCCTCTCCCCTTGCACACACACTTACACTAACATGCACTACACTATAGACCGATTTTCCTTAGGTTGAGCCAAAGTGACAGTTCGGGAAAAACAAGTGAACATCACATGATTTCGTAGAAGTATCCCTCTGCCGCGACAGCTGTTCAGCCACGCCCCTTCGTAAAGTGCTAATGGCTCCTGTGAAAACATCCCTACACAGAAGTCTTTGAGTTTCGCGGTGGTATATGCACGTACGCGAGTCCGGGAAATATTTAAATTGTATTACGTATGGGGAAAATCTCTTAACATGTTCTCACAAGCAGTAAAAGAAAACTGCCACGAATGTAAATAGAAAGAAAAATGATTTTTCATGGGACGTTCAAATACATATTCTGCGCGTTTCACAGCAATGGGCCAATGCATTTTGTTAGTGAAGCGAGTGGTTTATTTATAATTATAACACCCCGACTATCCATACATAATACTGTGCTCTCATAACTCAAATGTGCCTTAAATGTTTTATGTCAATAATGTTCTATATGGCAATGCATTCCATTGTCTAGTATGCCTACTTTCATCTCTTCTTTCTTGAATGAATGATAGGCACATTCTTGAAACTCACTAATTCAAACACATAAACAGTGAAGACAATTTTTACTTGTATTCTCAACTAAAGGCTCTACTAAATTTCCTCCAAAGTTGTTTTCTTTACAACCATCCAAATGAATATCTATTTTTAAATACTTAATTGTTAACTGAATATATCTCAATGATGTTAAAGGAATTATGGGTATGAAAACTGTCCTGTAAAGGTACATTAAAAAAATTAAACTTCACAAGAATATTTATTTATCACTTTGACCAATGGTGTGGAATTGTTCATTCCATTACATTCAGGCACCAAATTGGGAACGATCCCAGTATTTATGTATATTAATAATAAATAATAATAATTACATTTTATTCATTTTCACACAAGTTAACAAATTCAGCACATGAACCTGAATTAGCAAACGCATTTGTTAGGGTGCAGTTCAAGCACGCTTATAATGAAAACAGAACAGATATGGTATAAAAACAACAATTTATAAACAAGTAACAGTTTTACAAATCAGTATCCTATCACAAACAATATACAAACTTAAAGAATGACAATATACAAATACAACACAAAATACATTTATACTATACAAAATACATTCATACAATACAAATTACATTTATACAATTTACAAATTGAAAGAAATTAACAAGGGTAGGAAACATTTATTTTAATGAAATGTGGTAAATATATAAAATTTAATTGTTTTCTTGTGTCAGTGGTAGTTTCCTGGAACAAAAAGAAAAAAATTCATTAGTATTCTGTATAGTTAACTGTTAATTAGTATTCTATTTTTTAATTGAATATTTCTTCTCTTAAGACATCATGACTTATTATTGGGGTTCAAGAAAATACTTCCCTTAAACATCAATATTTATTCAGTCTCGAAGGTACAGTCTGAAAGAAAACAGATGGTCTGGAACAAAAAAAAACAACAAAATTTCATTAGTATTCTGTATAGTTAACTGTTAATTAGTATTCTATTTTTTAATTGAATATTTCTTCTGTTAAGACATCATGACTTGTTATTATTGGGGTTCAAGAAAATACTTCCCTTAAACATCAATATTTATCCAGTCTCGAAGGTACAGTCTGAAAGAAAACAGATGGTCTGGAACAAAAAGACAAAATTTCATTAGTATTCTGTATAGTTAACTGTTAATTAGTATTATATTATTTAATTATATTTTGTCCCATCTTAAAGCAATACAGCTTGTCATTGGGGTTGAAGAAAATACTTACCTAGAAAATCAGCAATATTGATATTGTCTCGAAGGTACAATCTTGAAGATGGTCCGGGCTTCTTCTCAACTGCTTCATCCTCAGGCCACAAAATTTGGATCTATTGAAGATAAAGTGAAATTTAATAAAGAAAAAAATTGCAATATTAGCAATTAAAATATAATGAAAGTATTCAACAATAGGATCTTCTTCGTTAATTTACCCATAAATACAGTACACATGTGGTTTTCCTGTAAAAATAGAAAGAAAAATGTATATGAATATGGAAAGACATTACATTAATTACTATACAAATATTTAAGATTAATTTCAACTATACTTACAGCTTTCCATATTCAACACCCTTCTCCTGATGGTCCTGGTAATGGGATAGCCAGAGGTTCACCGTCATCTTCATTCTCTTCTTCACTTGAAGTGTCTTCTCCTATGTTGATGATCATGGGTTCTACATTCAAATTGTCCCATTTCACTTCTCGATTCCAATCTTCTTCAACAATTTTCTCAGTGTGTTTAACATAGTTTTCCCATCTGCATCAGGTAATATTGATCACATTCAACACAATATACATTTCAATGATTTGCTTAGAAACAGTGACAAAGTAAAATATAATATGATTATAATTCACTTACTTCTCAGCTGTAACTTGATAAAGGGCATTATGCCAAACCTGCTTCACATGGGCACGATCAAACTGGCTTCCAACATGAGTTTTATAATATCTCTTACAATCGTTCCATACCATTTCAATTGGGTTATAGTGGCAGTGATAAGGTGGCAGTCGCAACACCTTATGTCCAGCAGCATTAATAATCTTGTCCACACGGTACCTAGAAATATTTTACTGGCATGAAAATATACTATTTCACAATATTCTGGATATTCTCAAGAATGTCATGCTTCTTTTTTATTAGTAGGCTTAGTATTATTGGTCTTTTAACTCGTTATGAAGTGTTGTGTTAAAGAGTCAGTATATTACTGAAAAACATATATAAATACAAATTAAGAAAATCAGTAACGTATTAATATTTAAATTGGCTGTCAACTATATATCTGTGATTGTAGGTTATTTATAAGTGGGAAAATGATTCACAGAAAATACATACTGTTTCTCAGGCTTGTTTGATGAAGCTAACGCAAACAATTCGTGATGAAATGCATCGGCTCTAAATTGCACATTGTGATTTTCTAGGAAACTTTTCAATTGTGTTTTATTCCACTTTCTTGTAGGTAATCTCTCCAACTATTAACAAAGAAAATACAAAATTATTTCTTTTATTTCCTTTATAAAAAATAAGACATCTCTGTTTTGCATTTTGAAATAACAGAAATAAGAATATTGCTATTATATTGCTTCTTCAGAATAATGTAATTGATATTAAACTGTTACTTACATGAGCACTGTGATAAGACGCATTATCTAGCACAATAACTGATGGGTCTTCAAGTTTTGGAAGCAGATTATTCTCCAGCCATTCTTCAAACATCTCCCCAGTCATCGTTCCGTGGTAGTCTTCTGTACTATTTTGCGATGGAAACACCAGTTCGGCACCATCCACAAATCCCTCCTTACCTCCCGCATGTAGAACTATATATCGTTGCCCTTCACTAACGTTCTTTCGCACACAGCTGAGAATACTTGCATCTTGCCAAGTTTTGGAAGCATAACCTAACAAAAAATTGTACAAAAACATAAAGGATATTTGAATAGATATTTATCATAACCTTACTTTGTTCTTTGAGAACAATGAAGTAAAAGAGTGTCACTAGGATTAAATAACTCTCATGATTCAAATATTACACGGTAAAAAGCTTAATGAAGTACACACACGTTGTATGTCTGCAATTACCTTTCGAAAAAAACCAAGTTTCATCTAAGAAAACAAAATTCCATCCGTTATTCTTCAATTCCTTATACTGCCTTAAATATTCAGTCCTGTGTGCACTAATATCAGCTCTTTCCACCAAGGCCCTACGATTATCAGTCTTCTCCCATGAAAATCCCATCTCCAACAATAATTTTCTTAAACTTGATTTGCTACCATAAAATCCCACATCCTCATTTTTTCTTATTTCCACTACCAAAGAATCTAATGTCACATGTTCACCTGAAAAGAAATGATCATCAATTCAAATGTGAACTTCGATAGAAATAAACTGCTCAAGTAATTAAATATACATTAAAACTTGCCCTTTTCACACATCCCGTAAATAATTTTTCGAATTATCCCCTTGCCAAAGTCGTCCACTTTGTTGATAACAGGCGCTTTTCTGTTTCTCTTCTTGTTGGGAGTTCTTAATTCATTGATGTTCTTCTTATAGTACCTAATAAACAGAATTCCTTCAGTTACACTTTCATTAATCACACAATACCAATCATTAAAGAATAATAATAATAATAGAAATTAAGTAATTATAATATAAAAGCTTACTTCATAACTGTATTCTTGCTCAAATTTAGCAATTCCATCGTTAAATTCACAACCGATCCACATTCCAATCTTCCTTCCCTTTGCATTTCTTCAATTTTTTTAGCTACAAATATGATGTCTTCTTGTCGCTGGCGTGAACAAGGCTGACGCCTTCTACGCGCTCTTGGGCTTCTCATCACCAAAGAGTATATCTTCACAATCGTGAAAAACACTTCACAATCGCGAAAAACACTTCACAATCGTGAAAAAATCTTCACAATCGTGAAAAAAAAATATATAATGCACAAAGCACGGAACCACGATGCGCTCGCAATCACAGCTCGCCACACAACAGCACAAAGGCCGGAAGCACGTGCATCGGTGCGCATCTTGCATCCAGGTCTCGGTTTTAAAATAAACACAACATTTATCACACAAAAAGTAAATTCAATGTAATATATAAAGAAAAAAAGAATTTTTACAGAAGAGCATTTAACACTGCACTTCCTAATTTCAATTATTTATCGCGGCGCACTATATTTTTGTCGGACGAGGACATAACAAAAGGAAGAATCGAAGCCCTTTACAAGTTAGCCAACTGCAAACGAACGAATGCGGGAAGGGAGTGCAATGGGCTCAAGGGCACGACGACCACAGAATTTTCACTTAGGTTGCCAGCAGTAGCTGTCACTTTGGCTCAACCTTAGGAAAATCGCTCTATACAGCTCGCCCTCCAACCCTCTCTCAGCCTCGCCCACCCACCCGACCTGCACGGCCAGCTCCATCGCCGTGCTCATGTGCCAGCTCCATCGCCCTGTGAGAGAATGAAAGTGTGGACGAGTGAGTGGATGGGTGGAATGAGCATGTGTTGTGCAGTTGATACACGGAGGTATGTTAGTTGGTTGGGTGGGTGGGTTAGTAAGAGGGGGGCGGGTGGATCCAACTACGGCTGGATAAATGAGTGGGTATATGGAAGGATGGGTAGGTGGACGGGAGTATGAGGTGACAGGATAGGTGAAAGGGTAGAAGAATGAGCGAGTGTGTGTGTGTCGGTGGATGGGTGGGTGAGCGGGCTGGTGAATGTGAGAGTTGGTGAATGGGTAAGTAAGTGGAGGTGTGAGAGGGAAGGTGGGTCAATGGATCACCAGCTAAGTGTGTGGGTGGGCTGGTCATTGGATGGGTGAGAGGGTGGGTGAGCGAGTGGATGCTTGAGTGCTAGGACGAGTGGGTGGGTGGATGAGAGTGGATTGGTCGGTGAGTATGTGAGTGAACGAATGGATGGGTGAATGTGTAGGTGGGAAGCGGGTAGACGGATGGGCGATCGGACGGTTGGATAGAAGGGTGAATTAGTGAGTGGGTGGGTGAGTGAGAGAATGTGAGTGAGCGGATAGAGCGCAGAGCGGGCTATGAGGACCGAGGGTGGCGAAGCGTGAAGCGAGTGAGGAGGGGCAGGGCGGGGAGGGGCGGGACGGGCAGAGCTGTGCGGGGCTGGGCTGGGCCGATCTGAGAAGAGCAAAGCGGGGAAGAGCGGAGCGGGGCAGGGCGAAGCGGGTTGGGGCGGGGCGAGGTGGGGCGGAGCGGGGCTGGGAGGGGCGAGACGGTCCAGAGCGACATAGCGCCGCTCGTCGTCACTTGACGCGCGAAAGAGCCCCACGGGGGTCAAGCGGCGCGCGCCCTCCATTAGGGCCAAGAGCCGTGGGCCCTCCGCGCTAAAATTAAACGCCTTCTCCGCTCCGCTCCGCCCGCGCACTCAGCTGCCTTCTCTGGCGCCTTCGGCTTGCGCTTCGCCCGCGCCCCTCACGCCCCGCTCGACCTTGCGTCTGCCTGCCTGCGCGTTCTCTCCGCTCGGTGCTGTCTTGCATCCTCGCACCGCAGCGTTCTATCTGACTTAGGAGCTTTTGCGAAGCTTTACAGCAATCGACAGCTCTGTCGATTTTCAGCGCAAGGGCAGTTAGAGATTTGCATTAGTTTTGTGCATCTGCGCATGCGCAGATGAGTGCACATTGTGATTGCAGACGATTGCTGTACGCCATGCAAAAACTCCCTATTCTGTTAGCAATCTTACTACTTACCAACCCCGTTCTATTCCGTCGCAACATAACTCGCTTAATTTTGCCAGAGTCATGTTGAACCATTCGTCCCCGTTTATTTCTACTCACTGTGAACTCTGTCTCGAATCTAGTCCATCCAATCTTTCCACTTGTATTCTGCGCCATCTCGTACGTGTGTAGGTTATATCCATTTAAATTATTCTCAGTGTTAGTATTTCCATCACTAATCCATATCCTTCCATTTCATTTCACCTGGGTGTGCTGTTCTTGCTGATTTTTAATCACAAACGAAACCCCCACGAACTTTCTCCATTCCTTCTCTTTGGCCCCGATCAATAGTTTCTTCTCTTTCGATAGCTTTCTCTGTCCATTTTCTGCCTCCAATATCGCTGCGTAATCCCTGTAAACTTTCCTCTCAATCACCTTTACATCTACTCTTCTCTTCCACGCTTTCCTCTTTCTCGTCTACAAATCTTCCCATTACCTCTCTCTCTCTCTCTCTCTCACCGCCCTCCTCCGCCACATCCACCGCCTCCCCCAGGCCTGCGTGCGAGGGCCATCCAGCGCGTCGCCTGCGCTGCATTCCGAGTTCACCTCTAAAAACCCCAGGCCAGGCTCCGCGCCGCATCGCGTCAGGCCCCAGGCATGTTTTGCCACACGGAAGGCCGCTGCGGAGAGTCCAGTTTATTTAAGTAGCTCTCGCAATAGAAAGACCGACGGGTGCATATGAGATGGTACGTACAACTCTGCAGCACAAAGGCTGCATGCGTCAAGTGAAACGAGACCGGGAGCGGTGGCTCAAGGCATCAACTAATGTCACTGCAGTGCCTCTGACTGGGAGGTCCTGGGGTTCGAATTCCGAACGTGGCAGGATTTTCGACACTAGCTTGCCAGCTAGGACGAATTCAGTCTCTGTCTGGAGGAAAATGCTAGTAACCGACTGCTGGTAGTTTTCCGTGATTTCTCCGATCAACACTAGGCGAATACCGGAGTAGTACCCTAACAAACTGACCACGGACCGAGCGCGATTTTTCCTAGCTATTCCTTTCGTATCTTCACCTCTTACCGACACACTTACACTAACATGCACTACACTACCACACATGCTGGGAGACCGGTCGGGTGCTTAGAGCTTGTCCTGGCTGGGGTAGTGTCCCGCTGGTGGGAGTTACCTGGTTGGGGAAAACCTCGGCAGGTTGGCGCCGGATCTCCCCATCCTGAGGGAAGATCACCGCCACATCCCATTGAGAAAACATGCGCTACACTTAGGGACTAATGACCCCAGTAGATGACGCGGCCAGAATCACTAACAATCAATTAATCAAGTGAAATGAGCAGAAATTGGGTAAAAACGTTATGCATATCTGAGGCCCTACAATGCTCCTCGACATATTTTCTTTCTCTTGCCAGCTTTGAATGGCTCGTGTGTCGTATCAAAAATACGTAAAATATAAACGATCTGAAGGTTTGGACCTATGGTCTTTCAAGTTTTAAAACATATTAAAACAATATTTAATTTAATTCAAATAGTTCATAAAGCAGTAGTTGTGAAAAAAATATTGGCATTCTTTTACAGAACTATTTGTTACTTTGTGTCGACAAAAATAACCGCTGCAGCATGGAAAGTTACAGGTCATGTTTTAAATGATTAACCATTTTCTACTGTCACGCGTATATAAAGGGTCGTACGAGTCATGTGCATTATCACACACAAAAGTTTGGTTTTACTTGCTGTTTTGGAAGTCAACAGCACCAATTACTGGAGAGGATTACGTAGATAAGGGAAAAATTACAGGGAAGTTCCCACCAATACAACTCTTATACCAAAAATATTTGAGGAGTCGTGTTCCCCTCCCCGGAGTGAAGTCCATGTTCATAGAATTCATGTCAAAATAATGATTCACTTCAAAGAATAAGATACTTAATTTTCAAGTGGTTTGTTTTATGAAAATAACAAATGATATATTTTTTAAAGAACTGGCGAGGATTAATATGAAAATTGAATCGAATGACGGGATAAACCAGAAATACGGCTTTCCTAGAACGTGATATTTATAAAGCTGGTTTCTGTAAAACAGCCCGTGCGTCTCATTACTACTGGATTAATACTGAGTGTCAAGTATGAACTGTTTCATCAATTACTAGAAAAATCGTGATAATATCATTTAACAAAATTCATTTTATTTTTCTATGTATCCAATTCTTATAAAAACCATGTACATATTTTTATGATTAATTTTAAAACTAAATACCATATTAGTATACAAAATTAGTATACAAAAAGCCGCACACAATTCATACTCTACTTTCTAAGCACCTGGTCATATGAAGCAGAACGGACTCTGGCCATAACACAAAGGGATTTATTTCCAAAAGTTTGTAGAATTGTAACTTTATATACATTGCCAGAAATCTCATTAATTGTTAAGAGTTAGCAGATATGAAAATTTCATGACTGGTTTTCAAAAGCAGCGTATACTTAAAAGTTTTCGTAATTAATAATGCCTTCGTAATAATGTCATAAACAGTCAACCACAGGCGCATACTTCCAGCTGATATCTCGTTTAAAAAATAAGAAAGAACTGTCAATATTAAACTTTGTTTACTGAAAGTGGCTTCTCTGAAATCGAATTTATTTCCTTCAAGCAATAACATTGCAAATTCATAAAACGTTTTCCAACAATGTGTCACTGCAATGCTATTACTAACGGGAGTGGATTTCATTCATAACATTTTTATTTATTTCAAGAAAATTAACCAGTTTTACCATCTGTACAATTCACCAAGTGTTAACATCTGAACAATTTTTTTCTCTAGTTCACTTTTGCGAAATATATAATACATTCTTACACAAAACTTCATTATTGCTTAAAAAGAAGGTAAGAAACAAATAGTCTTCTTTCATTATTGCATAATTCTTTGTCAAAATGTGGGGTTCATGCAGTGTTCTAATATTTTATCTCTCTTAGAACAAGATTAACAGGTAAAACTACTTACGTCCACATAAAAAGAATAGCAACACGAGGTTTAGGAGAGTTCTCCCCCAAAATGTAGTTCTCATTCATAGTAAGAGTTGATATAAAACGAACTAATTCATCACGTTAGCACACATTCCAGAGTGAAGTGCAAAGAATGGACCCACTCACATGTTATGTTAGTCCCTGCGAACCTGCATCGTGTTAGAAGAGAATAAAAGAAAGAGAACATTGTTCTAATGGAGCGAGAGCGTCAGTCCACACAAAAAAGTACTCCTCTCATATATCTGACGCTAAAAGTGACGCACACAAAATAGAGGCTAAAACAACTCTGAAATAAAAGGATGAAGGAAGGCATTATGAGTACCAATCGTCAGCCTGTCACTCCTATTTCCTGAGAGTGGAACACTTGTGTACCTTTTAGGACTATTCTCGCCAAAAACAAAACAAAAAATAATCCCCTTCCTTTAAATTTTAACCTACGTTTTTGATGCAGTCTCCTATTAAATGGAAAGTACGTCAATGGATGATATTTGCAGCTCGTTCATTCAATAGAGTATTTCAGAAAATGTTTCAAAATATTATAAATAATAAAAACTGTTAAAATCACTCTTGACGTGCTTGCAACGTTGAAAATGAAGGAATTAATCCTGTATTTTAATACAGAATTAATTAATAATTCCTGTATTTTAAGTAAATCATATTTATTTTCCACTGTACATTATGTACTGCAAGAATATCTTGATTGTATCTAATATACAAAAAAATACCCTGAATCTGTTGTTGTTTTAGCATTACTTCACACTTCCGAAATCTTCTATTTACCTTTGTAGAGGGTTCAATTACATGTAAAGGAATCAGAAGGGATATCAAGATTGTAGTGACTAAATATTGATTTTTGTATGTATTATATTTGAACAAATAGAGCGATTCCACTTAAATTTTACACGATTGTGATGAATAACCGTGCAAAATTTGCTTACACAAAATGATACTATGAAACAGACCCACTTTGCAATGCAACCAGGAGGCAATGTTGCCGGGCAGAGCAGGCGGACTGTGAGGTGCGAAGGGAGCGGTCAGGGCAGGCGGGGCGAGCGTTGGGGAGGGTGGGGGATGTCTGTTTTGGGGAGGGAGCGGTTGATTGATAGACGATTGTGATAAATAACCGTGCAACGCAAGGTAAACAGCTAGTAATTAAAATACACCGTCTCATAATATACATTCAAAATTTCTGGGACATGAAGAGGGCTCGGTGTTACTGATTGTTAGACAATCCTGAATGTACAGATGTTTGACAGGTACATGAAATCTTTTTGACTGATCGTGACATATACAACACATGTTAATAAAGAGATGTCTGACAATTAAGGCCAATGCGATATGTGTAATCTTGTAATATAAAACTGCCCATTACTTGTTCATTTGCAAACAAGTTATCATTGTGGATCCATCTGCAGGACCTAAATGTTTGAATCATTAATTTTGAGACACTGTATTGAAGACTCTTTTATCCGCGATCGACTTTTCTCTCCTTTTGCACTAATGCTCAGATACATGAACCTTTTCTGAACCAAGAATGTGTTCAAAACTTGTCGGCGAGACGATTCTCTACTCGTTTCGTAATGGTTGACAGAAGAATGGTTAAGAAATCGTTGACTTCTCGATTTGTAGCTTGAGTTGATGGGTGATTCGAAGTACTAGAGTTATATGCCCACTCATGCTAATCACCGAAATACGTATTCTGTCACATTGCGAATGAAATGCTATGCTCAAACAGAGTCGTAAATAATAATTTACTTCAAAATATTGCCATAGGTACTTTCATTTGAATAGTAAATAAAATGCTCGATTTCTTTCTGAATACAATGTTGGACTTAAATACTTGTTATACTATATATAGTGCATAATACAAGTATTTTGTGCAAAAAGCTTTAAAAATAAATACTTTTTAACTAGAACTCCAAATAGTATATTAACGTTCAATGTTCTTTAACACTCATATTTTCATATGCATCTCAAATGTAGTGCAAACAAAATTGATTATTTTATATCACAATTTCATTTATCGCCATTCATTTATTTTTGATTAATTAAATAATTTCTTTAAAATTAAAAATAACTAAAAGTAAAATATTTACAAAGTTTCTACTTACGGAATTAGATATTTAATATTTAAAAACGAAAATGATCATCAAGCAACAAAGGAAACATTAAAGCTAATTTTGTGACAGATTTTCCGCCTTAAATTAATAAATAAATTAGCAACAATCCACAAACCTTAAGAAATTTATACAACTCGTATTTCTGACCATTATTTACCCATTTAAAAGTTTTCGAGATCCAGAAAGAGTAGCGGAGCAGGGCCCTTTTCCCTCCTGTGCTGTCCTTTGGCTCGACAGCCCGCTACGGGCCTTGACCGACCAGCGGTGACCCAGCCTCTCGGCATTGGGATAAGGGGTTCGCGTGGTTTGCACGAAGACATCCCTTCACCGTATACACTAGTCTTCATAACCTTAGGGTGGGCATTCTCATCGTCACACAGCAATAGAAACTGAGACATTTGTAAGGAAAGCGCGCAGGTATAATTTGCCTCGGCCGGGAATCGAAGCCGGGGTAGCGCTGTGAAAAGCGAGCACGCTAAACCAGTGAGCCACCCTTTCCGCTTCACCTTCTTAACACACATTGGAAAAAATCCTTGCGTTGTACCTACGTCAATCGAATTGTCCTGAGGCAGCAATCAGCCTCCAATTACGCGCCAGGGCCCTGTCGAGAGCTTGGGCCGTGCGCTCGGGAGGACCGCGCCCGTGCCGGCCGACCGTCCGTTTCTAAATCCGGCGGACGACGCTGACGCACACACAGACGTCACTGCGCGCTCCGCCGACGCGACCACCTGCATCAAATGCTCCTTGCGCCTCCCCCCCCCCAGCGCTTCCGTCACAAATTGGTTTATTATTTGATGTTTCCGGGCGCGTCATCAGATAAGATCATTAGTTCCGTGCGTGTATGTATAAAGGTATACATACAGTTTTGTACGAGGGCAGATCGGAAAGTAACACACAATAATTTGTTGGCCCAAAAATTTAATTAGTACCAAAACACAAAAAATCACCAAAGATCTTACATCTTTGACTTACTTTTCTTCACAGTCGCAAAGTTTGTCAACACATTTCTGCCAGCGTGCTACCAATTTCAATACGACCTGTTTGTATAAAACGGTTTAGTTGAAGTATAGGTCTCTTGGATGAATGCATGCCGCCTAGAGATATTTCTACTGTCCACTTAGTCGTTTCCATACAAGCCACACATGTCCCTGTACATTTCACGAGGATTATGCCCTTTGACCCAGAAATTTTGCACTACACTTCTCTGCTCCTCACAAGTTGACGACAGTAACATGCGTGCTATTGTTGATCCATAGTTCGGCTAAACTTGCTAGACCTGCACATGAAAACAAAATACCCTCTACAGTACGATCTTCAAAGTATCTTGTCGTACAATTTCGCCATTTCAGCGGAATGCGTTGCAATACCAGCGGAGTAAAAAAGCATTGTGCGTTACTTTCCGATCTTCCTTCGTTGTCACATCTCCCCGCCTCGCCCCGCCTCGCCCCGCCTCGCCAGAGGCTTCTCTCCGTCCCCGCACGCCATGCCCTGGTTCGGTTCGTCCTGTAAGCTTCTTGTAGAGACTATGCAATGCAAAGCTTTCTGCAACTTTCGCAGTAGCATCCCTCGCCACCCACCCTCTAGCCCTTTTAATAGGTCCGCTACGTCACGCCACGCCGCACCACGGCCCTATTCAGAAACGTGTCGTCAGGGCACACACACTATGGACCACACCCCGATCCCTTGCCTTTCCGCCAGGTGCCTTCCACGAAGGTCATTTTGGCAAGATTGCAATTCGATTCAATCTCCACGCTCACGTCCAACATGAACGTTTCTAATTAAGACTGAAAGAAATCTGCCCAGATTTTCACCTAATGGTTTTTTGTATCTTATAATTTACTTACGTTTCGTAATTAGCTTGCTTAGCTACAATACGACTTTGGTTAAGTCAAAGGGAGAGGTCGATGTAAAACCAATGGTACTTGGTTGCTCCGCACCGAAGTTGGCAGGGCTTATGTAACTAAGGTCTAATAGTTTTGCTACCTCTTAAAACATAGCAAATTATATGATTTAGCATAAATAAACGTTTCGAACACATGCTTCCTTTCTGTAGATTCCTTCAACAATGGCTCACAGCACACGGACACGACGGCAATGGGCGAGGACTATGTGTGCAAAATGAATTCGGGCGTTAGTGGGTTAAAATTGAAATGAACCAGCCCAAATGTATTATTTCAAACCCAACATTTATTTCGTATGTTATTTATTTTCCAAAAGTAAACAATGCTGAAAAATGTATGTTTATTCTGTGGCGTGTGTGTAATGAGATATGACATTTCTTAGGAAATGAGGTTGGGATATTAGAACTTAAAATGCATTCATTTAACATAGGACTTTCTGTATATGAAAATAAGAAAATATAGTTTTCCAATGAATTCAATTATTAACCAGAAGGGACTGTGGGATTTTTTTTTTGTAAATTACTAACAAAATACATAGAGTAGCGACGGTGACTAGCATGAGTGTTTTTTGTTTGACAATGCTTGTTGAAGGAGAGCAGAATAACATCGAAGAAAGATAGGATAGTGAAAAGAGATCGGATAGTGAGAAGAGATGGTCAAAGTTGTAGATTCAAAATAGTTTACATGAATTTGAACGTTTATAAAGAGTTTTCGTAGTAGATTATGTATTCAATATAATCAGATGCGTGTCTACCAAGAAGAATAAACTGAAGCTACGTAAGAAAATAACTTTCAACAATTTGTTTAACTAGCCAAGAATGATTGTATTTACGGGAAGCAAGCAGGATGGTTTGCATACTGGAATTGGTAGGTTCAACATTTTCCTGAGTCCGAAAAACTTCGAAAGATGAGTACAACGTAAAGACTACGAATGAAGACCACTTGGGGAAAAAGTGCATTCATTGATTATTAAAAAATGCAATTACTGGATCTCACGGATGAAAAAAACAGGATTTTTTATCTAAATTGAATACTACGGCGCACCAGTTGATAATTCGTTTCATTTGTTAGAATTATTGTTTATTTTCTTTCATTTTTAAAATCAGGTAATTACTTTTCTGGATCATTGAAGAAATTTGTAATTATTTACTGTTCACAACCACACTTTCATAGTTAGTCTCGTAATAGGAATATCGCAGTGTCGAATTTTAGCGTTCTATTATGTATGAACGTTCCATTGAGAAAAGCAGACTCCAGATAAGCGACGAATGTTTGGCGAGAACATTACTAGACTAATTGCGCCTGGTTGTGAATCGTTTTAATGATTCACGCAGACATCAGTTCCTGTAATAGCCGTTTCCAAGAAAATCTGTAACAATTTTCTGCATCTCCGTGATTTATCTTCAATTTGAGCAATTGAAACAATACAGAAACTTGTTTGTTATTTTAGCACATTATTACTTACGGTTTGAAGATATGCTAACAAAGATAGATATCTCAAAAAGCAATCAAAAATTAAAAAACCACCAGCTCGCTATAAAATATAACGATATTGAAACGACATCAGGCGGTACAACTAGGTAGCTTTCGTGCCGCGCAATTCCATATCAAATTTGAATGATCGGTGGAAATTGCTCTTGCACGTTTATGCAGCAAGTAGTCGCCGCGTAAGTCCGGGCAAACGCCCGCTTCGGAATTTGAGATTTGCGGAGACCGGAGGATTAAATATCCTCAAGCCACAAGAAAGTTACACGATCTCAATTGACAAGACACTGTCAGCTTCAATTAAATCCACTAACAATTAGTAAAATAAACTAAAAAATACAGCTTTATTACGAAGAACATGTCATAGATCAAAACATTTTTTAAAATCAAGTGAATGAGGAAAGTAATAAATATATAATACAACTACGACCTACATGGGAGGACAACCCTGGAGTGATAACACCGGGAGAGGTGGCTCAGTGCATCAACTGATGTCACTGCAGTGCCCCTGACCGGGAGGTTCTTGGTTCGAGTTCCGACAGTGACAAGATTTTCGAAACTAGCTTGTCAGCTAGGTCGAATTCAGTCGCTGTCTGGAGGAGAATTCTAAAGGCCGGCTGTCCTGATCCGTAGTTTTTCGCGGTTTCTCCGATAAACACCAGGCGAATGTCGGAGCAGTACCGTAACAAACGGGCCCGGTCCGCGCGCGATCTTTCCTTCCCCTTCTTGTCCTATCCTCTCCCCTTCCTCACCCTTACATAACTTGCACTAAACTACCTCACATGTCGGGAGACGGGTCGGTAGCTTAGAACGTGTCCCGGCTTGGGCGGTTCATTGCTGGTGGGAGATACCTGGTTGTAGGGAAACCCGACGGTACGTCGGCGCCGGATCTCGCCCTCCAGCTTTATATCACCGTCACCTCCCGAGGAAAAACGAGCAGTACACATACGGGAGTAATAACCTCAGTAGTTGACGTGTCCGGAATCACAAACTACCAACCAACGTGGAGAGATAAGATAGAGCTCCCTGCTCCCTTGAAAGAGAAATAGCAGATGCCCTCACATACGAGAGATCTGTGCACACGTACGTGCCATTTCTAGGAGCATATTGGACCTACCTTCGATACACATGCTGTTGTATTCCGAGAACGTGTATAACAAAGTCCAGACGAACTAAATTTGAGTCCTTGATGGGAAGTGGCAACCATTGGCAACAACCGCAAATACTACAAACTTTCACCTGGTGGCTTCTTCAGTATTTCCCTAAAATAGTTTCGGGGTCTCCTAGACTCTCCTAATTATTAATATGGGAGTTTGATTGCTTGATGAATAGATAGAAGTAACTTTTCATTTTCGACTGGTTACTCCTAGTAATAAATATTCTCTAGTTCATATACCCTTAATGAGATCACCGATTTTTGTAGATACGTAATGGAAAGTCATTGTGTGTTAATAATAAGGGTATTTACGTGTTGGTGCAATAAGGCGTGTTACAAGACATGAATAGTAAGTTAGATTATTGGAGTGAAAAGTTTTTAATATGTCCGACAAGCCCACCGCACTCGCGGCTGCAAAGGCTATCGCGATTTCTGGGGAAGAGTTGTAGACAATCATACCTACCTTGCGTTTCACGGCGACACTCGCGCCGTTAGCTTGAAGGTGGAGGCAGTGAGTAGGTAACGCTAAGCTCCGTGTTGCCGGGTTTTGCCCCGCAACCCACCAGTTGGACCTCTGGCACATAGACCTTTGGGTAGGATTGGGCAGGATTGAGCGAAATTTATTTGGAATGCTCCAGAATCCACATATTGATGTCTGACGGGAACTAGATACTCCCCTGTCAGGTTGCCTAGGTTCTGGCGGTACTCACGTCAATAGCCTCAAAGTGGAGTCAGTGAGACGGGAAGAGGACCGTGAGCCGCCCGGACCGTAGTTCCGGTGGCCCCCAGATGGGCCCTTGGCTTCGTCTCTTCCAGTGGCCCGATACTCTGGGCTTATCTCGGAGCATGCGAGTAGCACATTGATTTGACTCGGGTACTGGCGTGGAGATCTGAGCTGGCAGGGCGGCCCGAACCAGGCTTTGAATGGGGAGGTTGCCTGGAGGGCAAACTGCGTACCGGCTGGATCTGGATTTTTTTTTCGGCGTAGCCGAAGGTCAGTGTTTTGGTTTCGATACATGTGTATCGGATTTTGCAGTGCACACGCGTTTGCGTTTTACTGCTAAGTGTGAGTGAGTGGTGTAGGTACGCGACGGACCTTAGTCAAATGCCAGTTTTGGCGGTTTTGTTCAGTCACTTCAGTGACTTTGTCAAATTTTGAGTTTGCTCGCTCTAAGCCCTCAGTATATCCGAGGGTAGAGCTTGTCGTCTTTTTCCTATGGTGAGGATATGTTTGTGGAATTCTTTGAGTGTAGCCGGTGCTTCGTTTGATTGAAAGGCTTGATAAGCTTCATTGAATGATAGCCGTCTCAAGCATTGAGTGAAGGATTCGATATCGAGTTCCTTCCTCAGTACTTTCAGTCTTTTCCGAAACGGAGGGCGTGCTATGAGCCGTAGAACTCTGTTCTGAATTCGCTCAAGTGTGTCCTTGTACTTCTTTCCTGTGGTCCACCACCTTCTTTCCTGTGACCTAAGTGGCCACAGGCCGGCAGCACGTTTTATTGAGTGCCAGCCGAAGGTCCACGGGAAGTGTAGGATCCTTTAAGAGAGGTTTTAGTAGGCGCACCCTTAGTTGGAGCTTTGATCGGATACGCCTGACGTGTAAATGCCAGCGTAGTCTCCGATCGAAAGTGACGCCTAGGTACCCATTTAAGTGCTTGGGTTCCTATGGTGATTTGCTTAGGTGGTGCAAACCGTTTTGCGTTCTTGTGTATACGGCGAGTGTAGTAGATTGCCTGAGATTTTTCCGCTGAGAAGGTCAAGTGGTTTTCTTCTACCCACTTCAGCGTCAGGTTCATCTGTTTTTGTAGTGTTTTTAGTTTGTGGTCTCGGTTTATTCCTCTTGCTAGGATTGCTATGTCATCGGCATAGAGGAATAACCGTATTCGTGGTATATGTGGTATGTCATTGACATATAGCGAGAACAGTAGCGCGGAGAGTACGGAGCCTTGAGGGACCCCGGCGAAGATTCCGCGTTTTGAGGATCTCGCTTTCCCTACTTTTACCACGAAAGTGCGGTTTGCGAGGAAAGATGTAATCATATCGGTAACATCTTGTGGGAGGCAGCACTTAAGTTTCGCGATTAGTTTGTTGTGGGGTACCTTATCAAAGGCTTGTACCATGTCTAGGTAGACGACAGGTACATCCTCTGTGAGTATGAGATCAGCGGAGATCTGCTGAGGCAGAGTGTCCTGGTCGGAAGGCGAATTGTTCATCTCGAATGATGGATCTGGATACCAGCCTGTCGGCGTACTTAAGCGCCGGCGGAGGCTGTTGATAAAAGCGAAAAGCTTGGTACCCACCCCGGTGTCGCGCCTCCTGGTAGAACAAGTACCTGTGTGGAATTGAAGACCACGTAGAGTCTACCACCATAATTTCTTCTTCAACCCTATGCTCAATCTAATAAGTAATTTCTACGTAACTTCACTTGCTCATGTAATATCGAGGCATTTCTGATTATTTACTAATTTACATATTTACATTTTTTGTCCATACTTATATTCTTGTTATGCACTTTATTCTCTTATTTACGTCTCCACCATCATTGCCACCGCGTTTGGACATGCTATCTCGACCCTCTTTCCTCTGCTTTTCGTTTTCTCATTAAACTTCCCTCCACTCCCTCCCATTCGCCTATCGTCCTTTCTCGCAGCACTTAGGCTCCGACATTGTCTTCATTAGGTATTTCAGCTTGATGAGTTGAAACAACCATGGAAGGGATGAATTCTTTTTACTATTGTGAATATGGATTCTATTCATATGTACATGATAAGTGAATATTGAAATACCTAAAAGAATAATTTCGCACAATTATACAAACATTTAATGTTATAAATATTTCTTATTTATCCATTGTTTAACTACTTTTTTATTTGATTTCAGGTAAGTACGAGAGTCCCTTCCAAGGACCTTAATTCACAAAACTGTCAGCCAAAGAAGTAGAAGAATCAGAGGTAAATAGTAATGCACAAAATAATTGACATAAAAGTAATATTGTATATTTTGTAGTTTGAGCATTCTTACATATATTTCTTCAAATATATCCACATTATAAAGCTATAAAATTAAACTTTATGCAAAATATAGTATACTACTATAAAATGTAAAAGTTAGTAAGATGCATGAACAACCAAAATGTAAAGATAACTTGCCAAATATGGAGTCAGTAATGTTACTGCACTTGTAATGTAAAAAATATATTTATTTTTTGATGACCTGAAAAAAAATTATATGTTCAAGCGAAGACACTTTTAGAATAACTTTTATTGGATTTGAAAACACCATTGTACTTCAGTCATTTTTTATGCATCTTTCTGCATATTTTAATTATTCTGAGTGTTTCAACAAAGTTCAGTTTTTTTTGTGAATAATTGCAAATCGTTCTTTTTATCCCTTTTCCTGTAAGTTTAATTTCATTATGTACAAAATTGCAGATGACGCATTTACACATTGTGATAAAACTGACTAGCATTACAAGTTTATCTACAGACATTACAAAGTTTAGATACTAGTACTGGGACCTTCATTTTTGTTAGATAACACAGTATTTTAAACTACGAAGTATAACTGTGCGTAGAAAGCATTAACCAATATTTTAAACTCTGGACAAAGCAGCTATACTTTTGAAAACTACCAATAAGCTATGAGTTTTGAGATAGGCATCCGGTCAAAGTGAACGTTCGACGTCGAAACTCGGCTTATTTGTCAGTCTAGCGTGCTGCTAGAAGTTTAGTCGAGAAGAGCGCAAAAATAGAGACATCGACATACTGCCGGCAAAGAAAGGTAATAAGTAACAATGCAGAGGGCAGCAGAGGCAGCATTATTTGGCGCACCCGCTCCCGCTCCCGCTGGGCTCCGGCAGGCGACTGACGGAGCCCCCAACCGATCAAGAAGCCACCGTTGCGAGGGGACGCGCAACGGCGGCCTCTGATTGGTCAGGGGTCCGCAGATCCGCCGGAGGCCAAGCGAGACGGGGCGTCTGCTTTATTTTGAATACTTGGTACAACATTTACATTAAAGTCACAAAAATTGTAGGCTATGTGAGCCAGCATGCATAATGTAGGGTCAAAAACATGTGCCACACGGCGTCTTAGGTTGAACATAACAGAAGTATTATCTACAAGTAGGTTAACATGGTATAATCTAAAATCTAAAAGAGCACCCACGGCGGCCAGAAATTCCGCGTGGAAAATATCATAATCTTCCTGGGGCGACCAGGTCCTGTAGGTGCCGTGCGCAAACCAGGCGCACTGTAGTGGTGTAGCGTCTGCATAGACTGTGATGGATTCCTTCGTAGCGGAGTGACTGACGGGGAATCTTGTTAGATGGTGAATTCTGGTGATCCACGGGCCCGCAAGCTGCGGCCAAAGGCGTATCAGTCTAGCCAGCGGGTAGGAGGCGGTGCTCGCGATGGCGAGCCAGCCTACCATTCCCGCGTAGGAAGTAGCGAACCGTGCATTAGCGAGCCAGGAGGGCGGCACGGAGCGCACAGCGTTTAAGTAGTCCTTATCAACATTCACACATTTCAAAGCCAAGTTGATGTAAACACCAAGGTATTTGATGGTCGAGGTAGGGAGAAGCTGAGACTTCTTTTGGTTGATATGAAAACCTAGGTTAATTAGATTTTGTACATCATCAACGAGTTGCTGTGGTTCGTTTGACAAACGTAAAAAGTCATCATAGTAGGCGTAAGAACGGGAAACACAAGCATAGTCCAGCGCCGCGGTCATCACTATTTGCATCATTAGGGGCGACAGAGACCAGCCCATATGAACTGATAACACTTTTTCGCGCACTCGATGGAAAAATGATGTCGCGTGCCCCTGGCAAGCGGGATATGGTAAAACCGTCTACGAGGTCCACGCGTACCGCGTATGCGAAGTTCTGGATGTTTTCTAACACGTTGACGGCGGATGGCAGCGAGACTGATGGAGAGTTTTTATAACAATGTGTCCAGGGCGACATATCGCATATGAGGCGATGTCCACCGTTAGATTTGGGAACCAGAAAACACGAAAAGGTGTTTCTCGGTGGTTGAGGGGATTCCTCGATGATGCCCGCATTTCACATGTTTTGTAAAGTTTTAGCTAGGTTCCCGCTCGTAGGGTGTGTCTTGTGCGGGCCGTCAGCCGGTGGTATATGGTGCACTCCGTCCTGGAATAGGGAGTGCGGCACGCTGGGCGTGCGGCGAGGAGCGAACTCGATGGGGGCCACGTTTTTCAAGGGCGCGTGGTGACGAGGTAACGCCGGAAAGGCGCTAGGGTCAGAGTCCTGCTCCGAATATTCTTGTAGCTCCCCGTTGTCGTGTTGGTCGGGCTGATCTTGTTGGGCACTAAGTTCTGCTATTATTGGTCTCCAAAAGTTCCAGTCAATGGGGACCGGTGTGGTGCCTTCCGGAAGTTGAATAACATTTAGAAGTTCATCGAAGAGAATAAGGAATTCTCCAGGATCCCACTCAACGGTGGGAGATGCGGGAGGTGTCTGCCGTGAGAGAAGTGCAGAACGCGCGGGGGCGGCGCGCGGTGGCACCGGCGCTGCCGCTACCTCATTGGGCGCGGGGGCGAAGCTATGCCGTCTGCGCCGCGCTGGCCGACGCCGCGCCCGCCGACCCGCGCCCGCGCCCGCAACCGCGGCCCCGCGGAAAGCGCTGGGCTTCCTGTTTGTAAGTGCGGCGTGGTTGAGGTGGTGCGGGCGGCGGCTCGGAGATCTGCAGGCCGAATAAGTCACCATCCTGGGCGTTGTGCGCTGCGACCCTCCAGCCCTTTTTAAGGGCGATGGTCATCAGGCGCACTCTCTCCACCAGGAAAGCGCGGTCGGCGTCCTCGAGTTGTTGCTGCAGCGGGCGAATCATGGCCAGGGAGGTACATTCGACCTGGTCCCTTTTTCCCAGTACCGGGTTGTGGGCCTGGGAGGCGACGTAATCCCATGCCTTTTCCACGTCGAAGCTGGGGCGTTTGCTGGGGTACCTGCATGAGTCGTTGCAGGGCCGCGAGCAGCGCAGCAGCCTGTGAAGCATCTTCCATGTTGGACGTCTGTGTGGCACGCTGAGTTGGAGCAAAGTCCGTGATGAGGCTCTGTCTGGGCGTGCTCGTACCAGTTGGGATGTGAAAACAGAGAGAGTTATTTGGCGCACCCGCTCCCGCTGGGCTCCGGCAGGCGACTGCTGCTCATTAAGCTCTAGAAAAATAATTGCAGTCGACTTCTGTTATAGTGATTTTTTGGGGACTACCATTTTTGATTCACTATATCAGAGGTTCAATATATCCGATGATATCAAAATTAAGTAGCCTTTTTCCCCAATATTTGATTTCATTGATATAAGATACAGAAAAATACATTAGCAGCACTGAAAATTTCAATATCTTTATTTGTCCTTAAAAAATAAATTATTTTTTATTCTTTACTTTGTACATTTTTCATACGTAATTTCTCTATATCTTTGTTCGTGCTCTCTCCATACTTGACTCTGCATTGCCTCTACTTATCGCAATGCAGTCTTAACACATTTCAATGGCTCTCCCACTGTTGGAAAACCGTCCCACTCTCCGAAGGTCCTTCCACTCGCCTAATAACACGAGATCCTTTCGGCAGTGGGTTGGTGCAAGCGGCTGATGTAACTGATCGCTTTTTCGCGCGGCGCGGGAATTGTCGTCAGGCTGTGGGGCTGTGGCAGTGGTGGCCTTCCTGTCGCCTACATGTAACACAATGCGCTTTGTCCCGCGGAATGTAACACCAAGCTTGAAACTGAAGCAAGCAATCGCGCGTCGTCGCCGCCAGTTGTATCCCACGCAGGTCTTTGTTTCTGCAGTGAAACTGAGGAACTCAAGGTCCTCAGTAAGGTCCCCATTACGTGACCACTACCTTCACCTCAGGAGAGACTTCTTCAATTCTGACCGTTGGCCATCGTTAGTTTTCCAAGATGCCTGATGTTGGAATTTGTAGCAGTGAGGCTGAGATTCTCTTCCAAAAGGGAATTAATTTCCAGAACATTGTATTTTCTACGTTCACTATAGACGAGCTACAGGTTCACTATAACCGAATCTTCTTATGCCTATGTGTAATGTAAATGAAACGCGACCAGTGACTTAATTTCCCTATAACCGAGAATTCACTATATCCGTGTTCACTATAACCGGACTCGACTGTAATAAAAATCTAAAAAAATGGAAGAATTTAACATTACTGTAATCACTAAAGAATAAATAGGAAGAACCGTTGGTTAAACTGACACGAGACTTTCATGTAGCAACATAAAATATCTCGCCAGCTATTCATGATTTCGTGATTACTGTAATATTTTATGGATATGTTCATTTATTAAACATACATCTGTTTAAATGGGATATGTGTGAGACTTCCGAGCGGTCAGATGGAGGTACAATTTCACAAAAATGTCTAAAAGGAAAAATAATAAACTAGAACGCATGAATAATCTCCATTATATTAAATTTATGAAACAGTTAATGCAATTCATTGTCAATGTGAATGATCATGCACAACGTAAATGTAGATCATTCTCGCCAATAAATACATCCGTTCTGTGACGAAAAAGAGAAGAAAAAAAAGGTTATTTTTTTCTAGAATTTTTGCGATGAGCTTTTTCAATAGAGCGATGAGCAATTGTATCATTGATTCATATCAGAAACCTGCTTGATTGGTCTCTTTATAAGAATTATATTTTATCAGACATTGCAGGTGATGTTTGTAATACCTGAGTTCAAGAAAATTATTCATTTTACATTCTCGATATTCCTTATTTTGTTGTTAATTTTGAAATTGGAGACAATATGGGTGTCCAACGCTACCACCTACTTTTCTATACTCTTTCTCTACATATTCTGCCGCCAGGCACCGACGCAACTACAACCTCAGTAACATTAAATTTCTGTTACTTGGTTTGTCTGAGTGATCCAATGTGATCCAATTAGGACCGTGGTGTGGGAACAATATAAATTGGTGAACATGAATTCGTCAATGTTGAGCGTAGCAGTCAAAAGTCTTTCATCTTGAACGCTCTAGAAATTTCAAATTCTATACTACTTTTCCATTTAACCCTCTTATAAAAACATCTGTCTGACAAGCAGACACATTTTTCTTGTTATCACTGGAAGCGGTATAAGTACGCCAAATATCTTCACCCTCATGTGCTTCAGTATAATTATATGTTTCTAGGAAAGAAGGTCATTGCAGTTGTGGCGTGCGACCTTTCCGGATAAACTATTATTTTTTTAAACTAGCGATGTCTGTTCCCATAGTTGCAGATTTTGATATCTGCTTTTCCATGAACATGTTCCTATAGATACATCATTTAAAATCTGCTTCTCAAGCAGACTCCATAGCTTAGTACTATATTTTAGTGAAATAATTTTCTGTCAAGAGTTAATCGGACTTTCATGTTAATTACTTTAATTTATTTATGTGATTCATGTTAATTAATTTAATAAATTTTATTTATCAAATAAATAAAATAATTATTTAAAATGTTATGTTGTATTCACCGATGAAATATTTTTCGTGCTATTATAGTAACCCTCCCGTACTCGTTATTATGTCAATTATGGTTCAACCGTATGAAATTTCCGAGTGCTGTGCGCGTACAGGTGTTGAGCAGCCGGGGTTGGAGCGGACGGGCGATGGGGCAGGCAGCCGGGTAGGTGCTGGGTGTTAGGTTGGGGCGGGCATGCCGGCCGGCGATCACCGAAATAACGAGCTGTCGCGCCAGGTGGCGGCGGGTCGCGCGACTAAACGCTAATGCATTTGTCATCCGCCCGCCCGCCATTTCACGCGCGCAGCCGGGACATCCGCTTTCATTTATTTTACAAACTCCCGACGCGTCGCGGGGCACAGCCCCGCTGCCCGCGACCCGATCCCGTTTCGTCCCTTCGCTCCCGGTCCCGCCCCGCCCTCGCCACAGTCACCGCTACCGCCCGCGCCCTGCCTTCGCCCCTTCCCCTCCGTCCCGCCTCTGCCCCGCCCTCGCCACAGTCATCGCCACGTCCGCGCACCCCCCCTCGTCACCACTCTTCGTTCCTTCCCTGCCCCTTGCTCCCGCCCCCGCCACTCCCTCATCCGAGTCACCGCTGCCATCCACAATATCAACAGTCCCACCATCATTTCGCTCCGTCGCCTCCGCCACACTGCAGTCCCCTCTTGCCCTGATTACCCTCTGCTTCTCATTCCGGCCCTTTCCATGTTCTCCGCTTCCACCATCGCCATCGCCACCTCCGACTTTGCCATCGCCTCCCCAAAATCACCACCACCACCACTTCCTCTACCATCGCCTTGTCACCTACCACTCTCGTAGCAATCGCTTCCTACCCGCTGCCGTCGCCACGATCCGATGGTCGACGCGACATAACTCGCTCGAACCCCGCGCGCCTACGTGCGCTGCGCGTCGCTGCCATACGTGCGTGGTCGGTGCCTTTCATCTGTCCTTTCCATTGTGCTTCACGCCCCTCGACTTTGCATCCGTTCCGCACTGTTCCGTCTTCCCGTCGCCTCCTTTTACTTCGCCTTCAACGCTACACCCTTCTTCATGAATGTTTTGAACATAATTTCTTTAATTTAATTATAATTGCTACAAACAAACCCAATGCTCAAATTTATTCCTTCTATTTTCCGAGGTTAATGTTCAAATAACTTCTTTCATAGCATGAACCCCTCACAAAAATACATAACTTATTAATAGAGATATGTAAATGATATCTTTGGAAGTGACAAAATTTTAATATATTAAAAAATTCGAAATTTTAAAATTAGTAAAATATCCCAGTGCAATTTTGAAACATTCAGTCACTTACACGAAAACAATATTTGCTTTATTTTTGGGTCCTTTGCTCTATTCTTCCTACCGTTGTGTAGGGATTTTTCCTAAATTAGGTACCGGTGGGGCACCGCCACAGCCGGGAAAAGCTCTAAGCTCCCGACCGGTCTCCCGGCACAATCACATAGTACACGTAAATGCGCGCGTGTCTGTGTGTGTGTATGTGTGTGTGTGTGTGTGTGTGTGTGTGTGTGTGTGTGTGTGTGTGTAAGGGGTGAGGATTCCTATCCTCATCCCCTCAGGATAAGGAAGAGGAAATAAAGATTGCACTTTGTCCGCTGCCCGTTTGTTAGGGTACTTTTTTAATGAATATACTTCCAATATTGGTGATAATAGTGAGAATTGGGATAACAAGCATAGTGGCAGTTGGGAGAACAATTATAAAAGACCCAGCGGTAATGGGTGTTCAAGAGTAAATTCAAGTTCAAGTTCAAGAGTAATACAGATAAAATTTTGGCTGCTTTTCTTGGCATTGAATCAAACTTAGTAATCAAACTTGCAAGAAAACATGAGTCTTTCCCTCAAGAAGGGTTAAAAATTCTCAAATATGTACATTTCAGTGAAGTTATTTTCCTTCATAAAATGTTAGTATGCTTCTAAGAAGCATTGAAATAATTGAAAAGCTCTGAAAATCACATCCAACAAAGTGACTTTTGTGAGGTAGAAGCAATACGCAGTACTAGGTCCTAGTGCAAGCTACGCAGAAAAAATCAAACGCGTGTACGTCACAAAACGCTGTAATGTGATATAATCTTTTAACACGTTCATTTTCCTTACACTTTCTTCTTCTTATATAAATTTGTCCCAAACCGGAAGTAAGCGAAAGAAACAACTAAAAGCCTAGAAGAAAATTACGATATCTCTATTGTACGATACAAATGCGCAAATTTATATATAAAACTATAACTTAAAAATTTATTCACCAAAATGGAAATAGTCTTCACTAGAAAATAAGAAAACCTCCCTGTACAAACTGAGATATTGAGCAAATCTATATCTTGCAAAGTCGCTGAGTACTGATTGTACCAATATGGGCATTCTGTAACACACTCGTCACGACAGAAATCAGAAGCAAACCTAACCCTACTTAGCAGCTTCGTTCCGAAGCTTTAGAACAGTGCATTGAATTTCTGTTTTTGTTCATGTAAGGGGTAGACATTTGTCTCACGATAGGCGAAATCTAAGCGCCAGGGGTGTAATTTGAGTTTTTGGACTTTTGGCCAGCTTTGACGCATATTTGTCCCACGATGCGTTGGGGCGATTCTCGCTGAGTGGGTTTCCCAGCGGACAAAAGCTCGCACGCCGACATGTTGGTCAGCGCCGGATCTCACATCCCAGCGGAAGGAGAAGAAGACAGCTACCTCCCGAGGCATAGAAAACAATACTTAGTGAAGTAATCCTATCATTTGACACGCCTGGAAACAAATAACGAGTCCATCATTTGAATGGCAATAGCAGCATCGGCAGCATAGGTTGGCTGACGAGGTGGCTGCCAACGCGTAGAGGGCGCGCCCGCGGCAGCCGCGCCGCCCTAGCAGGTCGCGAGCACGCGATGTCGCCACCGAAATTCCCCACGATGCTCAAACATTAACGGCGGGAGCGTCCCCAGCCAACACCACCCGTGGAAGCGCGCGTTTAGCAGCCGGTGCCTGGGAATGCAAGGCAGCCGGTTGTTGAGGTCGCTGTGCTCTTCAATTAGCCGTTTTCACAACGATGTAACAATTCACGCACTTAACAATACCAGCTCTGAGACCGGCTCTGATGGTGTTGCAGCAACATCGCTGCCTCTACTGCATGGTACCGACTTAGGTGGCTCAGGGTATTAATTGATGTCACTGCAATGTCTTTGATCGGGAGATCCTAGGATTCGAGTCCGGTCGGTAGCAGGATTTTGTACACTGGCTAGATAGCTAGGATGAATTCAGCTGGCCCACTATAGTGGGCTACTATACTGGCCCACTATAGTGATATATCACTCAAGTGATATATCACTTGAACTAAATGTGGTGAAGCGACGCCGCCGCCCCTCACCGCTCGCCACCCCCGCACCCCTGTGCGTGCCACCGAACTAGAGCAACGCCTCTCTCGCTGACGCTGGGATAGACGGCCGGGATATAAGAGCCGCGAACGGCCACAGAAACCGTCGCTCGTTTCCCGCTCTTCGCGTGGTAGTGATCATTGGCGTCCCACACTAGGGTTGCCCTCGGGTTGACCAAGGCGAGAATCGACGCTGTGCCCAACCGAGCCACCCACCGTCAGCCGATCTGCCTTTCGATGCCTGCCTTCTATATTAAAAAACTACCGAAAACTTCAAGCGCGTATGTGTCGAAAATTAATTTCTCAAGATTTGCCAGTGATCTACAAAGTCCACTAGATTTTGAACCGAAAGCCTTCTACAGAATTATTTCGTTATTGAAAACTATAAAAAAAACTGCCATGAACTTTTCCGCTGGCGTGTATGTGCGCGTGCGAGGAGAATTTCTTGTCACATAGCATGTTTTGAATGATTTTGTAAGGGTATTAGTCACCATTTTTATTTTTACTATATTAGAATTTCGAAATTGAGACTTACCCACACTTTCATTACTAAATAGCATTGGAGTTGTTAACATAAATTAGTGAAGACTGAATTTTACGAAAACACAAATTGATTTTCCGAACTTTGTGTAGGTCACAAAATTATTTTAAGAAATTTCTTACACAGCATGATATATTCCATCATTCGAAGTGTCCCTGTGTGACAGAAGACCCTTAATTGCCTTCACAATTTCACCACAAATCCAAATCAACATTCATAACATCCATACCTAACTTCAAAATGGCCCGGTGCAAAGAACTGCAAAGACGAGCTCCTCAGTGCAGGTTAGGGCGCTCCGTGTGCACTCTGGTTCCGTGTCATTGTGCAAATGGAACATGCGCTTCTTTGCACTGGTGCGCCCTAGCGGTCGAAAGGTACACGAAAGCTGTCCTGAGTGCGCACCAGTGCGGCGAATGGGAAACGCTATAAAACAGCACAACCAATCACTGGAGTATCCATCACCTTCGTCACCCACCCGGGGGCTCCTCTCGTCGCAGGGCCGGGCAGAGCATGTGCTGGCCGCTCGGGTGGCCCCTCATTCCCCGCGCGGTGGGTTGCCGCGGTGCGCCGCCACTCGCGCTGCCTGCGTGCAGCCTGTGCGGCCACCGCCCAGCGGCCCCCGTGCGGCGGCTACTCGATGGAGGTCTCTGAGGGCTTCCGATGGGGAATTTGCCAACAGACAATGTTCATTCGACATATTTTAATATATACTTTTGATGGGTTTAATATATTCTTTTAATTTATTGCTCGAGCGTAATATTTTCGTACGTAGTGTATGAGAATTATATCCCAGTGTAGAGAAAGTTATGAAAATCTGCAGAGAAAAACGGTAATTTTTCGGGAGAAAATTGGTACCTGATACCGAAGAAGTGTATAATTTGTGTTTATATATGTCGTAAAATAGTTTCTATAACGCATCGTGTAGGGAGACTTATTTTCGAGTATCCAGTTTGTGGGTTTTTAATACCGAAACGTTTACAACAAAAGTCTGCCTGTCCATCCGTCCGTTCGTGCGTTTGTGTGAACAATAATACTAGCAGCTAAACCATAGGCATGGTTTTCCCAAAATTGATATTCCCTGATTGATGTCGCTCGTGTCGCGTCTATTGAAGTGCGAGTGTCGCCAATATTTGTTTGCTAGTGTCGCCAATGTGTTTGTGCGAGTGTCGCCAATGTTTTAGCCAATATTTATTTAGCTTGTATTAAAGTTAAGCATCACCGACGTATAATTATTAGATATCATGACAGAGTTGAAATATTTGTTATAATACTTAATATTAGTGATAGTATGATTATTGCATGTTCGGCTTGTACTGTACTCCTTTATTAATATTGTTATTATTATTGTAATTATTGTTATTTAACTGCCACCGGGTCATACCCAATTGCAGTTCAAATAAGTGTAATGTAATGTAATGACAGATATGTCACCCACAATGAAATTTCATTGCAAAATTGTATTTGTTTGCATTGTTAATTAATATTTTTGAACAATATTAATAATTATATTTAAAATATTTTAGATTGGTGAAGAAGAAATTTCGTTAATTCCAAAATGGTTGAAAATAAATACTAAAATTCAATAATTGTAGCATCTTGGAATATAACAAAAATTCGTACTAGGTAAAACGAGTTCTTACTACTTAAAAAAACAAAAAACTTGGTAAACAATTCAAAGAGATTTAGCAATTATGTTTACAGTTTAGTAAATATCAGTGCCGTAGCATTTTCCAGTGAATATACTCTTAACTTGGTGGTCAAGTTATATTATCTTCCCAACAAAGACCACATTTCAGTTTCAATCCTACAAATATCGTCAGAGTTCGAAGGTGATTTGTTGACAGTTCTTATGCCATGGCTTTGTTCTAATACTACTTGCAGTACGCAAATTATTATTTTTGGTATTAATGAAGGATAGATGTATGCAGTTTTTTAGTCAAATCTGTGATATGTGATATTTTAAAATCATCTTCGTGATATAGAAGTGCCATAAGGGTGTCTGTGCCATAGGTAAGACGACTGCTCGGAAAATTTGTGTACCTGAGATCGAATCTCATCCGTGGCGAATAAGTTTTGCGGGTAGAAAGCACTTTTGCGATTAATTGTATAGTTATGATCATTAGCAACCTTTATACAAATCACAGAAAGTATGTGCTTTTGAGGCGCCACGAGATATTTTAGTGTGTTAATGTCTTAAGATATCAGGTATAAATTTGCCGCTATTGCGATTCTCATTTCAGAACGACTGCATTACTGCGCGTGTTAGTCTAGCGTTATCGAAACTTTCATCTGTGACGTACTTCAACCTTGGCGATTGTCGGCGAAAGATAAGGCCGGGAACGACCTGCTCAACGAGTTCTACAGAACTCAGTATTTTATTGAAAATATTTCTAACTAAAATGAGCTATGTAGTTGTGTACGTTTTATTCCTTTGCATTCCTATTGTGAATTTTATATCTTTGACACATGGAGTACATTTCTCTAATAAAAAACCAAGTGCAATGAATAGTGCACGTATTATTGTTTTCGTAATAAGTGCGCCTAGACAGCGTGGTGAGCAATTTTTGTAGTAGAGTAGTGCGGTCGAGCTAGACCTCCAGATTAGAAGACCCAGTTCAAATCCTAGCAACGGTAGTATATTTTTACTCTTATACTAGTGTAAAGAGAAAATTATGTAATGCTGCAGGAGAAAGTGTAGAAATTCCCATAGAAAAAACGTCTCTTGCATGTTGCTAATTCGAAAAAAGGGGATTGTTGATCGTGTTCATATATTACTTTTTGGCACAGGGCCGTCAAAACAATTGTTTTTAACCTGAAAAAGTGATTTTCAAGAAACATCTTCGTTGTCCGTCTACGTGTGGATCATTCTTGAGCGTAAAGTAAACAGCCAAAAAATTCGCCAAAATAGATATTCCTTGAACGATCTGGCTGATGTCACGAATCATCGGATTTGAAACAAATCTTTTAATGTTGACGGTACTTTACACTGAAACCCATCATACTTTCCACATTTTCTCAAAAAGAGCTCGAATTGTTTTCCACTAAATCTATCCCTCGAAGCAAAAGACGTTTAAAAATGTCTTACGTCCAATTTTGTGCGAACAATCTGAATTTTTAGAAAATTGCAAACAAATATGAGCATTGGCAAATAAAAGTACCCAAAGTTTTTTATGAAAATCATTTATTCCAGCAATTGCACAACGTTTCGTAACTAGTTTTGTTATATCATCAGGTGGTAAAATAATGGGACACAGAAACCATTGTTCTACATATCAAAGTAGTGTAATTAACAAAACAGTTCATAAAAGATAACCCGCAAGTATTATTTATTAGATTAGATATAGGAAGAGGAATTGTTGCTATTGACTATTTTGATTATTTAGTAAAAGTTAAATCTGTAATAACTGACGCTAATAAGTATTTATCACTTAAGAAAAGTAAACTTCCAACGTTTATGAAATCACTTCAAGAAATTATCAAGAGATGGAAATCCAAGAAATTAATTACACAAAAAACTTATAATACCATTTACCCGACAACTGGGAGAATTTCGAGGGCGTATGGTTTAATAAAAGTGCATAAAGATAACTTTCCAATTAGATTTGTAGTATCATCAGTAGGCACACCTCAATACAATCTTTGCAAATTTTTAAATTCATTAATGAAACCATTGTTAAAAATTGAAGTATCGCATGTTATCAAGAATAGTTTTGATTTAACAGAATTGTTGCATAATCTGACTGTACCTCAAGATCATGAGATATTTTCAATAGATGTTGTTGCTATGTTTCCATGTATTCCACATTACCTGATAATGGAAGCTATACGATAATTTATTTTAAGACTCCCTGATTTCACGTTTCCTTTAGAAGAGATTTTAATAATTACTAAGTGTTTACTTAATAACATAGAATTCATTTTTGACAATGTTATATATATAGACAATTAAGAGGAACACCAATTGGAGGCTCTATGAGTTCTATATTTTCGGAACTTGTTATGAAAAAAATGGAGGAGACAATTATACCGCGTCATAACCCGTTCTTTTATAAGAGTTACGTAGATGATATATTAATCATAATACATAAGGATAACATGGAGGGCCTTTTAACAGATTACAACTCATTTGATCCAGCAATTTTGTTCACGGTGGAAAAATCAGTAAACAACTCTTTAAATTTCCTTGATATCACCATAAAATTGAAGGGGGATAAGATAAGTACCAATTGGTATAGGAAGGATTGTTCTTCGGATAAATCTTTATATTTTTTATCTGCCCATCCTATTCAGCATAAGAAGTCTATAGTTTATGGATTAGTAGATCGGGCCATAAAATTATCTGATAATGTTTTTTCACTATTCTAATTTGAACAAGGTCAGGAAAATTTTAGATGAGAACAATTATCCTAAGTTATTTGTGAGGCGCTGCATCAACAAAAGAGTAAATAGATTGAATGTATTGAGTGACGAATCACGAGCTGATAGAGTTACGGCAGATACAGAACGTTCAGGTAATGAACAGACCATAATTATGCCATACGTACCTAAAATACAGAATAAGTTTAAGAAAGAATGTCTCCGTTCAAATATTAAACTGCACATATACAACACATTAAGTAACAAACAGAATTTGATAAGGAATGTCAAAGACCAAGTTCCATTTATGGAACGTGAGAACGTAGTATACAGTTTACCTTGCCAACATTGCAAACTAACATACGTAGGACAAACTAAGTGCCCAATTAAACAAAGAATGAAAGAGCATTCTAGAAATATTAAAGAATCTTCTCCACGACTCAATTCTTTATCTAGACACAGACTAAATTTGTCACATAAATTTGACTTTGAGAACCCACTTATTTTAGACACCGAGGTCAGTAGATTCCCACGACTCATTTCAGAAACACGTCAGATTAAGTTAAATCAGACTCTTAATACCAATGTTGAAATGAATGTTTTTACTAATGCCTATGACAATGTGTTATTTAAATTAAAATTAAAGAGAATGTAGATCCAGTATAGTTGTTAAGTTGGCACACTGCATATTCATACGCCGTGTTGTTACCTCACTACATATTCATACGCCTGTTGGTGTCATTCATTCCTTGACGTTGGAGTGTCTGTCGTCAACTGTTAGTAATCTGATATCACCTGTAGTGAGAGTGAGTTAATTTCGTAATGTTTTCTCGATTGTTCTACTCCAGAGGTAATTCAATGGGATAGCAGTTCCCTCATTAAGGTGAGCGCCTATTTGGTATTGTATTGATTTTATTTTGTTGTGTTGTTGTTTTTTATAAAAATTATAAGTTTAAAAGGATCTCTTTTGTAGTAGATATGTTTGATTTTGAGATAATTTTACTCAATAGACTTTTACTTTTGAGACAATTGAAGTTGTTTATAAAACACTAGTAATTACACTAATTTGATATGTAGAATAACGGTTTCTGTGTCCCATTATTTTAGCACCTGATGTAAGAAAACTAGTTACGAAACGTTGTGCAATTGCTGGAATAAATGATTGTCATAAAAAACTTTGGATACTTTTATTTGCAAACATATATTGACAATCAAGAATAAATATTGATTTACTAAATATGAACATTGTCGAAAAACAATATTGACTCAAGAGATTTTAGAGATATTTTCCATCATGAATTCTGTTTTCAAAACTAGATCTTGAATTAATGTAAATTAAACACTCTGAATTTTTAAGAACTGTAAATGCAGTTGTTACACTTCCTTTTTACGTCGGGAAGGAGGAATTTTAGATGTGTAGCTGGTGGTGTAGGGGAAACGGGTTAGGCATGTTAATTTTAAGAATCGGAGATCGAAAACCAGCGAGGAGAAAATAATTGCTGCCGAAATAAATATTTTTGCAAGTTCTCGTAGTCCGTATTGTATATTGCGTAGCTATTACAAATACGACGGGAGAGTACGTGCTGTTGAAGCAGCACTAGTTTTGTCTAAATAGTATATATAGTAAGATAAAATTTATTTAGGTGGGTAAACTTTCATTGACCATTCACTTTGATGGTCTAAAAGTCAAACTTGACGAAACCGAGATCAGTGTCGTAATAAGAGTCATTATGCGGTCCAGAAGTCAATGTGTATACCGCTGAGTGCAACACGTTGTATACATTCAAACCCCACGTAAGCCTTACAACTACGGGTTTATATGGAATCATGCAGGCTTTAAAACTGGTCAAAGAACTTACGCACCCCTCTTTCTCAATTGTAACTAACTCATCAAGAACTCTACTTCAGTTAAACCATAGTAAGCGCAAATGCGAAATCTTCCTAACAATCACTGAACTCTACCATCAGATATCATTAACGGGAAAAGATATCTCATTTGCCTGGATCCCCACATCCTTGGAAAACAACGTTACTCAAGAGTTTAGGACAGCAACTTCTTTCTTGGTAAACCTCAAACAAGACAATACAGTTCACAACCTAGTTAACACTACAACTGACATCCTAAAATTTATGAACAAAAGAATGTTGACTAAATGGAATCAAGAATGGACCAAATACAAAGCCAGCCACCTCCATAAAACGCAATCAGATTTCTTCTCAGTGTATCTAGATAAACGAATGACTAGGCGAGAACAAGTAGTGCTATCCAGACTTCGCTCCGGACATACTAATTTAACACACGCACACCTGTTTCACAAACTACCCGCACCCCTCTGTGACTTTTGTGAGGTTCGACTAACGGTATCTCATATTTTGAACGTTTGTCCTAAGTTCCAGGAAGAAAGAGATGGCCTATCACCGGAGCAACAATTCGAAGCAGTTGTATATTCCAAGTCCTATCAACAGGAAATCATAAGATTTTGTCAGAACATTAATATATTTAATAAAATATAAGTGGTTCTCTGTACATATTATCATATCAGCCATGATTGGATGTCAAGTTTTGTACTATTATTTTGTACCTCATTTCTATTGTAAACTTTGTGCTATGTACATATATAAATAATGTAAAATCAAATATGAATATGTAAAATTCTGAAAAGTCGCTAAGAACCTTTGGTTGATGCGACTATAATAAACCAAAAAAAAAAGAGTCATTATGATTCATATATCCAGTACTTTATTTTTAAACTTTTGGGTGCCGGAACGCTCCTCAAATTAATTATAAATGTAATAGCAAAATATATTTATATATAATGTAATTTAATAATTATTTCGAAGGTAACGGAACGCCGTTCCATCGCGTTCCGGCAGAAATCAAGCCCTGCATATATCTATCCTTCATTAATTCCAAAAATAATAATTTGCGTACTGCAAGTAGTATAAGAACAAACCCATGTAATAAATACTGTCAACATAAGCACTGCCAGATGTCACCCTTCGTCCAACAAGGAGTTAAATTTAGTTCAAAAGTTCGTATAAAAAACGAACTCTTTAGAGAAAAAACTAATACTAGTTGCGTTCCGTACGTGGGGTATTATCCGTTACCTCAATTTTTTGGTTACAATTAGTGTTGTGTATACCGCGAGTAAAACACTGTTTTAATAATTAATGCGTTGCGTTAGTACTAAACGCTGGCTGATGTTTTAGTGTCAACTGGAGGGTATTTCTTTAGAGGCAGGTGTATGTCTTATCTACCTAAAAACTGTTCAAATCTGAACATACTTAAACAAGTTTCCATATACAGTAATTTAACTTTGTTGGAAGGGTAAGTTTTTTGGGACGCCAAAGCCTTTTTGTCACATGTTTATGCTGAGACATCGCAAGGTGTTTGTATTGTATGCGTTTTAGTTTTTAATGTGTGTTTATTCACCTATGTATTTCTACCTTTATGAAGTGAATGTTCGTTAACGTTAATGTTCGTGAACGTTAATGTTCAGGTGAATGTTCTGTATGCTACAAATTTTAAATGATATTTACATGGAACATTTTTAACGATCTAATATTTACTTATCGTCATTAAAAGCATGTAACCAGTCTCACAAAATTAATTTAAATTATTTCTTGTAATATATCTTGTTTTTATCAATTTAAGTTATATAAGTGTAATAATAAATCTTACATACACGGAAATAAATTAGGATCTTCAACTTAGTTTCAACAAAGTTTCAACTTAGCTTAGTTAAATAATAATAAGTTCTTAATTGTACAAAAAATGTAGCACTAAAATGTAGAAAGTGTGTTTCAAAAATATTATAAAAGAATTTTTAGAACAAGAAATTCAATTTTAACACCTACTACTAACAACTGGAGAAAAAGACTGTTTTTGAACTTGCACCACTTCAAGAAAGCAATAACAGCATTTCTTAGAAATTATTATTCGCGAACAAAAGACCCCCCCCCCACCAACGTTATATTCCTAGCGGAGGATTTGCGAGAAGCCGTAGCATTTCTCTGAATGTTTTACTGCTTCTTTACGATCCCTTCCTCGCACACAAAGGCGAGAGCGTTGGCTGCACCCCCACCCCACTCGAGGTCACCAATTCAATACCACTGCAACCAGTGCAGAAGTGAGTCACGCCACGAAGCAGCATGCCGAGACTCGATCTGAGGACCCCTACGGCGGTATCTCCGCTCGCCAGGCGACGGGATGACGTCAGCCTCGGCGGCACAGTGCAGTACACTCAGCAGCGGATGGGAATAGGCCAACAGAAGCTCAAGAGGTAATTGAGTCCACTAGTTCAGTGTAGTATATACCACTAATAGTGATTTTATACGCGCAGCGCATTGTCTGCCAAGATCGTATCAGGATTTTAGGGAAGACGTTTATTCTGAACGAAATTGTTGGAATATTTAACAAATGGATTTTTTATTGAATTTTGGGGAACCCAAACATGAGTTACGTAATGTTGAAAAATAATTATCTAAATATTTCAAACTGAAATATTGCTATTTCTGTGAGTGGTCACCATAAAAGCCTATGATCAAAACGTTTGTGGCCATGAGTTTATTAAATCATTGATATTACTGTTTGTCATTCAGTCATAAACTTTCAAAAGATGTATATTTTTCATGATTTGCGCTGACTCTCACAAACAGTGAGGTCTGAGACTCATTCGCCTATTAATAGTGCTATTTCATTTTTTATTAGACGATTACTCGGCATTGGCCAGGTATTTATTTCTTAGAACAAGCTGAGAGTCCCACCCGCTCTGTCTCCGCGAATCGCGGGTTCACGGTCTGCCAAGCATCCCTCGACAACAATGTGTGTTTCGTTTTCTAACAGCACAAATTATGGGGTGTAACCAAATTTGCGGCAATATTTGGGATTTACAAAGCTCTATGTGTTTTTTCTCCGCTGCTCAAAAATGACAGTTGTCAATTTAAATCAACTGTTCCAGTGACTTAAAAGTTTTGTTCAAACAGTACGTTCAAGAATATTCATTTTAATATATTAAGCTTTTTTGATTTAAAAGAAATAGTTTTATTGACCAAATCTTACCCGCCAATGCTATTTCCAGACTGCCGATCATAAAAATATTGATAAAACATCAAACATAAATACAGAACACAGTATTGTAACTAAAATAACATGTAACTAAATACAGAACATATTCGTTTTATTGTAGGAGCGCTTCTAATTGTACCATGATCATATGTATCAGAATTTCCCCTTGAGTGTGCTTGCTTTTCATCCCGTCAACTACTCTCAGGGACCAATGACATCGGGCCACGAGTGTACCCTTGGGGTGCTTCCTTGCGTGCAGACCGTGCCTTGTGTGTGTGTGTGTGTCGCGTTCGCTACGCCGCCCATGGTCCTTACGGGGGAACGAAGTCGGATCGGCCGGGTAGGAACAGGCGGCGGGGACATGGGCGGGGCAGAGACAGAGCCGTCGGCGACAGCTCTTCATCGGAGAAGGGCGCTGGGGAGCGAGGCGCCCTCTACGTGAGTGGCCTAGGGAGGGGCTTCTAGTGACAAAGAGAATCAAGAGCCGGGCCTCGACCCCCTCACCCTCTCACCCTTCCCCCTTCCCCCTTGTAGGGACAGACCTCCGTTGCTGTCGGGGCTCCAAAGCGCCTCCGGTCGAAACTAGGCCTGCCAACTCCTCGGGTGTATCGCAGGGGCTATTGTCGTGGCGTGTTTGGGGAAGCGGATAACTGGGAATTTGTGCTTATTCTCTCCCTGCCTAATTTCTAATTGCATTTTCCAGTTGATTGTTTCTTTTCAATTGTAAACTAACAAATTAACTATATTATATATATTATTTAACTCTACATACTTCCTCAAAAATACGGAACTGTTTTTGAGAAGCTTATATGATGTTTAATTATCAATAACTGATTCTGATCAATAACGGATGAAACAAGATTTTTTGTAAAAAACAGAGGTAATTTTTTAAACTCCCAAATTCCGGTTAAACAGTTGATGATGTTGCAAAATATTACCACATTCAACATTATTCATGTGCACTCCTACATTTTGAGGGCTCTCAAACTCTTGAAACCATGGCAGGGCGAGTTTTGCAAGCTCGTTAGTCGCGTTCTTGTTTCGCGGCTCAAAGAATGATGACAGTGGTAGCCAATAACGGCGAGGAAAACGATTGTTTTATTCAGAAAACACTTTCAAGAAGAACTGATGATATTTGATTCTGAAAACATGAGAAGTATCTCTGATACTTCAGAATGACATACCTCATGTGTCATAAAATAAATGGCCTAAGACATTTGACACTCGGGCACTTTTTGCTCACAACGATAGTCTGCTGAATAGCTGATGCTACAATGAAAAATTGTATTTTGTTCCATTTCCTTTTACACGCAAAAACTTGCAAACAAAAGTGACTAAGATTCAATTCAATTTTTCAACACAAAGTATTCAATTTTTAATTTAAAAAATGATCTATGAAGATTACTCAAGATAATTTAGATTATTTCTGCAAATATATTTATTTTAACATTTTGTGAGTAGATATATTCTGTTAAACTTGATATTTAAAGTTTTTGTTAATTATGGTGCTACACATCCTACATATTTGATATTACCACTTAGGAACATGCACGTGTCTACAATATTTATCTATGAAACTAATGAAGAACGTATTTGACGTGTGGATGAAATATTTTCAGACGAGGCGAAACTTTTCCATAAGTTACGAATACTATGTTTACAACAAATAATCGAATCTTATAAGTTTATACTTTCGGAATCATTCACAATATGCGAGTCGGTAGCCATATTATTTTGCAATGAAATAGGGCATGCCTCTTTACCATAATTTGAGAAAACTAATTGAAATATTGTACGGGCCGAGCCGAACATCAAAAAATCTGTCAGCGACTAGATACATCATTTGGAACGATGTATGTGTTTCTTCCGCATTCTCGAAAAATGCAGTTCCTGATACAACGAAGGCAGTAAATAAATCCCGTAAGTTCTTCCTCTAAATTAACTTAAAACTATTCATATTTTCATTTCTATAATTTAAATACATTATATTTCAATTTGTTTTTTCGTGGGGTGGATTAGGGGTAACAATAATCAGAATTGAGGTTATTGTTTACACTTTTTTTTACTTTGAAACATCTACTGTTTTCAAATTCTGAATTGTTTTACATTTTTAAATTCCATACTTTGAAACACCAATGATCTTAAGAGAAAATTGTTTTAAGAACACATTGGGAACAAGAGATATGCAAATATAGGGCGCCCGCTACTAAAAATATCGTAATGTGCTGTATATTGCTCATTTGTCATTGGATTTGCATTGCATGTCATTGCGTTTGAATCATTGCATTCTTCACTGGTTAGTTTTCGGTAAAAATATTAAACCTTTCGGTGAAATGTAACTGACGGGTGAGTGACGGCTACAGCTGCTATAACGCAGTAAAATTTGGTGCATTTTACGCAGTACACAAGAGAGAGTATTGTTATCGAAATGTACCTAAACAGGTCTCAATTACACCCACCATCAATTTCACTTATAATCACAAATGATTACTGAAGTGTGCAAACAAAATCTGTGGGCGAATTAAATCGTCGGGAATTTGATGTGCTAAAATAGCATGCATTCGAGAACAGTCGTTGCGTGTTTAATTCTGCAGGCCCAGATTCGCTCACGGTATCTTTTGGATTGTAATCGTAAAAATGTAAGCGTTCAGTTAAACAACTTCCTATGTAAATAATTTGAGTAATGATAGATAAAATAGTGAGAGAACCTTAGAAGCACAAGTCTCGGGAATATCTTTTTCAATTCAGAATCTATTATTGGTAATAATAAAAAAGTAAGATTTTTTTGTTTTTATGGTTGAAAACACTAAGGTAATCAAAGCAATATTATCAAGCATCAACAATATGTTCCAATGCAAGTGCTGCTTTGGAAAAAATATTGAAGTCTGAGAAAGCTTTGCTTTCATATAAAGAATATTTTTTGTTCTAGAATTAGTAATGATTCCAGTAACAGCAGTTGACTGTACAGGCCATTTTCTGAGAGACTTGACTTTAACGTCAAGTACCATCGTTAAGTAATGTTGCAGTGAGTGAAAAAAAATTGTTAGGGGGACATTTAAAGCACATGTGGACTGAGTCATCGAGATTTTGCCCTGCGCCCAAAATGCAGAAAGATTTGGAATTTTCTCGTAATTTATACAAAAATAACAAAGTAAGTGATTACATAAACAAGAATTTAAGAGCATTTCAATCTAACAATGTTGACCATATTATTGTCATGACCAAGAAACGCTCTTAGCATTGATTTGGCTCTGACGAATGTCTACTTCATTGTCTACTGAAAATGTAACATTGTCTGCTGTATTATAAGTCAATTTAATTTATATTTAATATACTTAGTGGTTCTACCGTAACACAATAGCGTTAGTGACTTTCATTTTATTTTAATTCAATTATAATAATTTTTAATTTAATTATACTCACCACTTAACGATGCATGAAGGTCAGAAGTAGCTCTTGCATTCAGACAAAATTACTTTGTTTCTTTTCATTCACGGATTTACCTTAACACTTGAGCATCGTCTCACTTTTGGTACTAGTGCTAAATATTTAACATGAGGCACGCACGCAACGCATGCCCCGAATGAACCGCTTTTACTCTAGTGGCCGTCTAAAAACCTGTATCTCAAGCGGCGCGGCGGCGGTGGACACGCGCGTGCACGAGAGGCGCTGGCGTGCGCGTGGCGCGGCGCGGCGCGGCGGATAGAGCGGCAGACAGGGCGGCCACCGAGTGGGGAGCGCGTGCGACGCCGCCCCAGATTCAAGGGCGCGCCGCCTCCCTTTAAAAGCGGCGTCCGCGGCGCGAGCCCATTCGTCATTGTCAGGCCGTCGAAGCGAGACGCAGACGCTTCTCTGGCGCGCCTCCCCCCGCCGCCGCAGCCCGCCACGCCCACCTCCGTCCCCGCTGCCACCCACGCCCGGCGGACCCTGCTGAAGCCGCCCGTTTCGAAGGGGTTGAGTTCCCTGCCTCCGCGCCTTTCCCATCTTCACATCCCGTAGCGACCGCCAACAGAATTCCCTCCGCCCCTGCCGCCCTCCATGCCCACCTCCGTCCCCACTGCCTCACACGCTCCACCACCCTACTGAAAGCCGTCCTTCCCGAAGCCGTTTGAGCTGTCTGCCATCGCGCCGCTCCCATCGCCACCTCTCTCTGCGGACGCCAACGGAACTCCCTCCACCGCCGCCGCCTCCGCCCGCCACGCCCACCTCGTTCCCCCCCGCCCCTTCGTCCCACCCTCTCGCAGCTTTTGAGCTCTCTGCCACCATTCCATTCCCGCCGTGACCCGCCACTGCTGTCTCCGACCGGACTCCTTCAACTCACGCAGTCCAGATCCTCGCCCAACGCCCTCCCCCACGCCACGCCCCACCTTGCCACTGCTCCTCCCCTGCCCAGCCCTCAGGCACTCCCACCGACTCTCACACCACCACCGCCACCCATGGAACTGCTGCTCTTCCTCCTCCCCAGACGCTCGCATCGTTCCATAGCGCCGCTGCTAACGTCGACACCGACGCCCCCACCGAACCCGCTCACATCCACCTGCTCCGCCCCCGAAGCCCTCGCTGCCTATCGCAGCTGCTACCACACCTCCTCCCTTCTCCCTCTGTCACCGTTGCCTCTGCTACATTCCACACGCCCGACATTCCTACCGTCCCTATCGCCGCCCTTCCAAGGATCTCGTTACCACCCATTCTGTCCTCACCCATCGCCATCCTCTATTCTTGCCGCCATTCCCACCGTCACCATGGACCCTGCCTCCCTCAACTGCCTCCAATGCCCTATTTTTCCCGTCGCCATCCTCGTCCGTCCGCTCCGCCCCTGTGGCCTCCAACGCCACCGGGCCTTCTCCACCCTCTCCGCCCACCGCCTTCGCCGCTCGCCCCGCCACCGCACACGACCTTGTCGCCGCAGGGCGTGTCTTCGCCATCTCTTCGCTCGTTGTGGTCGAAGGTCCCCAGAGAGCTCTGCACGCTCAAGGCTGCCGTTTCTATCCGGGCCCGGAGTGATGGATTTTTTCGGGTGATGAAAATCTCACTTGGCAGCAGTCGTGCGGTCGCTTTCGTCGTCGAGCGCAGTTGATGCTGTGGCATCCGGCAGCTCACGAGCTTCACGTTCTCAAATTCGCGCGGTTTTGTTATCGTTTTATTGGCTCTGTACAAAGGATTCTAGTGTCCCCATAGAATGTGTAGGACTGATCGATCTTTTGCATAGATTTTTCAGGTCAGTTTGAGGTGGATACCCGGCAATACATTAAAGAACAAGTGCCAAGTTAAAAAAAATTCTGCACGTTTGTGCTATAATATTTTCAGTTTTGAAGATACGGCAAGGACATGTACAGTATTATAAATATTTTCTGTACTTGCAGTCCTTCTCCGCAGGAATACTCATGCCAATGCTCTATTTTAGAAGAAATAATTCAGTATTCCTATGTGACTTCGATTGCATCGACGATACTAAAATAAAGTTTGAAAGTGATTACTGGCACATCTGCCCAAAATAGGACGTTGGAGTCCTATGCCCTATGTGGCGCTGCCCGTCCGTTCGTCAGTCAGTGCACAACGTCAGCTGCTGAATCACCAGGCAGGATTTTCATCAAAACAGATAGTCCCCGACCGATCTGGGTGATGTCTTGGCCCCCTGATATCAAAACTGATACTTTTTTAATTTTGAGGCTGCTTTATGTAAAGTCTCAACATTTTAAAACTTTCATTAAAAATGGATTTAGTAACTAAATTTTTCTTGGTCAGAACAAAACAAACGCAAATAAAACGGGAGCTTGACTTATTTTTGTTAAATTCCAAGAAATTTTTGATTACATTTTTGATTACAAGTGCCTCTAATGAAATTTTTTGAAAATGTAAAAGTTTTCTTCGAAAATGAGCTCAAATGTGAAAATTCCTAGAAACTCTCAAACGACGTTTTCTAAAAACGGTACCAAATATAAAACCAGATTTTATTCTTAAGAAATATTCTTGAATACTCATTTCAATTCTACTATTAGGGGAGAGAAAAATATGAGAAAATGTCTTTTAGGGGTCGGTAGATACCATATGGGAAGGTGAGACAAAACCGAACTCTGACGAAAGAGATTGAGAATCTTCTAGTCACGCGACTTTTCTTGACTGAGCTCCTTAGAGCTCAACAAGCACGACTCGGCACGGACTGGTCAAAATCTTGGTCTAACACAGAACGGTACGGTCAGATTATCAGGGCTGCTCACCATTGCTTAGGAATGAATTCAGTTCTCGCGTTTTCGCTGTTCCTTTCAGTGCAGTTTTTATTTGCTATTTTATACCAGATAAAAAATATAGAGGAAAACTGGAAAAAAGATGTGATAATGGAAATCGCAATGGATGAAATCATAATAATTATTCCGGTTCCAATTATTCAGAAGAAGATGACAGTTAAGTACACTAATAAAAAATATCATTAATAAGCAATATTATCATTCACTAATAATTTTCACTTGTGGTTATTAATTACTTGATTATTCACTCTAATGTATCGTCTATAATATCCTGTTATACGAAGAGCGAAAGAGGCGCACAAAGTGTTAATAATGCTACTGTTGGCAACTGGCGTCAGATGTGGCGTAGGGAGTAGCCTCCTCTCCCCTCACCCCACGCTGTGAGATATCAAGAAAAGTTGCACGACTAGTGACTAGTTTGAGAATGCCTGTGCCGTTATTTTTGCAGCATTCGTTTTCACGCCATCTGCAGATGGAAAGTTGAATATGTGAATAATTTAGAGACAAACGACGAGTTTTGTTTTGTCGCTCTTTTCACATATGAATGTCACTGAATGAAAATGATGAATAAATGAATTAATAATAAAATGAACCTTCAAAACTACTTTAATAATCCTTATACAGATGTGTAGTACACAGTGAGACAGTTATATACTAGTTTTCAGTACGTATAACTGTACCTTTTATGGATTTTGCACTTGAATTAATAATTTTGAACGGTGATGTCTTTAATCGCAAATATTTTTAACAAAATTAAAATTTAAGCTGTAGCACATTTTTTAACAATAATAGAAATTTTTTAAACATGAAATAAAGTGATGTGTGGACTCATTATCAAATCTCTCGAGTCCCAGTCTCTCCACTCGACCTTTTATGTGCGCCCCAGCTTGTAACTAAGGAATCAATTAGTAACGTAACTGAACAACTCCTCCATTTGATGTCAAAATTTAATACCACTAACATAGATACATACGCCTGAGAAAGGTGCACTTGGTTACACATCAGTTTTCCAAAATATAGCTACAACTATGTAACATAATCTGATCCCATGTATTCGTTTCAAAAATGGCATACAGACCGTTTTACAAACATAATATTGTTTCACGAGCCTTCTAAGAAATAACATTTGCAATAATGTGCATGCAGTAACCACACAGATGTAGCCCACTGTTGTAACATCAAACACTGATTGACCAGTGACGTTTACTGGCGGGCATTGTGCATGCTTTGTTTTCTCCTCTGTCATTAAACCCCCTTTGCCTTTTGTTTAATTAAATCGCATACTCCGGCCTGTGCAAAGCCACTGCCCCCAGACATTCGATACACATAATTGAACATGTTGACAAAAGAAGGTATTTTTACATAGTTTGACCTCATTGTAGCACAACTCTCGAACAGTTGCGAATGTTCCATTACTGTCAACCAGTGTTTATGTTTCAAAATAATAATGGAGATTGTACAAATATAACGATAACTGTCTAGAACGTTTTAATGTGACTTCTCAATAAAAAAGAAACATTACAATAGTTATATCCATAACGATTTTACAACCATTCATCCGGAAGGAAGGTAATATTTGATAAATGGGAAAGATATTACCGAAAATAATATTTATTTTGGTTTTATGAAATTAATTATACTAACACCCTAAAAGTGATCGTGAGTCAATTAATTATATCTGTTGTCTTACATACGAAATGTTGGTTGAATGAAACTTTTATTGATATAGTATAATCGGAAATAATCCAAACAAAATCTATCCTACTTATTTCAGAGCTGCTTCTTCATTAAACTGTAAATCCAATTACTCGGTAATCAATTATGGATTCATATCAAGTCCAAAATCACAATACAATTCACTACATTGAATGTAATTGATTTCTTGCAATTGGCCTCACCTAACCACTACTGAATAACAGGTTATTTACAAAGTATAATGTGTGTTATCAGAGAAATGAGAAAAGCATTTGTAAATTCACGATACTCTCCATTTACTTGACCAAATTAAAAACCACGTTAAAGATGATCATTGTTGACTTTTTATACGACACCACTACACTGTCAGAAATTACATTAAATTTAATGTAGATTTAATGTACGACTGTAAATTAATATAAATGTACCTTGCACATTAAAGGATGATTACTGTACTTGTACATTAAATTTAATGCGTAAATTAAAATCAATATAGATTTAATATATGACGGTACATGAAAATCAATGTACCTTGTACATTAACGGGATATTAACGTACTTGTACATTAAATTTAATGCTTAAATTAAAATCAATGTAGATTCAATGTACATCAGTACATGAATCTTAGTACTTTTACATTCGTCATTAAAGTTAATGACTAAATTAAAATTCACCCAGATTTCATATATAATTACGGAACACATGGAACATAGATACTGTTTAAAAACTTAAAAATATTTTCTTCCACTATTTAAAGTAACGTATAATAAATTGAAAATATACGTTTTGTTTGAGCTTTATATTTTACTATGTACAATAATTTATCATTTTTCTACAAAACCATTTAGTTTAATATTGTATTTGAACATACAATATTCGCAGTCGTGCTGCGTTTGCCAGCTGCCGGCAGATGAGTTTATATTAGGTGAGGCTTAGAAAATTCCCAACACATCCTGTTCGTTGGAGGCAAGACAAGGGTGACGGGTTTCCCGGCCTGCCTATTTGTGTAGATCCGTACAAATTTATGGCAGGTGTAAATATTTGAGTTTGATTACTACTTTAAACTGGATATTAAATTACTCTTCATTTGATTTCACACATCCCGTTACCTTTGCAAATCAGTGGTGCTAATAATGTAAGAAGTTATTGACGAAGCGTATTTTATTGTCATATCAATATAACACAATAGCAATTCAAGTTTGAAGATAATTAACGCACTATCTGTCATTTCCCTAACAACCCCCCCTTCGTTTTACTGACAATCAGCCACAACAATAGCAACAAAAAAAACACAAAAATTTACAAATTTGATAAATATGTAAATTGATATTACTCATGCGTTTAATACTTAACATTGATTGCTGCAATGATATCACTTAATTTTTTATCACTGCGGCAATATAATATCTTACGCTTTCGTCAACCACGTTTCCAGGAGAAAGCTTGCTTCCCACATATTGATTGATTCACATCGAAAACAGTATTCTCATCATAAAGGTATACTTTGATGCCAACAATTAATTAACTTTTTAATTCTTCGTATGAGTACAGAGTAATCTAAGTAGGAAACAGAAAGTTAAGTACGTAATGCTACGGAAATCGGTTGTCAGATTTTTATGGAAATTCGCGTTTTGAGGACCCCTGAAACACAAGAAGATATTTTTTCTCAAAATGTGTGTCTGTTCGTCTGCCATCTGTAAACATTAGCGCGTAATCTATTCTTAAAATGTTTGCCAAAATGAATACTCACCGATATTTCTGAATTGACTCTAGGCCCTGCAAATTTGAAACGAATTCTTTGAATTTTAGGGGTGCTTTACATAAAACCCCTGGAATATTTTTAAAATTATCTCAAAAATGGCTGCAAATTTCTTTAAATTACTTGTAAGCATAGAGTGAAAACCTTTTTCAAAAATAACATACTATGTCAAATCTTTACTGTTACCTCTGATTTTTCGAAATAACTTACTTTGAATTGTTTTGGATTTCCTCATACAACTACATTATTAATGATAGAAGCTTTTCACATAATCCACAGCAAAATGGTCCAATGAGCATTTTCAATTAAGGCTAGGTTTTGCTCTTCATTACTCTGAAGTCATATTTCAATTCTGCGATTAGGGGACTGAAAAAACTGGGAAAATCTGAAAACAAAAACAAACTTTTTTGCACCAACAAATAGCAGCTAGGAGGAGAGTAGGACCAGTAGCATAGCGTGATCATTTTTCCTGTGTAGGCTCCAAAGCAGATTAACGTATCTCACTCTCAAGGAAAATTTGATATAGGTCTTTAAGTCTTAACTTCTAGTTTCCTCTCATAACCTAAAGTACTGTAGTATGTTGGGGTGATTGATTGATTTCTTCGTGTTTCCGGCCACGCGCCAACTGCCTTGGTCCCTTTAGTGTAGTGCATGTTTTTTCTCGGGAGATGGCGGTGATCTTCCCCCGCTGGATGGGGAGATCCGGCGCCGACCTACTGTCGGCTAGTAGGGTTTCCCCCTAACCACGACTCTCCCACCAGCGGGGCACCGCCCCAGCCGGAACAAGCTCTTAGCTCCCGACCGGTCTCCCAGAATATGTGGTAGTGTAGAGCATGTTAGTGTAAGTGTGTGTGTGTAAGAGAAGAGTATAGGACAAGGAAAAGGAAGAACTGATCGCGCGCGGTCCGTGGCCCGTTTGGTAGGTTACTGCTCCGGCATTTGCCTGGTGTTGATCGGAGAAACCACGGAACAGAGCAGCCGGCAGCTAGAATTCTCCTTCAGACAGCGACTGAATTCGAACTAGCTGAAGAGCTAGTGTCGAAAATCCCGCCGCCGTCAGGACTCGAACCTAGGACCTCCCGGTCAGAGGCGCTGTAGTGACATCAGTTGCACTGGGCTACCGCTCCCGGTGTAGTATGGTGGGGATTGTTATTAAGAGTCTCTGAGATTGTCGTCTGGTAAAGTCATATTTCCTACAGTAATCAATAACTCTTGCATTATTCATCAGCTATTAATCTGAACTAAACATCATGAACTAACATTAATTTCTCCCCTGTCAGATACAAAGAAGTGAAATCTTCTTAAATTATTGAGCTGGCTCGTTTCACTATAATATAGTATAAGGTCGTCCCACAATAATATAGAATAAGCACAATATTTCAGTGTGTTCGTAGGTACTGCAAGAACTCAACTGAGGTCTTATTCTCTGACTGTGCACGCAGATGTCGCGCCCACAGGGGTGCGGAGGTGGCGAGCGGTCAGCCTGCACAACTGGGCACTATACCAGCGAGTGAGTGAGTGTCTTGGCGTGAGAAGGCCCGCCGCTGGCCCCGACTGATCTCGACGATTGCCGAAAGGCCTTTTTAGGCGGGCCTTCGGGGGAATCAAGCTGCCCTTATGAACAGAATAACTTCGTCTGCGGACACACGTTCTGCGCATGCGTTGAAGGCTCCGAATGGCCGGAGCCCTCGTTCTCTCTCGCGTAAGTTCGCAATTGAGCGGGAAGTACAAGATGACAAACCTACAAATCCAGACGAATCACGAGAGCGTTCATTCGAAAATTATCGATAAATACATTATAAACTATTTTTTTAATGAAAAACATTTTTTTTGCTTTTCATAAAATATTTGGGTAGGCAGCCTATTAGGCCGCCTTGCAGCCTAATAGGAAGCTAGACACAACCTACAAACTAGCTCAGACTAACGAGATTAAAAAATTAGCTAGTACGAGAAAGTTTGTGCCATTTTGTAGCAACTCTAGTATATTATCTCTTATACAAGTAGTAGTAGTATAGGAAAAGTTATGTCAGGTTGCGGCGAAAATAGTGAATATTTTCACAAAAAATTATGTTTAAGTTCCCTGGTACAAAGAATATGGGCAATTACGTTTCCTGTAAGTAGTAAACTGTTCCCTCTATCACGTTGAGTAGTTGGAATTCACCTTTTGTGGGTTCTTGATACCGAAAAATGTATATAGAAAGAAAAGTCTGTCTGCCCGTCTGTGAACAACACTAACCACTAAAGCCTTTTCAAGATTTTCACCAAAATTGAAAACGGCACGAGTTTAATTTTTTAAATGTTTTCTTCATCCTGATCTATTCACTTGAACTTATCTCCCTTCCACCCCACCCTCCTCTGGTTGAGGCTGAAGCTTTTGAGGTGCGGCCACAAGACACCTGTCGTGTCTCCCAGTCCCTAACACAATGTATCCAACGGGCCCCTAAATGCAATTACATTTACCTAATCCGGACTAGACGGATTCCGTGGGTCCATCATGCTTAGCCAGGATTGGCGGAAGAAGCCTTGACCGCACCATCTGGCACCACCACTATGGCTCGTAAGCCCGTATGGTAGATACACTTCCTGCAAGCCCAGCACCACACTATTTACTAAGTGTGGGTGTGGGGTGGGGTGGACAACGAGGTTTAACATGCACTTTCCTTTCGCAACCTCTACCTCCAGAGGAGGCTGTGGAGTATAATAATGCAACACAGATAACAATGCTTGGGGTTGCCGTACGTCCTGAAAAAGCGGGATATATCCTGAATTTTGACATGTGTCCCACCAGATTTTTCTTTGTTTCCGCGAAATGCCTTGAATTTTTATGCTGTATTTCTTTCACACAATACTACAAAAATCACTGCCTTTTGAGACTACTTAAGAGCTACATCACAGAACTACGCACTGCATAAGAGATCGCAAGTGGATAATTCCTTTGTTTAGAAAATACTGTTATTTTTATCTTTTTACTGTGGAATCGGAGAGCTCAGCAATAGATAAATCAACATACTGAATGCTTGAATCGAATAGCATATGTCTATCACAATGTGTTGGTGCAAGAGAATCTGGAATGCAAAGGTGAAAAGAGCTCAGTCAATATCAGTGTTTTAATATCGAACAAAGTCAACCTTAATTTAATATTATAAACCCTGAAATATTTCACAAATTTTGTCATGGAACAATAAGAAAATAACCTGAATGATGTGGAAAAGTAGGAAATTCGCCCTAGAAAAAGAGTGGTCGCCCTGATAATCTTTAAAGTGTGCAATGTGATTTATCTTGATCTACTATTTAGCTGTGAACTTGATATACTTTTTCTTTGTTATACGATTTACTTGATTCACCATTTAGTTGTATGCAAGTAACAATTTGCTCTAAAATGTATTTTGAATGTCCTGAATCCCATTGTTATCCTTACGGCAACCCTAGCAATGCATCGATGTTACCAAACATCAATGTTCAAAATAAAAACATGTGTTAATAATAAATCGACCAAAATCATCAATGATTTTAATCATAGGTATTTCCAAGGGTACGGGGAGAAGGGGAGGCCCATGGAGCTATGAATATAGGGAGGTGGTATGACGTCACAAACTTGAAGTCACTTTCGCCATATTGGTGAGTCCAGAAAGCTTGCAGCATAGACAAACTGCGTGTAAGTGCTCTGTGGCTTGCAGCTGTGCTCGTGTTCAGTTGTGTTGTTTGGAATCGTTTTTAATATTTAAACGTCATGTTCAGAATAGTTAGCTTTTGTAACAGTTCGTTATGGTTACTTATGTGGCTAACGGCTGTACAAACCGTACGGGAGTAGCCACTTTCCACAAGTAAGTGGATTCTGCATGGAATTTGGAACATTTAGTAATTTTGTAAGTTAGTCGTTAATTTTCGTGATTTTTTTCTTAAAAATTTCCTGTACATCCAAAGTGGAGAGCATTGTGGTTTAGAGCTGCACGAAGAGATAATTGGCAGCCTAGCAATAACTGCAGGCTAAGTTCGGCTCATTTTCAAGAACACAATTTTGATAGAACTTATTTATCGTGTGTTTTTATTCTGTATGAGCCGTACATGGTCATAGTCGGCCCCTCATACTCCTACGTCACAAGCAGCTAATGACGTATTGTTAGGCCTGTAGTAACAGAAGGTTCATTGGTTTAACATACGTGTTTTGGACCCACCAATATGGCGCTCAGGCTTCACTTGCTGAACACGGAAGAGGTTGGTAACGGCACCTGCATGTATTCCTAACTCCATGGGGAGGCCCTACGCTCATGGCATATGTTTTGACGAAATACGAGGAAAGACCTAATAAACACTAGACATCGATGCCATCGCGGGCGAGAAATGCGGGTCTGCGGGTTCGAATACATTAACTGACTTCACAAACTGAGCAATTAAAGCTGAACATATACACTTAACTGTGCAAGTTCACGCCATATATTCAATATTGTGATGTATTTATGTGATTATGTGTGTATTTATGAGATTTTGCGTTCACAATGAAAACCAAAAATTCAAAACGACGGACAACAAAACATCAGTGTTTAAAAACATTGGTTATAATAAATCGATGTTCAATAAAAACATGTTTTAATAAAAGCCTATTTCAGTAAAAACATTGATGTTTTCGAAACATGACACCACTGTCACATCCTCAGTAGAGGATAGAAAGAGGCTGAAGAGTGACTCATGTTGCTTCGGCGACCCCACCATACCTCAAAGACACAGAAAAACAACATTGAAGCGACGTTCGAATTAAAATAATTTATTTTTATTATAGTGTTAACTTCTGTGCTGATGAATTCTTCTCTAACATTTTACAAAAAATGCGTTTTTTAAATTTTATTGAAAAACAATATATAGAAGTATCTATAGAACTTTTTCAGTGTGAGCGACTGTGCAACATGAAAGATCGGTTTAAATATTCGGTGTGTTGTAATCCATTCAATAAAGTTGGGCACTCTTCTCATAAAAAAACAACTTCCGAAGTACTCTTCTTTGGATGGTGAGTGTAAACCAAAATCGGTCATCTCAACAAAAAATGGATGCAAGAAATGCGATGGATGCAAGAAAGAAATGAAAAGGAAGATTGATTCGTGTGTTGCATCAGAAGGTTCTCCATATTCACCAGCAGATGCAGATAATGAAGAAAGCTTTCGTTGATGAAGGTACATCCATGAAACTTTTAAACAGTAGTCTTGTAAGTATAGGTAAAACACCTATTTGAGTAAAAAGATACAAAGAAAGTCAGTATAAAGAGGAGAAATTTAATAAAATTGAAAAGATTTAAAGGAGATTTATTTTCAATTTTCTAATGACCCGCAGCCTGGAACGTCGACGAATTCGGATGACGAAATATTAAATCAATTAAAATAGAAATTTCGAACTTGTAACAGAAATGAAGAAATTACTATTTTGACACTTCCCCAGAATAGGTGGAGCATTAATAAAATTCAAAGTGAATTTTCTACCTCTGAATACATGGAACGGAAAGCCGAAAAGCTCGTTAAAGGGCAGGGAATATTGCCTTTCCCGAACCCAAAACCAGGCAAGAATTTATCCGAAGAGACTGTTAAAAAAGTAAGGTAATATTAATGTTCAAATGCTATTAGTAGAATAATGCCCGGCAAAAATATTATATTACATTGAGAATTTGGGGAAGAAAATATCAAGAACAGAAGAGATTCATTCTTGCAAATTTAAACGAAGTAAATACAGATTTCAAATCTTCATATCCTGATCTGAAAATTGACTTTTCAAAGTGTGCATCTCTTCGATCAAAAACCATTTTAGCTGGTGCAAGTGGAACAAACACTGTGTGTGTGAGTGTTATTCACAAGAAGTAAAGCTTATGCTTGATGCTCTGAAATTACCAACATTATCACAACACACGAATTTAAATGTATCTTCTTACAAAAACATGCTGGCGTAAACAATATGCAATCCACTCCGAATTTTTTGCTTTTTTGGCGAGTGCTCTAAATGTCCCAAGGATTTCGACGATTAAAAATATTTTGGAAGAAACAATGAAAGAAAACTTTATCGAAACAACTTCGTTCAAACAGTGGGCGAGAACTGACATCAAATTTAAAAACAATTGTGAAGTTCAAAGAAGATTTTATTGATTGTTCATTGTCAAAACTTGGTGAATTGTTGACTCATGCATTCACCTCTTCTCGGCAAAATAAGTACCTGCAAGATCGTAAATTATCGCTTCAACCTGGAGAATGTATAGCTTTGTGTGATTTTTCTGAAAACTTTGCCTTTGTTATACAAGATGAAGTGCAAGGATTTCATTGGAATAATGCGCAGGCTCTGCATCCTTTTGTTGTCTACTTCAGATTCTCTTGTTCAAATAAATTGTTGAGTGAAAACTTAGTTATTGTTTCGGACACGACACAGTTCCTGTGCATCTTTTCCAACGCCACCTAATTCACTGTTTAAAACAAAGAATTGAAAAATTCCTCGATAGAATTGTGTACTTTTATGACGGATCTCCTGCACAATATAAAAACAAGAAAAAATTCGTAAATCTCACATTTCATCACGAGGACTTTGGAATAAATGCGCAATGGCACTTTTTCGCAGCATCTCATGGAAAAAATGCTTGTGATGGATTAGGTGGAACTCTTAAAAGACTTGCTGCTCGTGCAAGCCTGCAGAGATCCAGTAAATATCAGATCACTAATCTCAGAGAACTATTTTTTGGGGGCAAAGAAAAACCTAAAAAATGTAAATGTTGCTTACACAACTGAAGAGCAGTATGAACAAGAAGCTAGGGACTTGGAAGATTTTCAAGAGCGCTGCCTATGTTAGGCACACGTAAATTTCATTGTTTTCTCCCTCTGGAAAAAGGTGTCGTGCTCGCAAAGAGATTCTCAAGTAGTGAAGACTCATCACAGCACCTCATCTTGAGATCTTCGGAAATGTTTTAACAGTAAGTACCCATTTTTTAATTAAATTTCCGTTCCGAAAATGCAATTATTATGGTTTCTTAGACAACTTTACTTAAACCTCTCTTTTAAGTAAAAAATAGCTTATTCTACCTTATATTATGTATGTTGAGGACAGTTCAGCCACATTCATATGATTTCAACGTACATTGGACTTTGATCATTGGAAGTAGCAACGAGCAGGAATTCAAGATGTCCATTACGTTCATGATACGGATGACGTGTTCCAATAATTTGTAACACCTGATCCCATTCTCATCCCAAATCTAAACTTTTATACAGTTTTTATACAAGTAGAACCACGAAATATATTTTTTTGTTAATTTTAAAAATATGCATTTTCTTTAAATGAATTTTAAAATATGTATTCGTTAATTTTGAAACCTAAAATATATTTTTGCTTCTTTAAAATGTTTCAAAAAGCCTCATTCATAAGCTTTAAAATGATAAATAAAAAATGTTTTAGCTTTGAAAATGACAGATATAATAGACTTTTTGTTTAGTAATGCGTGCAGCTATTTCGCTTTTCTTCCGAACTTCAAATTATTATAAAAAAGAAACTATATTTGTTATGTGCTTCATTAGCAGTCATTTTATCTATTTTAAGAGGTACTTCAAGAACAGGAAGTTTGAAAAAATCTGAAACTGTGGGAGTTGGGACCCTTGTTCATTTGATGTGGAATGACCCATAATCATCCAATGCAGTAGATCCGTAAGCCCGTCTTTAGTAGCAATAATATAATTTATGCCAGAGAATGTAAGAGTACGTACGGAGCCTTGGCTCTACTCTAAGCTTACAATAGAACAACTTATTCAGTATCTTGCCATGACGATGAAGCCTCCACACTGACAAATTGGACTCAATATAACTAAGGCTATTATAAAGCCACAAAATACACTTATACGGTTTCACATTATTTGATAAAAGTTGTCGGTCAGATATTGTACCGTAAATCTATCTTTGAGTCCCAAGTGGGTCTGAATGAACAATGTTCCGGAATCGGATTTAATCACGAAAGCCGTCCCATGGCTCACATCAATTATGCATGCAATCTCTCCCGGAAATTTTTGGTCGAGTTCCCCATTACCTGGAAAATTGACGATCACAAAGCATCACCACTGCATCAGCAAAGTTAGTTGTCGAATAGCAGCGTTGTAATTCGACATCGCCTAGAACACACACATCACGAGAATTATGTATGTAAAAATTCTATCAATCATTACTGTCAATAATGGAGTTCTTTGAATTTCATTTTTGAAGTTATTTAGAATATATGGAGATATTATTTCTCATTACTGTAATACAATTAAATGTGCTATTTTTTAATATTATTTATTTCAATAAAATTTTCAATGTATGTTTCACATAATTTTTTTGCATTATAAATATTAGATGATATAAATTATTTTGTATCAATAAAAAACACAAGAAAACTAAAGGTCAAATATGTTTTTTCAAACTGACGATTTAGGCACCTTTACTTGAGATATTTGACATTTTGTTGTATGCTTTGGAGTAGCACCTTTGTTAGCGCAATAATGCACCATAGTTTTTACCTTGACATTCGAAGAGGACATTGGAAGGACACGATAACTCATACCTAAATAATTCTACGAAAAATGGATACAAAGTTGTGATACTTCTGTTGATAATTGAGGATAACATTATTTCTACATAGTTTTCCACAGGTTCTTTTCAAGATAGGTTATCTAAACTCCGTATTTAAATTTAATATCACAAAATATAACTTTTTATATTGAACGGTCACCCATCTCGCCGTTTAATTTAACTTTTATATGTGACAAACTGATAGTACAGTTTATATTTTTCAGGAATATTTATTTTATATGTTTTGCTGTTGGGGATCAATCACGCTCTATGTGACTAGACCGTTACGGTTTTTGAGTACTATAAACGGACGCTTTGTGATTTTTTTGCTGTTAAAAATAGGATTTGCTTTATAAAAGAACAATATTTTATTCCTAACACATTTAACAATTGTATGTCACATTAAATGATATAAAATAATATTTAATGTATGAAAATACCAGCAGGGAAAGTAGTCGCGCGGAGGACATTATTGCTCTAGTGCAGCAATAGTAGTGAATTAATATTCTTTCAAAAACGTAATGTATTATGAAATGGTTCACTATTTGACAGATGACATTTTGAGATCAATTGGGAATGTAGATAAAAGTTCAGATTCAAAAGTTTTCTCAATTTCCATCGCCGTGAAAACAACTTTAGGGGGTAGTAAAACGCACCACGCAACTACTTAACTGTTAACTTCATCACAATTCCCTCTTTTGCCATTTCGTTCTTTTTTTCTTTGCTTTATGGTCAGAACGTACACTTCACTGCTTTCACGTCACATCAAAAAGAGAGGTTCTCTGTATTTTTCCCCAGAAAGCTAGCAAACACGCTCTGAGAATCTCTTCAAAATTGCTGCTCGACGAAACCACATTTCGCAAATTTGCCACCACATATACAAATCCTTTCATGCAGTGACGAGTCGCTGACAAACGCGCGCGAAATCTCCGCGAAACGCGGCGGTCACAACGCCCTCTAGCACATTTCTTAGTAGTCTTTGTGCCGCCACGGTCTCCGCTACATCGCGGGTGCCCCGTAAGTGTCATACGGCAACATTTCGCCGCCCGCCGGGCTTAAAGTTCTCCAATGCGTAAATTTCCACGTGATGACGCCCGCCCGCGATGCACAAAATGGTGGGGCGGCGGCGGCGGCGGCGGCGGCGGCCAGGTGCGCGCGCGCGACCGAGAGAGAGCGAGAGCGTTCGCACGCGCGGCCGGTGTCGAGAGTTCCTCCCCCCAACGTTTGCACAACCGCTTAGCGAGAGATTTTCGGAGCTTGCGGGACCGCGAGAGGGCATAAAGCCCGTGGCACTCGCTGCTTCGCAGAGAAGCAAGTTCCAATGCCCCCGGGGCTACGGCACAGGTCGTAGGTAAGGGAATAGGCGAATGAAAGGAAAGGAATGACAAAGGAAAGTAATGTGCAAAAGGGAAGTGATATACCAAAGGGAAGGAACACGCAAAAGGAAAGGAATGTGCCAAAGGAAATGAATGCACATAACGAAATGAATATGCCAAAGGAAAGGAATATGATGGATAAAGGAAAGAAAACAAATGATGGTGAAGTCTTGATTGGTAAAATAGAAGAGTAACAAGGAAAGAGATGCCGATGGCTCATAGGTAAACGAAGAACATGAGCACAGAAGAAGAGTAGCGGGTCAAAGGTTGTTGACGTACATGCACGCTTCAAAGCCGAAAGAAAGGTGGTTGACATGATGAAAGGAAGGTGGTGAACATGTAGGCAGAAACAGCGAAGGAATTCGTAAATACGGGACTACGCCAAAGGAAAGAAATGGAATTCTGGTGGTGTAGACCTGCTTCGGAAACTAGATGAGTGGCGAGGAAATAGATGGCAATGGCTCATAAGTAAGTGAGGAAGGCGTCTTAGAAGGTGAAAATAGTAAGGTAAAAGTGGTTGAGAAACGTACGCAGAAACTCCGAAGGAAAGCTGAAGGTTCTTAAATACAGTAATAGACCAAAGAAAACAAATGGAGCTATAGTAATGTAATGCTGCATCGAAAAACAGAAAATAAAAATTGAGGAGGAAAGATTTGTCGTTGGCTAAAATGTAAACAAAGAGTGTAAGCACAGAAGAAAAGTGAAGAAAAGGTGGTTGACGAACTTGTGCATTGAAATATCGAAGGAATTGTGAAGGTTCCAGAATAGGCCAAAGGAGAGAAAATATAAAAAGTGATAATGACTAAAGAAGGAGCGGGAGTAGGCAAGGTATGACGATTGCTCATTGGTAAACAGAGTACAGACTAGCTCTACAGACTAGTGTAATGATGGCAATGAAAATACATATGGGAACATTGTAAAACTCGCGACGACTCGCCGGTTAAGAAATCGGGTAAGGAAAGTGTAAGTGGTATAGTGGTCGAGAATATAGAAGCAGGGCATCCAAGAAATGGCGATCGCACACGAATGTACTTGTAAATTAAAATTCTAGTCCAAATTTGAACGTGGAAAATATGACAACCAAGCCTAGTAACCGAAATTAACAAAACGATGAAAAATAACACGACAGTGATTGGGGGCAATGACAAGAACGGCATGCGAGATGGAATGTATGAACCCTACGTGGGCAACTACTCCACACATTTCTTTTGTTCTACCAGGGGGCCCAAGTCACCGAGATGAGCATCTTTGGCTTTTCGCCTTTATCCGCACCCCCCGCTGACGCACAAGTACATCGAAAGGCTGGGATCCGAATCCGGCCGGAACCCAGTTTGCCCTCACGGCAACCTCCCCATTCAATGTCCTCGTAGGACAGCCCTGGTAGCTCAGACCTCCGAGCTATCCAGGCTAGTACCGGACACAGAACAATGCGCTACTCATGTGTGCCGGGAACACGTCCCTCCTCTGCTCAGAATATCGGGCCACTGCCACGATGACGCCACGAGCCCATCAGGGGACCACCCGAACTGAGGTCCGGGCTGCACGGGGCCCCCTTCTCGTCTCCTCATTGCCTACGCCTTTAGGCTATTGACGTGAGTATCGCTAGGATCTGGACAACCTAACGGTGTGAGCTAGGTGGGGTAGGATGAAACTGTGAAAAGAAAACTGCGGTCGCGCAGTGACACGTAGCATTCCGCTGATGCAGATGAAGACAGTAAGATGAGCCACGCGCGGTAGGAAATCAAGGGGAGGAAAAGAAAAGGAATCCCACGCCAGAGTAACTGAAATATAAAAGTAAGAAACTAAACTTTATGGAAGGTGACAGTGCCATGAATGGCCTGAAGAGATAAAATATTTTAAAAAGCGACGAAAACCGTAGGATCACAAGCAAAATCGAGATCGAACCAAGACAGAGAAATGCAGAGTGAACTACAAGCTGACAATTGAAGAAGGAAGGGGCTGCTCCTTGCGACAAAAAAGCAAGTTAAAAGAGGGAAAACAGCATCAGAAAATCATAAACATCAACGAAGAAGCATAACCATACTATGTGGTGTGGCGTTCGCTAGGCCGCAAGTACAGAGCGAAATGCGAACTGAGACAGATGAAGAGAGTAAGGATTGCCCCGTGCGACAGAACAGAAAGACGTAAACATAAAAGAAGGTGCATAACCGTTCCACGTCTTGCCAGTGTCACTACGTCACAAGTACAGAGCGAAATGTGAACTGACACAGATGAAGACGAAAAAGCAGTTCAGAGCCTAAAAGAAGGACCACGCCTTGCCGCTGCCACAACCCCACGACAACTACAGGGCGAAACGCGAACTGACGCAGATTCAGGCGAAAGTAGGTGCTGCCACGTGCTCGTCTCCGCTTCCCCTCCGCAGCTTCCAGTTGCGCGCCGGCACTCGGCGCCCTAAATAAGAGAGCACTCCATGCAGAATGCACGCCGCCCTAACGCCGCCACTTGCGTCACGCGGCCTCTCTAGCTCGTCGTCGCCACCACCACCACCGCCGCTGGCTCTCTGCTTCCACCTCAGCCACGCAATCGTCCTCACAGGTGGCCTCGACCGCTTTCTCATTCGACGACGCCGAAATACGAGGATGAGGCATTCTATTACATTCTAGGTGGGTGCCTCCGACCAGGAGGTCCCTAGAGTGGCAGGATTTCCGACACTAGTGAGATAGCTAGGGGAATAATTCGGGTTTACATGAACAACACTACCACACATGCCAGATTGATTGATTGATTGATTTTTTCGGGTTTCCGGGCGCCTCAACTGCTCTGGTCCTTTGTCCCGCTAATGTAGTGCATGTTTTTTTCTCGGGAGATAGCGGTGATCTTCCCACCGCTGGATGGCGAGATCCGGCGCCGACCTACCGTCGGCTAGTGGGGTTTCCCCCTAACCTGGTTACTCTCCCACCAGCGGGGCACCTCCCCAGCCGGGACAAGCTCTAAGGTCCCGACCGGTCTCCCGGAATATGTGGTAGTGTAGTGCATGGTAGTATAAGTGAGTGTGTAAGGGTCTCCCCTCCCATCCCTCCCCTCCCATCCTAAGGGATAGGACAAGGAAGAGGAAGGACAGATCGCGCGCGGACTGTGGCCCGTTTGGCAGGGTACTGCTCCGGCATTCGCCTGGTGTTGATCGGAGAAACCACGGAAAACTACCGATCAGAGCAGTCGGCTGCTAGAATTCTCCTCCAGACAGCGACTGAATTCGACCTAGCTGAAAAGCTAGTGTCGAAAATCCTGCCGCCGTCAGGACTCGAATCTAGGACCTCCCGGTCAGAGGCGCTGCAGTGACATCAGTTGATGCACTGAGCTACCGCCCCCAATCAACCACACATGCCAGGAAACCAGACGGAAGCTTAGAGTTTGTTACAGTTGGGGCGGTGCCCCTCTGACCTGGGTAGTACCTGGGTGGGGTAAAAAACGTATGCCCACGAGTAGGTCAGCGATCTCGCCCTCAAGTCAGGGAAGATCATAGTCACCTCTCACGATAAAAACATGCATAACACTTACCGTACAGTTGACCCGCCCGGAAAATCCAATCAATCAATAATCCTTCGTCGCCGAAATACAAGGATTAGTCACTCTTATCTATGTGGAGAAAACATACTAGCGAGTTATTCCTTATAGTAACAATAAACTAGATCCCTTCCGCAGCAAAAACTTTTTCTGAACAATACCACACACAATTCTTTTCCAAAAAATACGACACATTCTGCTTAAGAACAACAAATAACCAAAATCACGAATACTGTAAAACATAGTACAATATCTTAATATTGTTCACCAATTGCTTACGACCCAAGAATACCGACATATAAAATGTTGCTCTTCCGAAATAAGTATTTAATGGTGGGCGGCTGCTTTCTTGAAGCCTTACTGCGTCGTGACGTCATCTGGGTCAGAAAGTGTGACGCACCAAATATAGTAAATTCAGTGGGTACGCGCCGTATGAGTATAGACGGAATAAAAATCAAATATTTGCATTTTCAGTCAAAAGAAGAACTTCTTCATTGTTTGTGGATTTTTCTCCGAGTTCCTGGGTATCTAACAAAACTAAAGACAGCTCTCACATGGCCAAACGCTTCATAGATTCCTTACAATTTCTGCAAATAGGAAATTAGTTGCATAAATAATTTCTTTTTCGTTATTACATCGGAAGCTTAGATTTCAGGAGAAAGGTTAATTTTGGTATTTTTTCATTTTCGATGCAGCTTAAATGTTACGGGAACTTCGTGAGTTGTTTCAATATTTTAAACACTGTCGTAGACTCGGAAAGTTATTTGCGTCTTTTGTGAACGGCAAGTGCACTGCAATTCTGAAGGTCTATTCGCGGGCTGACATTTTGACGGCCAAAAACCGGGCGTGATCGCAGAGCCGCACTTTAAAGGCCTAAACTTTACAGTTCCAAAATAAAATTCTACGTGTAGCTGTAAATGCCCCCTGGTTTATTAGAAACACTCAACTACATTCAGAATTAAGAATAGAAACTATCCATCGAGTAATGCTCAAACGTTCACATTCTTTCTTCACAAATATTCATAATATATCAGCAAATGACCATTATAACCTTGGGTCATGAGCAACAACATCCCGAATCAAAAACAGATTTCTATATGACAAATATTTAATCCAATTTGTTGACCCCCATAAATCTTTCAAAATTTGAATAAACAATACAAGGATAAACTTCAACTTTACTTGGAAAACAACACAATAATGAGGAACTTGTTGGGCTTCCCTTATTTCTACTTATCTAAAGAATGAATGTATTTTATGAATGCTACCTTTTGTTCCAGTGTTGAGTGAAATGAATTTCGCTGTTAGTTATTTTTGTATGTTTGCGTTTTGATTTGTTATTTAAATGTAAATAACCCCTGAAAAGCAGCTATGCTGGTCTGTGGAAATAAAAAAAAATACATTTGTGATCCCTACTTAAGCCATATACTACTTGAAGTTTGAATACAGAAAAATGTGCGTTTTTTGCATGGATTGTTAACAAAAGTATTCGCTCCGATGTAATAAAATCTATTTCCAAGAGTAAATCAGCAATAAATTTGGGCTCTTATTCCTCTCTCACCATGTGCTCCGTCAAAGAATAATAATTGCTGCCGCGACAACACGGAGAAAAGATAATTTGAATAACTATATTTGCCACTGAATTTTAGAAGACGTGCACAGATAATGAAGTAACATTCACCCTTCTGTGACATTGCGCTCACACGTACCCATTCATCCTCGTTCTTGCGCTGCTGGCATTGGTCCACGTGGCCTCTCAGGTTGCCATATCTTAGTTTATGCTCTCGTGCGTCTTCATTCAACATATCCAGTGCCACTCCTGATTCCTCGCTTTCATGTGCATTTTCGACGACATTGTCGCCATAACTTGCCACTTGCTCTGCCCTGTTTTCCGTTGTCGACGATGTCTCTCGTGGTTCCTGACATCCCAGTTGTAATGAATTCGTATGTTTTCGTGAGAATCTTTATCAGAGGCGGGATTCAGGGGAGCAAGAGGGGGGGCAACCGCCCTTGTATATCTTTTCAACCGCCTTTGTACCTTTCCTTGAATATCGACTTTATATTTGTGTGGTTCACTCGTCTATTTTGTTGGATACCAAAATATTTGTAAGTGTCGTGGTACAAAAGCTGTCGAAAATCACAAGTTTCATCAAGTACTTCGACTAATTTACCATTTTTAGGTGTATTTAGGCATATTTATCAAATCCAAAGGACATAGCAATGTCTTCACCAAATACCCGCGTCACATACTTCAGCGCTTTCAGGTGGTTATGGCTCTCGGCAAACAGTTTAAGATCATCCATAAATAATAAATGGCTGATTCGGGAGGTAGGATCTCTCAGTCGGAGTCTGTACCCTAGACATTCCTTGTTTAGAAGCTGTGATAGGGGGTTTATAGCTAAACAAAACCATAGAGGGCTCAATGAACCGCCTTGAAATATTCCTCGACGAATATCAATCTTAAATGTACAATTCTCCAAATTAATCTCCGTGCACCAGTTTTTTATTAAGGCAGCGAGCAGGTTTACAACCTTTGTATTAATTTTATATAATTTCAAAATGTGTATCAGCCATTCATGAGGTACCGAATCAAATGCCTTTCTATAGTCGATGTAGCACATGCTCAAGTTTCGGCTTTTTACCTCAGCTTGTTTTATGATTACGCTGTCCACAGTCAACTGTTCTTTGCATCCAAAGGTACTTCTGATGCATCCTTTCTGTTCCATGCTGATGATATTGTTCTGATCACAATGCATGTATATCTTTTCGTGTAAAACTGATGTTAATAACTTATATAGTACAGAGAGACATGTTACTGGTCTATAATTTTTGGGATCTGATTTAGGAACACTTTTGTGTAGTAAGTAAGTAATACCTTGTCTTAAGAATTTTGGTCACTGATCAGGCTTCTGAAGTATCTCATTAAAACTATTTGAAATCAAGTTGTGTAGGGAGACAAAACGTTTCAACCAAAAGTTCTGAATTTTGTCAGATTCCGCTGATTTCCAATTTTGGCATTTCTTAAGACTTCCTTCAATATCTTCGGTTGGACTTCAGACATTTCTGGAAGGTTGCCCATCTTTTCCTGAAGTTCAGAGAGCCATGATGCATCACGATTGTAGCTTGAAGGGTTGGTCCAGATTTCCTGCCAGTATGACTTGAATTTATAACTATCAACTTTCTCCTGGCTATCAGCTTTGTGTTCCAAGTTCCGATAGAATACTTTCTGGTTCCTCTCAAATAACATATTTTGTTGTTTCCGCTTTGAGCATTCATTGTATCTTCGCAATCTAGCACCCTTAGCTTTGAGCTTTTGTCTAGCTTCATCGTGGTACAGGGTTAGTTTTTGTCTTAACTCGGAGTCGTTGATGTTGATTTGCATTTTATGTAGGATTCTGTTAATTTTATGCTTTACTCTTCTACTTTTGTTGTTTGAAAGAAATTCATGAATTATATTAATCTCTGTTTTCAGTTTAACAATACCTTCTTCCAGTCTAAATTGCCATGCAGGTTTTCTCGCTTTCTTTGTGTTGCTTGGTGGACTATTCTGAATGCGCTGTCCATTAAGATCAATTACAGCAACTGCAGCTGCATACAAGGCAGTATGAATATCTGTCAAGTTATTTAATTGGTCAGCAACCTGAGGTATTACCTGATCAACTTGCTTAATAAGAATATTAGTTTGTTTGGTAAAGATCAATTTTGGGATTTTAGGCCTACCAAGAGGATCTGTGTCTCGAAACAGAAATATCCTACAAACTTTTCAGCGGTTTCCTTATTTATACTCAAATCATTTGTCTCTATTCTTGTCTCATTATCACCAGTTTGATGGTCTTCTACAGCTGCATGAAGTTCATTACCCACTTCCCTACGTATTTCATCAATTTCGATCTGGGTAAGATACTTTCGTTTCATAAATACGTTCTTCCGATCGGCTAGGTTTTGTTCAGTCAAGTTGAATTCTGGGTAGGTTTTAGAAAACTCAGAGTGAAGTTTGTGTCTCCAACCCGGTAAGAGATCGTCTCTACATTCATTTATAAGCAGGTAAGTGCGAATAACTTTTTTATTCATTTCTCTGCTCCATTTAATTCTATTGGATGTTTTATTTTTTCTGGAGGCATTCCTCTTGGTACGCAGTGTAGATGAAGTTGACGCATTCTCCTCACTGGAGTTGGAGTGGGCATTGCCATTTTGATCGCTTACGTTGTCATCATCGGGCTGGGGTTCCGTGCCAGGTTCAGCCTTACTCCCTGGCACGTCCGAGGCTTCATTCTGTACGAACTGCTCCATATCAATTGGGTAATGCTTTTTATAGCTCTCTGCCAGCTACAGGGGAATCTAGGTAGGAATAAGTGCGGGTAGGAAAATAGGGTTGTTAGGGAGTGATGAAACGGAGGACGACAAGCTACTCGATCCACCTGCCGAGATCCGGGGACGAGGGGGCAGGTAAAGGTGCGACGGGAATGGATTACTAGGTAAAGGACAGCGGTCAGCTGCTCCGGTTAGTCGGCTCTTACGACAGGGGGAGATCCCTTGGTGCTATTCTATTAAAACCCCCGACAACACACGGGGTTTTATTATTATTATTATTATTATTATTATTATTATTATTATTATTATTATTACCATTATTATATTATCATTCACGTGCGTCAAATCGTATGCATTGTAAAAACAAACTATTCGACTCCTGAGTCCGCATTTTAAATTAATTTCTTCGTGTTGTGTAAATGATCTTGGCTGCCCGGGTGACGCCGCGTCGAAGACTGTGTTGCCGACGTTTCGACCATCTCTTCGTGGTCTTCCTCAGGCCTGGTGTGCGCTGGAGTGGTCAGCGCTCGGAATTATATACGCGTGGGGGCCAATTGCGATTGGCTTAAACAGCCGGCCAATCGGAAGGCCGCCCCTCAACGGCGGGAGGGGGTGAAATCGGGTGGCGCAGCGCGTGATCGAATGCATATTAAAAAAAGTGGGTTCTCTCGGAAAATTTGTATTCATCTCATTTTCGTTACATAGATCTACCATGTGATTATTCTTAGTTACATCATTATTATTTTATTTACTACTTACCATCAAATCATTCAACAAATATAATCAGTCTGAATCTTAAACTTCGCTATGCTCACATTCATGGTTAGCTAACATAACTATAACATTCATGAAGTGGTGATTTTGTAAACCCGCGGCAATACACTATTCTATCACCTCCATTATAATGCATTCTTCTTTGTCATGTAATTCACTGTTGATTCTTTTACCATAGTTGCGTAACTATTTCACTTGAACTCCTACAGACGCCAAATTTCTTTCATCACAACTCCGCTAACCATCATGATATAATAAGTTCCCAAGAATCCAACACTTCCTGGCACCGGTCGAGATACTTTCCTCTTTCTGCTGACCTAGTTCCTAGCACTTCTACCTCCTCTTTAATCATCCTTTTATCCATCCGCGTCCTCATTTCGCGAAACCTTAGTTCATCGCCAAGTTCGTTACCTCTACTTCTTCTTGAGACCTCGTCTTGACACCCCTTCCGCACCAGTGCTACCACCACCCCGTCGCCGTTGACCTCGTCGTTTCCTCCATTGCGACTCTCTCCCCCGCCCCCACAGCGAGCAGCGCGTTCCCGCGGCCGCGCCCTAAAGCAGAGCTCGCCAAGCACGTGCGGATGCCTGAGTCGCGTCGCACGCGGCGGTGCCATTTCTTGAACGCTCGTATCGCTATGAAGAAACGTCTGTCGACGCTGCAACGATGGTGAGAGTGTTGTTGACGTGGTTCCGGGAACGTGGTGACTTCAGGTGGCAGAGATACTTTGTAATACTGATGGTAATGAGAGAGGAGATACCGATCACGGGGATGCTGGGTGACGCAAATGTTGGGTGATGGGGATGCGTAATGGTGACATATAGATAAGAAAGATCGTGAGACGGGATGAAGCTGGATAAGTTCCAGGGATGCTTTTGACGTGTGGGGCAGGTTTGTTGTGTTTAGAAAGAAACTGTTGTTGGCGAAGGCTGATGAGTGACGTGGATTAGTGGGATGGGTGGATTAGTGAGTGGCGTTGATGGCGGGGGGGGGCGTGGATGACGGATGGCGTGGATGACGGATGGCGTGGATGGAGGGTGGCATGGATGGCGGTTGGCGCGGATGGCGGGTGGACTGGATGTCGTGGATTACAAGTGGTGTGGATGGCTGGTGGCGTAGATGGTGGTTGGCGTGGATGTAGTGGACAAAAATAACACATTTAACTACTGTACGCTTATACATTTTGCAATAGATTTGGGCACACTACTTCCACTTATATTCAAACAAATGATTCCTGTTTTTAGTAAGCATTGTTTTGCCTCTTTGTTAACTTAATGATGGGGACTGTACGTAACTGTAGTAGTAATTCTCAAAATTTGAACATACGAGTACTTTATATTGAATGTTATTTATTGGCATAATCTTATGACTCATAACCATAATATACATTTTAAACACACGCTTGAAACCGAACACTAATTGAATTGAAAAAGCATATGAGCAAGTTCTCGAATACTTAGAGACTGCCAAAAACTGAACAGGAGGATCGTATGCGGTGGGGATCATAGTGGGTAGGATCGTATTCAAATATTTCTATATGAAACTTGTTTGTTTTCTAAACAATGATATTCAAAGTGAACAATGTTCTCGCTGGGAAAGCGAAATTTTATTGTAAAATATTTTTTCAAGATGTAAATGAACAATAGAAAGGTATTTCCACCAAAAAAGTTCAATAGCATTTCTTCTTGTGCGTAGATCTCTTCATTATGATGCAAAATTCTTTACAAAAACATTTCAAGAAGTTAAATGATTCTTTGTCGTGTACGTACGTTTCTCTATAATTTATCTGCATTTTTAATTACAAATTTCAAACTATGTGGGAGAGTTGTTCTTAACGCATTCATTCACAGAATCCTTCCCGAGCAATTATTGTACAATTTTTCATAAAAATAGGCAATAATTTATTTACCATTTTTGACACGTTTGAGCGTTCTAGTGTAAGGAATATGCTATTTTCTTTATTAATTATTCTCTCAGCTTATATTTTGAACCACGGATTTGAAAATTAATTTATTGACGTCATCTTCAAGTACATGAATTCAGTAGTCATGAAATAATAGATACTATATTTTCTGAACTATACTGAATTCAATATATTCTATATACAGTAAATGATTTAAAACTAAAGTATCTAAACTGCTGTGATAACATCGTACATAGGGAGGAACTGTAGAAAAGTTACAGCGTAAAATAACAGGGTATGCATTGTACGGAAAATGGAAACCATTTTCAGAATATTTTAAATAAAAATAGCTGAAATAAGCTGATAGAAGGTTTAAAACAAAACTATCTGAACCGTTGCGATAACATCGCACAAAAGGAAGAACCGTAGAAAAGTTACTACAGAAAATAACAACATATGCACTATATGGAAAATGCAAACTATTTTCAGAATACTGTTTCATGCGAATGTTTTAATGTCGATAATTATTCTTGAAGACTAATGAAATGTTTACAGATTCTGGAACAATACTGCTATTATCTGTCAACACATATTTAAACGTTTCTGAATATGTAATTGATTTTGTTATTTACCGAGATATGGACAGGTCAGCTGTAGTGCACAATATCAGAAAATCCTGCTTTCAGTCTTAATTTAAAACAGTAATGGATAAGATATAATTTTAACCACTTATTTTTTGTGAATGGACGTATGTTTCAAACGAATATTCCATATTTTATTTGTATGCAATCACTAATAATTGTATTTAGAAACACTCAATCTTCGAACTTCAAAAATTTTCAATCCTTGTTTTGCTAGTACGTTTACGAACACGCTTACTCACTGAATATGATGAAACATCAAATGTTTTTAGTAGACAGATTGCAACTCACACAACCAAGCCAAAACCAATGGATGAGTTATTATAACTGATATATTTTTCAATACAGATGTAAATTTTCTGCAACACACTTCAAATGAAGTTTCTTAACTCCGGTATTGTCAGTGACTCGAACGAGCAATAAAAAATTGGTATCCTTTTAAAATAATTTTGTTTTAGTAGTAGCACATACATCAAGTTCGATCCTTGGTGATCTCCCTAGGAGGATATTCAAAGCACTCGGATGCCAGTCTTGTTTTTTCTAATTGGGAAGGAATTAGGACAGTGATAGGGCTTAGGACGCTTTACAGGGGTTGGATTAGCTCCTGTAAAGCAGGAAAACTCATTTTGTTGGAACAAATTTCACATGAGATTGTCCGGGAATCGAACCCGATCTCCTTGGTGAAAAGAAAACGCTTTTCGCTCTGAGTAACGAGTTGGCTACTAAAATTATTTACCTGCCAAGAAAATAAGAAAATGGAAAATGCTTCCGCAAACATTTACTGCAACATTCTAACGAAAACAAGAAAGTTTCCATGGCCTGCTTACAGCACTGAACGGCTTTTCAAACTGAACGTACACACACTGAGTGATGAAGAATCCTTATGTTAGTCGGAAGCCACAAATGAAATGACAGCATCATAAAACAAAATTCTTTCCGCTAAAAATATTTTCAGAAATATTCCATCTCTCAATGCTCTGAATAAAAAGAGTTGAATTCATTTTATACATTCATGTTCCCTTTTAATATCTCCCACAGCAGTGGAAAAGATGAGAATATTTATTCGCTAGGCATTTACGAAGGGCTTATAAATTAATAAATACACAAATAAATAAATAAATAAGTGCTCTTTAGTTTGTTGTTTCTCGAAAAGCGCAGCTAATATCAATTAAATTTTCCGCTTTCGTTTCTGATTATTTCTAGACACCTTTTGGGAATTCTCTTATATATTCATAGAGATCAGAATAGAATATTTAAGCTTTCTCGCCAAACATGTGCAGCTGTAAGATCGGCAGAATACGATACTGGTATTGTTTTCCAGAGACAGGAAATTGGAGTGGACTATTATTGCGGCACCCAGCATCAGATGTTTTTATATTTACGAATATTGAAAGTAAAAAACCCTGAGAGTTTCAAGGCCGATTACAGATTTTGAATGTCTTTAAAACAATACAGACACTACTGTAAAAATGATTAATAGCTTGACTGTCTTATTCTTCTGCGTCATTATTAATTTTCAGCGAAAACGTTCATGAGCACATAATTCTGCGAATGTATCGTTAACAATTACAATATATGTGTAAGTAAAAAAAGCCAGGAAAGGCCTGATATTGCGAGAAAATACGAACGTTTTTCCATCCTTGAAAGGCCATGTTAGTACTATGTGTCACTACTGTTTTTTTTCAATTTTAGTATTGTCAGTCAATATTTCATAAAGTTGATTTAAGCATTTTAAATAGATTTCCAGTATTCCTTAAAGATAAGCAATTTTTCATAGTGATTGTTCCTCATAATTATTTTGATCACAATCTCAATCCGAACGGATGTGCTATTGTCAAAGAGTATATCTCTATTGTAATCCCCATTTAATGTATCACCATCACCATCATTATCATCATCATCATATTATTATTATTATTATTATTATTATTATTATTATTATTATTATTAAATGAGATATAATAATTATTATTAAAATATTTACTTTATAAACTTAACTTTTCTTCCACATATTTGTTTCGAAATTTAAACGCATATCTTTTCGCATGTTCGAGGTTAAACGCGTTTTATTCATTACTTAATTTCAACAGAATGAGCATTTCTCCTATACATTTTGATGCTTTTTAATAATTTCTAACATTCCATGCTGTTCCATTCTTTCAATAGTATTGTTGTGATCCATGTTGTTAATAATGATAATGTATTCGTTTCCTACGATATTTCAATTATATTATTTCTTAACTACCAAGAGCAACAGTGAAAAAAAATCTTTTTCTGTTTCACGGAAATTGTTTGAGGTGTACACTTGAATTGCCGCAGGTGGCTTTGTTCTCAAACATGATTTCATCGTCTAACAGCAAGACAATTACCTGTCGTGTAGTGCAAACATGGCAATCTGTCGCCTGTCGTCTGCAGATCGTGAGGTCAGCCTCTCCCCCACCCCCAAGATGCTTGCTGAGAGGGACGCTGCAGGGGGACAGTGCCCCAGTGCGCCAGGAGCAAAACGCAAAAGCCACATTAGTAGAGTTGCATTGCGAGATGAAATTTATTCATTTTGAATGCTTGAGTGCCTGGGGGCCACCATGTGTTTGCAGGCTTGTGCTTTTTCCAACGTCTGCTGCCGCCTCGTTGTCCCGAGGCGGCCCGTGGGCTCCCGAAGGCTGCGGACTCCCGTAGAAAGGGCCTTTCGACTTAGATAAAAAGTGACAGCATTTGACGTTCGTCCGAGATGCGGTCTCAGCAGGTGAGTGCAGGCGACAATACAGACGAGGACCAATTCCTAATCGTGACCAAAATCATTCATCTACAAAAGTCGCAAAGCTGAATGCTGGGTGCATCTTTAATTTTGTTGCAACAGACGTAAACTTCACAAGATATAGAAAGCAGCAAATAGAATTATATTTACTTCTTCCTTTACAAATCAAAATTAAACTTGAGATACAAATGAAGAAAGATTAAAAAGTCATTCTCAAAGAAATGAACATAAGGATGACAAAGGCATGCATGTTATTATTACTTCGCGTTTTATGTTTCTTAGTATAATTGCTGTAAGTATAAATAGATTTCAAATAAGCATGTTCAATGCAAACTCTCTTCAAAGAATTTATTAGTAAAGAAATATCGCTTGAAATGCAGGCATTATGATACCTTGGTATAACGATGTCCTATCTGATATGTTGGTGAAAATGATGTTTAAATAATACGTAAAAATTCTCTTTTGGTAGATCTACAACATAATGAAATGTTTTCAAATCAAACTTCCCGAAAATGTCTGTGAAAAAAAGTGACATTTTCATTTTTAAATATCTTTCTTAGACCTCTCCAAACTTTCAAAATACTCTCCTGTAAAATTGACTCAAAGTCAGATAAAACCTTGTCCTTCTAAGGGCATGTATACATGAGTGTGAATTTTACCTTATAATCGATCTACACTTATATATTCTCTCGAGATTACAAAATCTCTTAAACGAAATAAAGTTCTCGATTTATTGCATTTCTTTGTATTCTTTTTCTTTGTATTAACGAAACGAGTGGATAAAAAGGAGTATAATTGCATGAGTGATTTGTTCAAGAAAACGAGCGACAATGGGAGCGAGTTTTTGTATCACGAGTTTAATTATCACGAGTGCAATATCCCCTTTTATCCACGTGTCACGATCAATATTTTTTCGTTTCAATTTAAGAATAATTTTAACTTTGACAAATTGAATCTATTTGATGAGGTCATATTCGTTCTGAAGAGGACCTATTTTAGTAGGCCTTGCAGTGTATGTTTATCGCCATAGAGTCGTAGAGAATCACGTCTGAAATAAGGAATAAGAAAGGTTTGAAAATGGAAGATATTTAACATACACCGGAAGAAATATTAGAAGCTATGAAAACACTACTTCGCACGAAAAGGAAGGGCATGTATGAAAAATGAAAGAACAAGGTACGATGATGTTGGAAAGAAGAAAGAAGATTCAGTTCTGACTCAGAAGTTTTTCTGGCGTACTTTTCAAAGCCGGTAAATATAACAGACATTTATATTTTTTATATTTGTAATGTGCCAAGACCAAATGTTTTATACGAAACATATTTATTCAGGATAAATATTTTATGTTGTTCCATTAATCAGCTAGTGTCAAACCAACATGCTTATGTCCATACTTGGTTATGCTGAAGACGTGGCGTGTAGAGGAGAATATCGATATTTTAAATTATAAATAAGTAAATTGATTTGGTAAAAAATAGAGGCGTTTTGCCAAAATAACTGGTCTCTTTAGACTGTCATGTTCGTACAGGTGAAGTAAACATATCTGTGCAATAAATAGCAACTTCTAGATCAGGATGATTGATGTCGAGTAGGGTAACAGTTTCTAATTTAACTTATTGTCCTATAAATTTTAACATGATTGACTAAGTAGCAGTAGTAATAATTATTCCTTCATAATTTTGTTTTATTCGCTGATTTATTACATGTTTCTGACGTACGTAATATGTGATGTTTATTTCACTTTCTCGCTACGGAGTAGAGAGAATGTTGTGTAAAGTTGCGCGAAAAATCGGGGAATTTTCGGCATAAAAATCTTTTCTTACAGTTCCCTGGTAACAAAAAAGTGGATAAATCCAGTTTCTAAATTTAGGTAAAAATCCTTTAATATGTAATGTATTCCATGTTTTGTTGGTCCTTAATATAAAAAATCGAATGACGGCAAAACGTCTGCCTGGTTGAAATAGATATTTTAATTTTGGAGGATACTTTACATAAAGCCTCTGGGACATTTTCAAAATTTTTTAAAAAATGGCTCCATCACTTTCGATGAAATTTTGTTGTTGGACAGTGTTAACAATGATTAAGAGAAAGGTGCATGTCTCGTGTTCGTTGAAATACCAGTTTTTCGAAAATTGCAAAAGTTCAAAATCATCATGCAATTTTTCAAAAATAAGAGCACTTTTCGCGTAATTTTGCGTTAAAATATGGACGAGAAAGTACGAGCTCTTTTAGCACCACTAGTTTATTCATGTTTCACGGCCAAATGGAATTAATGGGATTAATTAATTTTCTTGGAATTAATGGGCAAATTTATTTAACTAAACTAGAAAAGAATTTTATTGTATACCAGCATTTTAAACGACCTTCTTCGTTACCAGAATTCGTTGACAAAATGGCATCTTAAGGCACAGATGGTGACGTACTTGCCGTTTATGGCATGAAGAATTGCGTCACAACCCATTCAGATAATCGCAGCAAGAGGTGGTGAGGTGGAAGCGGTAAACGGAACAGTCAACAACCGCTTTTCACCCAGATGCCAAATACCCGCGACGTCACAAAAAAGTTTTTTCCATACATTAACTTTGATTCTCTTAAAAATGTATGATGCCGATACAGAAAAAAAAGTATTCATCTCGTCTGTTGTTGCTTTATTGTATTCATACACATTTCAATTCTTGCTCCTCACGTCGTTCGTTTTTAAACATGTACTCATGCAATGAACCCTAACATTATAAACTAGTTGCATAAAATACTATTCGTTGCATTTTTATTCTCTCAGAAATAGACTAGCTACTAACATTCTCTTAACGAACCGAGCGGTGCCAAGGCACAAGTACTGAATTTCTCTTCGGAAGCCATCCTTTCTTATTCTATCAGTCCGATCATCGTAATGTCATCGCCCGCCACCGCCAGACGAACACGCTTACTCACGTGTCGCCTGCCAGGGTGGTCAGCAGCAGGACCACCCGCGTCCTTCGGTCGCCTCAGACACCGGCGCCATCCTCCGCCCGTCCTCCCACACCTCGGAGTGTGCAGTCGTCGTCCTCGTCGTCCCAGGCGCATTAAGACGACAAAACAGCGCCGGTGTTTACCGAGCTATCGCCGCCGCTCGGTCGTAACACGGGCACAATGGCCATTAGAAGCCATTAGCGAGCGAGACGCGAGCGGCGGCGGCGGCGGCGGCGGCGGCGGGAGGTGGCAAAGAGGGAGGGGGGAGCGACCCGCTGGCGGCGCGTGGGCGGGAGTGGGGGCTGGGACTGAATCGACGAGCAGAACGGGTGATGCCGGGCGTCGAGGTGTCTCTGCAGTGGGAAGCGACACGGGGACTGCTGGAGGAAAGATTGGGGACAGGGAGGGCGTGAAAGTGGAGGGGCTCAGGGATCGGTGAACAGCAGGAACATGTTAGGGAGTGGAGAGGGGGGGCGACAAGGATAGCGCGACGGGGCCGTTGCGGAGACGTTGTGAAGGCGGGGAGAGGCAGGGCTGGTTGAGGACGACGCGGCGAAACTGGCGACGGGCGGCGCAATGGCAATGGCAAGGGCGGAGACGGGGACGAGTAGGGGTGCCTACGGCGCGGCCGGCCGGCACGGAGGCAAGGGTACAGAGGAGACGAGTGCCTGTGGTGCAGGGCAGCGCAATGCCAAGAGCGGAGACGGAATGAGCGGGACTGGCAGGGACGGGGACGGGACGGGATGGGAACGGATATGGCAGGGGCGGGGGCAGCGAAGGGGAGGGGTGGGAACAAGGGCGAGGACAGGGACAGGGGCGGGGCGGGGCGGGGGCCAGGACGGGACGGGGTGGGGCGGAGCGGGAAGGTGCACAGGGACAGGGGTGGAATCGGGGACGAGAGAGAGGACGTGGGCGGGGCCGGCGCGGAGGCATGAGCAATAGTGGAGACGGAGTTGGAGAGCGGGGGCGGGCTGAAGCGAGGGCGCAAGTGCGGGGGGGGGGGACGGACAAAAACGGGAACGCGCCGGCAGCAGGGCCAACCGCATGGGAGGAGGCGGGGTGGAGGCGAAGGGGCGAGGACGAGGGCGGTGTCGTCCGGGCGACGACGACGTAAACAAACAGGAGGCGTCGGGCTCTGATTTCCTGCCGCAGACCGCACTCGCCCGCACCGCGCCTCCGCCGCTGGCGGTGACGCGGAGGGATGACGCCGGACAGCAAAAAGGGGCGGCGCCAGCGGATATCCGTTTTGACAGCCAAGATCTCGGTCATGGATATTTCACTGAAGGTGTTGGCGACAGGCAGTTGAGGGAAGGCAGTTTGCCGGAATAGCTTGGTGTACTGGCTTGTAATTTTCATTGTATAGATTTTTTATTGGAATTATTTATTGCAATTTGAAATTGATGTGTAAGATAAGGAACTACGATTTCCAAGATCAGTGAACCACGTGAATAACATTTTTTTGTCGGAAATGATGTAGTTCTAAAATATGACAAGAAATGAATAGTAGATATTCTGAAAATTTGAAAATCATAAAGTATAACGAGATATTTTCCTCCATATCTTGTAGAAACTTCGAGAGTGAGTAACTATCATGTCTTATCTCCTAAGGATTAAGTCTTCAAAATTGTGCATACGACGATGAAGAAGCATGTACTGATTTCCGGCGATTCGCGTGTCTTCTCGAACCCAATTCGGATTATTTAACACAGTCATCTATTAGATAGATAGATAGATAGATAAATATTTATTATTCTGCAGGTAGGTATATACAACCTGGTGGCAGAACTCTACAATTTACACATTACTAATATTAACTTTAAATTATTTAACAACGTAACTTCAAATTATTTAAAGACATAATAATAATAACAATAATAATAATAATAATGCTAACAATAATAGCCTTAACTACATTTTTTGGTTGACCTGCACAGTTATTTGAAACTATTAAATACAAGATTACACGACTTTTTAATTACACTTCACTTCACTTCACTTCACAACATTTGAAATTCACTTCTCTTTCTACTTCTATACTGCACTACACTGCACAACACTTCACCACACTTCAATACAAAACTACTTCGAATATAGTTGTATATTTAGAACAGGAACGCATTTAATAGTAATTAACACAATAATAATAGCAATAAAAATATCAATAATAATCAAATAATAACTGATATAATAATCCAACTTAATAAATTAATAAAGTTTACAAATACCATTAGTTAATTTATTTTTAAATCTTTGAACTCCTAGAGGAAAGGGTTCCAAGGCTGTCGCAGGTAACTTATTCCAGTCCGTTATTGTTCTATTTGTAAATGAAAATTTTCCAACATCTGTTCTCTGTGGCCTAAACTGAATTTTGTGCTTGTGATCCCCCCTACTAAAGTACGAAGGTCTACCCAATCGGATGTAGATATTTTTCCAAGCTGGATAACCGGCATACGCTTTGTACAGGGCACAGAGTCTTGCCTTAACTCTCCTAATTTCTAGAGACTCCCATTCAACATTCTTCCTATTCCCTCGGAAAGTAAGTGTATGCGCTCTTCTCTGTTCTCTATTCAAATATTCCTTTTGGGAATTTCTATAAGGGTCCCAACAAACAGCCCCGTATTCCATTAATGGACGAACTAGATATAAATAAGCTAATTCCCTCGCTTTCGCAGTACTCTTTTTTAGTATTCGCATAGTAAAATGCAAGGACCTCCAGGCTTTCCCTACGACACAGTTTACCTGATTTTCCCAACTCAATTTGCTATCAAAAATTATCCCCAGGTACTTACAAGACACGACTCTTGGAATGTTTTCGTTGCCTAAACGGTATTGAGTTTCATTGTATTTGCGGCCCCTACCAAACGTGATGGTTTTGCTTTTCGAACTATTTATTGTCATGTCATTTTTTTTCGCCCAAAAATGTAATCTTTCCAGATCACCCTGCAAAATATCCTCGTCTGCATTTGATTGAATAACTCGGTATATTATACAGTCATCTGCAAATAGCCGTACCTTTGAATATAAATTGTCTGGCAGGTCATTCACAAATGCGAGAAACAGGAGAGGTCCAATAACACTTCCTTGAGGGATCCCTGAAGTTACTTTTGCTTGAGTCGAAAATTGTTGTCCAACTCGGACTTTCTGTTTCCTATCTCGAAGAAGCTCGTCAATCCACGCCACAACTCTGGGGTCAATACCCGATTGCATTAATTTATGAACCAGTTTATCGTGTGGAACAACATCGAATGCCTTCGCGAAATCTATTATTACGGCGTCCACCCTCCCACTATTATCAACTTCATCAGCTATATCCTGAAACAATGACACTATCTGACTCTCGCAAGAGAAACCGTTCCTAAAACCATGCTGTCCCTGAAAAAGCCATTCTTTTCTTTCCCATTCTTGTCTAATATAGCTAGTTATCAAGTGCTCCATTAGCTTACATACAACTGACGTGAGACTTACTGGTCTATAATTGGCTAATACAGTTCTATCACCACTCTTGAAAATCGGAACAACGGTAGCTAGCTTCCAATCATCGGGCACGCTTGAATTGTTGATCGAAACCTGAAATAATCTTGTTAGATACGGTAATATTGCCTCTCCACCGAGTTTAATTATGTCAGTTGAAATGGCATCTGGACCCCGCGACTTTCCATTTTTCATAGATTTAATTCGTTTTCGCAATGTGTTTACCTCGATATTAAACTGATTTGGCACAGCCTCCCTCGATATCTGAGTGGGTTGAGATTTTGTTTTAAAAACGGAACTGAAGTAGACATTGAAAGCGTTTGCTTTTTCCCGATCATCTGTAAGTAACCTATTTTTGGTATCTTTAACGATAGGAATTTCTTCTTTATTTCCTCTTCTTCTGCGAACGTATTTGTAAAACCCCGACCAATTATTTCCCTCCCTGTCGAGAATATGCTTTAAAAAAGTCTCCTGCGCAATTTTCTTTTCCTGCTCTAATTCTTTCGAACAATTACGATAATGTATCTTATGATTTTCACTACGATTTCTGTTATTGAAAGCCTTTCGAGTTTTCCTCTTCAGACGTCGAATTTTCGCATTGTAATATTCGGGGTCTGAATTACTTTTTAAGTATTTATACGGCACAAACGTTTGCAATGTCTTATCTAGAATGCTCTTAAACGCGTTCCAAATTTCCTCCATCCCCCCCTCCATTCTCAGAAAACAATCGTACTGTTCTCTAAGGTAGTGTTGAAGCCCCTCTGTATTAGCCTTCTTGAACTGCCATATTTTGGTTCCCTTAGAAATTCTTTTCTGTAAAATACTCATGTCTAAGTCTACTAGCACCGCATTGTGGTCGCTTATGCCATCAACGACGTCGCAAGATAAGAAAAGCTCTCGAGGCCTAATTAAGAAAACATCTAGAAGCGCTTCCTGCCGCGTGGGTCTATCTACTACCTGCGCTAATCCCCCTTCCCAGACGAGTCTGTTCACTAACTGTTGTACTTTCGCTTCGCTCACGGCGCCTTTCCAATTTGCGTCTGGAGTATTCAAGTCTCAAGCAATAACTATAGGATGACTATTGGCGTTTTCTATTTTCTCAGAAATGGCTTCCAAAATCGCGTAATTTTCATTCGGTGGCCTATAGCAAGCAATAATTTCTAGTACATTCCCTGAATCACTTATTTCTATCCCCATTATCTCAAATTCTTTACTGACCCAATTTCTCCTTATATCTATTACATCCTTAACACAAATAAATATTCCCTCACCTCTAGTATTTCTATCTCTCCTAAACGATCTGTAATTCGGACGAAAAACTTCAGAGTTAGCTATCTCTTCCGTTAGCCAAGATTCAGTTCCTATTATTACATCAGGATCACAAGCATCTACTAAATTCCAAAATTCGATTTCTTTATTTTTTATACTGCGACAGTTCACCTGCAGCAGCCTTGTGAAGCCTTTTCTCACCTGAACATTTTCGGTGTCCACTCTTCCGTCCCTCATCGCCGTAGTGTCCGTCTCCTCCCGCATCGTCGCCATCACCGCCGCCACCGTCGTTGTTGCTGCAGCCACTGCAGCTTTCGTAGCCGTCCTCGTCGTCGCCGCCGCCGTCGTCGCCGCCGTCCGTCGTCGTCGCCGTCGTCGCCGTCGCCGTCGTCGTCGTCGCCGTCGCCGCCGTCGCCGCCGCCGCCGTCGCCGCCTCTTTCACCACCATCGCAGGCGCCGCCGCCTCCTGACTCATCATCCAGAATTGTCAGCGTAGCCGCAAACATGACTGAATGACATCGTCATGTAGGCGACCTAGCTTCCACGCTCCCCTCCGATTTAGATGGAGTCCGTCACGCGCCAAATCCTCGCGGCGTAGCCAGAAGTTAGGGTCTACGAATTGCCCGTCAAATTTTTCACATGCCCATAGCATGCCGTGATTTAAGTCCCATATTTTGCGGTTATGGACATCCGTGCGACAAACAATTCCACTAAATATTACTTTCGCATTTTTGAATTTCTTTTTCACGGTTTGTCCGAGTCTAACACACTGCCTAACAGTTTCAAATACAGGTTGCTTCTTCGACGAATTGGTTCCAACGTGCACTAGAACCACTTCCACGCTATCATCATTTTGAACCTTTTCAACTACTCTCGTCATATTTTTCACATCAACGCCGGGATAAAATGCCACCTCAGCACCCTTAGCACGACACACTTCCCCGCTGTGACGCAGCATAGAGTCACCAAACACCTTCACTTTCCCTTCGAATGCGCGTTCAGTTGGGTTTCCCGATGTTTTTGCTTCAGCAGGACTTGCATCAACCAGGGCTTGCTGTGCAATTTCCTGCCCTTTCCGGCTGTCGCGATTCTGCTCCAGAATTTGCATCTTTAAAGTTAACTCACCGATTGACTTGTGAGCCTCCTCCAGTTGTGCCTCCAGTCTCCGAAGCCTCCGTTCGCTCCTTTCGCACTTGCGACAGGTATTCACCGCAGTGTCCACCGCAGTTTCCGTTCCAGGGCCGGGATTCTGCTCGATTCCGGCAATCACAAGCAGAATAGACAGGCAAATCAATGAGTTATATGATTTTTAATGTAGGCAGGAAATCATTTTAAATGCTTTCTCTACCCTCTTGACACGGTCCGGCCCTCTCCTCCATTCTCTGCCCTGTTCCTCCCGTTTGATAGCATTCAGTGTTATTTTCTTCACTTTGAGTATTAGATATACACATCGCACATTTATCCAATACAATTCTTACAGTAACTTACATCTCGTGTATATATTATGTGCGCCAAGTATGAACGGTTAGGCAAAATTTCCCTACTTTTCAGGTCACTATTTTTAAAGTTTGCGCTATTGTGTAAAATCTGGAAATTTGTTATTTCGATAAAATTTGGTAAAAAATTACATGAATGTTGGTATCTAGCCACAATCACACAGCTGATGTAATTACTGTCATTAGTAATGAGGTGAGTTATGAGTACGCGCTGAAAAGTAGGGAAATATGAATTTAAACACTTTAATTTTTTTTTAAATTAAACATTTTTTTATTGTATGTACACATAGATACACCCATAAGAGTATATATAGGGTGTATGTATCTTATGGGTGTATGAATGTTTGTGTCTGACTGCATGAACGAGTAAGAAAGAAAAAAACAATAGCGTATCGAGCGCTGCTTCTTTCCATTTTCTTTCTTTTTTTTCTTTTCTTTTTTTTTTATTTATTGCACCCGAGCAGTGGGTAAACCACTTTACAGGTCTGAAATTGGATACAAACACTAAATAAATAATATAAATATTAACTGAAAAGCACCGAGGCACTTTCAAATTTAACTTAACCCAAGTTTATCTGTGAGAGGGAATCCCCTCTGGGAACCTCATTTGTTAGGATTTTATACACAGGGCAGTGGTGTGATGGGAGTGGGAAAGGGGGAGGGGGAGTGAGCTTATTAACTGCTGGGGAAATTATTAACTGCCTGTGAATAAAGATAGATGAAGTTCTTTGCATGAATGTTTCTTGTCTTCTTTGGAAATATTCACATTTGCTTGATGACGCTAGATGAGCTTGGTTACAATTTACGCAAGTGGGATTAAGTTGGGTGTTTAAATTGCATTTACCCGGTTCGTGGGAGTTGGCGCATCATACACATTTTGAGGTTTTCTTACAAAAAATTTTTGTGTGTCCGAAGTCCTGACATTTTTTTGCATCTCACAATAAATGAATTACGGAATTTTCCGAAATCGTCTATTGAATTAAGAATAGTTTTAACTGAATTACCTTTTATTTGCGTGAAAGTATTCTCCTATCTCGGAGGTTAATTTACTAACAAGTTCTTTATAGTTTGTGATTTCGTGAATAAATATTGGAGATGGCTTTTTGATCACAGGCTCTTTTGCGTGTGACGAAATTTGGGGATTTTTCTCGTGGTCATCGTCTGTCTGATGCCCGGGGCATATCTGTTCTTTGTTGGTAAATTCATTACGCTGCGATTAGCCTTGCGTTTGGCGTCGGTTACCGGGAGGTTGTCAAGACTGCGTTTCCTCGGGTGTGACCTAAGTACTTGAATGTTGCTGTTGGCGGTTGAGTTTAGAGAGAGTTGATGTTGATACACTGCAGAGACATCTGAGATGGAATACCCCCGAAGGGGGGCTTGGATTTAGCGCTATGTAGCCCTGTGAAAACTTTTGAGCACGAGTAGAAATAACCACTGCAAAGAATAAGTCGGGCTAAACACTACTTGATAGACTGACTGTTCGTCGCGCATAAGTGCAAGCACCTCTGCGGTCGGGGCAGGATTGACACTGAATAAAGAAACTTGGCTGGTCGGCGCTAGTTGAGCTGCACGGTGTGGAGCGATCCGCACAGTACGACGGTTGACAAGAGAATGTCTTTCCATTTTCTCTGCGCGCTCCACGATCCTCCGTCAGGAGCGGCCTTCGAAGCGCAGGAGTCGCTGGCGCCTTTGCGGGTGGTCTACAGCTTTTGGGTGAAGTGCGCGGTGAACCGCAGCGCGGAAGCCGCGGCGCGGGAGCGGGAGTGTGGAATGTATGAAGTTAGACGGCGGAGGCGCTCGTGATAGATCCGTGCATTCCGCTTGCTCCAGAAAGTAATGAGCAGTTGGGGAAAAGTGGAGATCACGAGCCGAAGAAGGAGTGGGTGTGATTTCGTTTCTTTGGAAAATGTACCGGCAGAAATAATGCTTTGTTTAATTATTGTGCTAATATCAGTCGTGCGTTCGTGACATTAGCAACAACTAGGAAAATAGCAATTCCTTACTGAAACATGAGCAACTTAATACAACTTATTACTTAATACTTTAGAATGTATTTGTTTTACTTCATTCGAACTTAATATAATTGCTTTATAATGACTGCGACGTGACGTGACAAGACAAATAAAGTTAATAGAGGATTACTCTCCAGCGCACAAAGTTAATGAAGGATTACTCCCCAGCGCAAAGCGCTCTTCTCTCGTCCCTTAAGAGGCTTGGAGACGCTTTGCTTCGAATTGTAGACGCAATAAATTTAAAAAAATGATCGGGTAACTTGTTTGACGCAGAGTGTCTGTCTCTCATTTAAATTTCTCCAGGTTAACCATTTGTGGCATGGGAGATTTTAGTGGACGTGTCGCGATCTACTGGTGACGAATTGTACCATTTTAGTCTTTAGCGCATTTGATTCTCCTCGACGAGGTAAATTGTTTGGCACTATTTCTAGCTGGATTCCGCTTGCATATTTTTGAAAATGTTTATTTGTAAAGGGTTAAAGCCACTTACAGTGGTGAAAATCTGTTAATTACTATACTGTCATTCTGGTATTACATGAATCCTTACTATTTCATCATGAGACTGACGGTAATTAAACCCAATTTTGCAACGAAACGCATTTTTTAAAAGTATATTTTTGTCGATATCATGTGGTCTACTATTACCGAGAATGTGCGTGCCACGCGACTGTATTCTGTTAAATAAACATTTATGTTATAAACTTAGCACAAATAAACATTTTTAACATGAAAACGCTGCAGGGAAATCACGCTAATCTAGTGTTAAGTAAAACGCCGTCAAGTGCAGCATTAATGTATAGTACTTTGTGAATCTTTCTATCTCTGAAATAACATGAAACATCAAAGTCCATATGATTATTTAACACAAGTTGTTGACATACTGCAACATTCCTCAAAACAGTTGTGATGAATGTATATAAATAAAAATCAATCGCCGAAATGTATGTAACCGCTTAACTTTCGAACGGCTGCACCAAATTGGATAATTCTTGTTTTTGTGTTCGTTTATTGTCAGGACAAGATTTGTATAGAAGAACATTTTCAAAAAATCAAACAGAAATTTTTAAAAATCTCATAATATTAAGAGTGAGTAAGTGAATGAGACGGAAGACTGTGAGAGATCTTCAATATATTAACAATTTCTTGAAAGAGGAAAAGAGAGAGGAGAAAAGGGAGAGGAGAAAAGAAGGGGAGAAAAGAGACAGGGGGAAAAGAAACAGGGGAAAGTGCGAAAGGTGAAAGAGAGAGAGAGAGAGAGAGAGAGAGAGAGAGAGAGAGAGAAAGAGAGAGAAGGGGAAAGAGAGAGAAGGGGGAAAGAAATAGAATGGAAAAAGGAGATAATGAGAAAGAAAGAATGAGAATGTGAAAGAGAGAGGGAAGGAAAGAGCAAAAGAAAGAGAAAGAGAGAATAAAAGAATGAGAGAGAATGAAACAGAGAGAGGGAAATAGAGGGAGAAGGAAATGAAGAGAGTGGGGGTAAAAAGACAGGAACAGAGAGCCGGGGAAGTCGGGGGTAAAGGAGGAGAGGGAGAAAACGAAAGTGAAAAAGCGGTAAGGAAGGAGAGAGAGGGAAAGAAGGGGGAGGAGAAAAGAGAGGGGAAAATATAGGAAGAAAAGACAGAGATAAAGAGAGAATATGAAAATGGGAAAAAGAGAGAAGGGAGAAATGAGAGTAGGGGAAGAGGGAAAGGGGGAAGAGAGAGGGAAAAGAGGGAGGGAAAAAGAGAGGGAAAAGTTAGAGTGAAAAGAGAGAGGGAGAGAGAAAGAGGAGAGAGGGGGGACAGGACATGTGCCGGGTTCTGCTAGTACATTCACAAAAAATATGTACCTTATACGCTGTTTAAACTTCACTTTGCAAATCTAGGAAAATATGACTATAATTCAGATTTTATAAGGAAAATGTATCTAATAATTTAGTTGACATATTAATTGTTGGGTCGACTGGTTTTCATTGCAACTTTCAATTTGAAATTTTCAATACATCATTTGAAAAACTATTTTTGAATTATTCCAAAGTTTTAAAAAATGGTTAAGTTTAATTAGACAAGTAATCTGTAATCATCTGTAATCAAAAAGTTACTTCTTTGTTCATTAAACGATACATGTCTGGAAACTATGTTTTCTTTCGTGCCAACTGTAAAATTTATACAGTAGGATTTTGCTCTGAATACACAGAATGGAAAATGCTTGAAGTGATTTTCTCATTTTTACAGATTTCAAACATAAACATGTGCTTTGCATATCAATCAAAGAAAATGCAGTGTGAACCTAGCAGCTTTCATAGAACATTCACAAGGTTAGAGACTCCGAGCTAAAATGTTTTGGCCCCTCTGCTCAATAATGTTAATAATAAAATGTAGACAGAATCACAGAAAAGATTTATGAAAATAAGTACTTTTTTAAAGAAATGTATCATTGCTTAATAATACATGAACATTACTGCAAAAACTGAATGAACAGGTTAAACATATTAGAAAATACTTAAAACGGGTTGGTTCTAGTCGATGTCTGTGAGTGAGAATTTATCAAACCGTCTTGTGTTTATTAATTTTTCATACGCTTGAACTCCGAGGCTCTAAGCGATAGCGTACTTAGTCTACTCCTAATCACGTGGCATCGCCTTGGGAGTGTGCATTTCGAACGCAGAGGTGCCATTAGCACCTCCAATACCCGTGAGCTAGTCGGCGACAGTGACGTCTTTGTCACCTCAAATCTGTAGGGCATAATGAGCCAGCCGCGCCTGTCAGGTGCGCCTTCCGGGCTGGGCGGTCGATGCGGGGATCCGGGAATGGGGAGGCGAACGCCTGCTCCGTGCTGGCTCATTGCCTTCCCCATTGATGGGGACGCATTACTCTAGCCATTTCCTGGCAACAGAAGCCACGCTGTATCACGTCACCAACACACCCCAACTCTCTCCTTGTCCGTCGTTTCCGTTCTTACTCAATGCCATCTCAATCGGTTTTTTCTAGCCGGTTAACATCCCCTTCTTTGGCCGTTTTAACTTAACAATGTTATATTTTGTCTTTAGAATTCTTCAGGATTTTTTTGTCTTCCGTCAAACTGACACATTCCTTCTTTTATCCGTCTTCAGCTTTTGTCTTTTTCCTCATGTGTCCTTTACACGTTCGGATTTGCTCTATTTTAGATACTAAGTAGTCTCACAGTGATCACGCCTCCTCACGACCCATATTTTCTTGTTTCTGAAAGAAGTTCTAATATTTATTTCACTATTGATTACGACCTCTAAAAATATCATTAATATGCAGTCTTTTCAGTGACGTATTTTCACTCAATTCTGTCTCCTTGCCGTTCCGCGCTTTCCTTTCCAGAATCCCTCTCATTTTAAACTTCAGCGATTTATTCTCACATATATCGACCTCCAAGTTTTCTGCCACTTCCTTACGATTTTACATTCTCACTAGATCCTACCGTTCCACTAAATCAGCGTTCTTCATTTCCATGGTTCTGTTTTCCTTTCTCCTCTCTGAGGTCGTGTTTTATTCCCTCATTAATGATTTATCTTCAGGTATTGTATATATTCGGTTGCAATCTCCTGCTATTGGTCCTACAGCCTTGCGCGTGTCATTTTTCGTCCTTTCCAGATTCCTCTCCGCAAAGATACACTTCAACTTACCCTTATAGCGTTACATCTGGCGGCGTCACACACTTTCCAACAACTCCATCTCCCCCACCCACCCCACCACCACTACCATCCTCATACGCCCCTTCCGTTCTTCAACCTCTTTATATTCGTTTTCCTTTTACTTAGTACTGAAATTCTCTCCGGTTCATCAATATCTTCCTTAATAGTTCCCTCGTTCGACAAGAGCTTCCTCTCTTCACAGTCCCGCTCTGTCGCACCCTAATCACCTACTCTTCGTCCTACTTTTTTCGCCACCACTACTATCACCTTACATCTCACATTCACACCCTAACTTGTCTCTTATCCTATGTTTTTCTTTATCTCATTTACCTCTACCCTTCTTCATGGTTCAACATTCTCGCCTTCACTAGGCTCCTCCTCCTTCACAGTTCCGTTCCGTTTCCCCCCGACCACGTTGCATCCGGCGGAGTCCCACCCTCCCACCATCAGCCCCACCGCGGCTCCCCCAACCGCTACCACCCCACCCCCACCGCGGCCTCCGTCGCCGCCGCCGCCGCCGGAGGTCGCGTAATTACTGTCGCCAATCCCGCCGCCTAATGGATCGTTCGCGCCGGCTCGCGCCGCCCAGAGATGGGGCCGTAATTTGATCTCGGGGCTTTGGTGCGCCCCGCTCCGGCCCGCCCCGTCCCCCCGCCCGGCGCTCGCCGCCACGCACAGTCAAGCGGCGTTAACGTGAGCCGCACCGCGTCGCGGGGGTGGGAGCGCGCGAGGGGGAGGGCTTGTGGCGACGCGATGGGTACAAGAGGGCAAGAGGGTGGGATGTCGGCGGTGGCAAAGGCGGAGGTACAGGCGGAGACGGAGGCGGAGACGAAGTCGGAGACGGAGACGGAGTCGGAGTTGGAAACGAAGTTGGGGACGGAGACAGTCTGAGACGGTGGTGGCGGTGGCGGAAGTGGTGAAGGCGATGACAGTGGGGGAGACGGTGGCGGAGTGGAAGACGGGGTTCGGAGATGGAGACGGAGGCGGTAGTTGGTGCGGTGGCGGGGACCAAGGTGGAAGTAAAGGAGGAGGCTGACTTGGAGGCGGCGGTGGTGGAGATGGGAGTGGTGGTGGGAAGGAAAATAGGGATGATGGGGGGCGGGGGCAGGGGCGGAGTCGGTGGTGAAGGCTGACAGTAACGATGGTGGTGGCGACGGAGGTGACGATGACGAAGACGGAGGCAGTGATGAGGATGGTAGTAAGCGAAGGTAAGGGTGGAGTAGAGGCGGGGCGGGGGTGGGAGCCAAAGCGGAGGTTTTGTGGACAAAAGTGGATGGATCGATAGCGAGATGGACAGAAGCGAGAATGACAAAAGTGGACTGGAGTGAGAGTGGTTGTGACATTGGCATTAAGCAAGTTGTGATGTTGTTGATGAAGGTTGTGATAGTGCTGTTCGAGGATTGTTAAGGTTGGTGATAATGAAGTAATGGACAGGAAGAGAGCATACGCAGGCGATAGCTGAAGGAGTGAACGGGAAGCAGTCGCGGAAAAGCAGAGACGGCGTTTGAAATGAATTAAAGTTGGCTTTGTTGGCGGTGGCGAGTTCCTACCCCTGCCTCATTAACTCTAAATTTGTGAATCATGTAAATGTCTTTTGAACGCTACTGATATATTCTTAAAGATACAGCGATTTTGTCAGACATGTGAAACAAAGAGAATATTAAAAATCAAACTCTTCCCTTTCATCTCAACAATGTTTAGTCTAGGACTTTCTTTGTTGTTTATTATCAAAATACTTGACAAAACACTCTTGTTCCATTAAAGGTACATGCAGTCCTAAAGGTTCACACACGTTCGTGGTCAGAAATAATTTTACCTGTAAACTCGTCTAAATAAAGTCTGTAGCCACTCAACAAAACAGTCACAAACGAAATACTGAGTTTCGGCAGAATACGTGTTCATGGTTTGCCGTATTCTGAACGTTTGTACGTGAAAATCAGTACCCTCTAAAGTTATGTTAAATCTGGGAAGGTGAATGATGTTCTGTTAAGCACGAGGCACGTACTTTTTTTAAACAAAATATATATTTCCTCATTTGACATTATATCGCTCCTTTCAAGGGTTTTAACAAACATTCATTAACACATAATTACAACTATACATTATATAAATGCTATATCCCTACTTTTCATTTTCACTTTTACTTTAATTCATGATATGAATTTCAACATAAAATACAATTTGTGATAATTAAAAGAAATAATATGTGAGGGTAAAAGTGGCCGCGCTCTTTGGCTTTTCAATTAAATAAGAGTCTAGCAAACTCCTACCGATAAAGTGGGATGATTAATAGTCTACAAATGCCTCTTCAAGCAACGATGTTTACTTAAATAAGCGGCATTACATGGTATATAAAAAATTAAAGATAACATTAACAGTAAATGTAAATGTTGAAGTCTTTAGCGGTGTTGGTTAAGTTGTTCAATGAGATCGTTTCGCATATTTTTCAGAGTGATATCTAAGACAACAGCATGTACTGAAAAAACTTCTCGGTAGTGGCGCCAGGTCCGCATTTCCTTTGTTCTCTTCTCAAAACGTTTTCAGTCGCTGGGAGAATCAGGCTTCCCAGATATTGTAAAACGACTTCACAAGTCTTCATATTGTGTATTGAGATAGGTCTTTTGAAGCTTAAGGGGATACATGGTAGTTCATGAAGCTAAGGTACCGAAGTATACGTAAGTATCCATGGCTTTGAATTTTAAATATTTAAAAATATAAACAAAATTCATTTTTTGAAAATAATTGTAGACAATGAAGATGGATGGAATAAAACTACATCTAAATACATTGTTTTTATTTTATTCGAGTTTTTTCATTTTATCTATTTACAATTTTTTTTGTTTGCCGTAGATTTCTTTAAAACAATAGATAATATAGATATCGATCTTTTGTAATGGCGTGAGAAAAAACAGTGCATTCATATTTCATGATCTCATTTTTATCAATATACATTAACATTATTAGGAATCATATTCATGGAACTGAATAAGCATTTTAAGTTTTAATTTAACTGCAGATACTTTTTATGGCATTAATAAAAAGCATTTTTTAAAAGCAGTAATATATAGTGTAAGTAAAGTTTATATACATATTTGTATTGTAATGTATATTTTCTTGACGTGAAATGTAGGTGAATGCTGCAGGTAAAAAAGTAATACTATGTATTTGTATTAAATGAGCGTTATTATTTTTCCTATTTCAATTCATAGAGTTCAGTTGAACCCTATTTATAGAAAAGAAAAAAATATACTGTGGCAAATTTTAAAGGAAGGGGATCTATTTTATCGAACAATTTGCCGTTTGCTTAACTTAAAAAATATCTCTTATTGCACATTTCTCAGTTATGAATTCGACTTTTTGTACTTTGCACTGCCATTTCTCGACTTCAATACCATGAGACTGGGATATGTGGCATAGGAAGATGCTCAACAACCGGCACCAGAAATTCCTGGATACAGAACTGGTAATCCTCTTAAATTATGACAGCCAAATCATACAAAACGGGTTTCTGAATTCAAAATTCGAGGAAAAGAGTGAAGAGGGTGTTGAATTCCATGGAAGGGTCTAATAAACAGAATAAACTAGCATTATATCCCTTTACACCTTCCCGCTCAACAAACACTGGTGAATATCTCAACTATTTTTTGGTATACAATCTTACTTTCTCCCACTCATTTCAATCAATATATTGTTATATGATTGATTGAGTTTAACGCCACCTTCAACTTCTTTTGTATCCTTTCTTCTTTTCTTCTTTTGTATCCCTTCATTGGCGAATTTCTGCTCGCCATGGCAATGTACACTGTAATTCGCGCCATTCCTTAGCGTTCGTCTATTCGCCAATTTTTGGGTTTTCCGTATCCCCCAAAGACCGCTCGTGACGATTACAAATTGAATTCCTCGTCATCGTCCTCTCATTGGACTTAAAGGCGTGGTTATTGCAAGGACACAGAAATCGAGAATTAGAAGTGGGATTTTCGGCATCTATTCACGATATATATTTGTTCCATTTTGAGACGAATACATGAAATATATTTTAAAGTATCTGAACGTTGCATGGAAATAAGATGGATTTAAAATCAACCTTCTAAATTAACGGCACGAAATTGGTTTTATGTCTTCAATCCACTTTTCATGTTTGAAGTATCTTAATTCAATACATTCTGTTTCAAAAGTTTAATAAATTCGCAGACAATTCTAAAATTACACGTTGCAAAAAAAAAAAAAAAACTCGTCGAATCGAATCGAATCGAATTCATTCATGTCAGTGACCATCACTGATTTGGAAATCGATCATTATCGCTCAGTAACACGTATAATTCCAAAATGTTCAAGTGTGAACGGTATCTTTCAATATGGCTTTGCCGTTCACAATTGAATAATGCTTTAGGAAGAGATACGTTTTGTTAGGGAACTTACGAGCCATATTTAGCAACTTCTATTAGTAAACACCAAAAGATAAGAAGCTCTTGTTTTAGAAAATATTCTGACATATTAATGACTTATTTATTACATTCTGACATCAGTATTTTTGTTTATAAGCACTTATAAGTAATCTTTAATATACCTACAAAAATACGATGTTATGAATAATAGCTGTGCAGAAATTGTTGAAATATTTATTGAATGGAAGTAGGAATATCACATTACGTTTGCAATGCAGAATTATGTCGTCCTAAAACATCTGGAGAACCCATAACTAACTTTTATATATGTATAACTTTGATATCGTCACAAAAATAATTTTTCCACGTGTTGGTTAAAATATAATGAATATAAGAGAATTCATTTGAAAATTTCAGTGTTTATTATTGAAAATTCTATTACAAGAAATATAATATACTGTATGACACATTTTACTACAGTTCTCAAGTTTCTCATTTTCATTTGTTCGTACCAGTTCTAATTGATTAAATTTTCTAAACTTTCTCCAATAAAATAATTTTTCATAAAGTAACATACCGCAGCAGATAACAATTAAAAACTGATAACCTTATAAAGAAAGGTGACTTCTATTTATCGCGGCATCAAACGCCCAAAAGGAGCGACAGAAAAACCGCCCGAAGGAGCGCCATCCTTGAAAGCAGCAAATAGCAGCGATCGAAGAGCGAAGGGCCAGGAGAAATGCGCCCCAGGGTAAAGCGCATGACTCCGCCACGACATTGCTGCCATGTGTCTCGCGCGCCTCCCCCACGCCCTCTCTAACCACATTGCATTGCGCCCCACTATCCCCTCTCGGCCCCCGGTCTGTTCAGCAACCGACCCTCTCAGCCCCCGACCCTTTTGGCCCCACGTTTCTCAGTCTCCGCCCTTGTCGGTTCTCGCTTCTTTTGGCCCCGCTCCTCTCTTTCTGGCCCCGCCCCTCTTGGTCCCAATACTTTAGACTGTCGGGCCACGGCTCTTTCGGTTACGCCTCTCTCGCACCGTCCCGCTCGGCCCCGCCTCTTTCGGCACCATCTCTCTCGGAACCGGCTCTTTTGGCACCGCCTTTCTCTCTCTCTCTCTCTCTTTCTCTCTCTGCGTCACTCTTCACTTTCCTCGTCTGCCCCTTCGTCCTACCCCGCTGCGATTCATTATGCCTCGACCAGCCCTACCACCTGCCCCGCTTCCTTTTGACAGCCCTGCCTTGCCCCGACCTTCCACCTATCCCATCCAGTAGCACCCCACCAAAACCGCTTCGCCCTGTCGTCCCTGATCGTCCAGCCTTCGACAGCTCCGCCCAGCCAGATTTCTGCATCGCCACTTCTGTCTTCGTCTCGACCCGCCTCGTGTCGTCCGGCTGTTCCGTCCCACTTTGTCTCATCCCGCCTCGCCTCGTCCTGTCTCACCCCGTCGCACCTCGTCTTTCCCCACACCGCGGCCTCGCCTTGCCTCGTCTCGTCTCGTCTCGTCTCGAACTGATTCTTCTCTCCCCTCCAACCCCTCCTCGCCTCGCATCCCTCAGTACCGCCCCACCCGCCCGTGCCGACCCGATCAACTTACTCTCCACTACCACCACGCCACCACTCCGCCTCCCACTGCCTCCCGGCAAATGGCCGACGCAGACCGCTCGTTTTTAAAGGGGATCGCCTGAAATTTCGAGCCCCGTATCCGGTCTCCAGCTCTCCCGACTCTCTCACTCAACAACGTCCTCACGAGAGAGCAGTGTCCCCACGGCGACGACCCAGTTTAAAAAATGTTTCCCTTTGTTCCTGCCTCTCCCCCGGCCTCACCCGCTCCGAGGCCCCGACCTTGTCCCGTCTCACGGCCCAGCCAGACTCCAGCCCCCTCGCTCATTAAAAGTAAGCGCAGTTAATTTAAAGTTCTGGGACGCGTAAGACAATCTGTCCGAGTGATTCGTCGAATCGTTCTTGCTTACCATGGTTCGTTCGGAATCGTTGCACCGCCGCGGGGACTCGCTCCGCAACATAATTTCTGCCGGCGTAATGACGGGATAACATCACGAGTAAAAGTTTGGTAGGCCCACGCTCGTGCTGTTGTTTGGCACTCGCGGACGCGCAATAACAAGTTCATTAAAATGGAAATATTCGCTCGCGCGCGGGCTGATGAGTCGAATTTGCCATGTCTCGCTGTCGGCGCGACGCTTCTATCGCGCATTATCTGATCGCGCTTTGTTGCGGGCGATTTTGGCCCCTACGGGCGAGCTGGAGGGTGCGTTATTGTTCAACAGTCGTTTCTCCCGAAGATGACCGCAGGCTAGTGTGGGATTCGAAGCGCGTTTAAAGTTGATGGTATCGTCGGTGTTAAGTAACAGATTCATTTGTGTTCTTTTGTGTAGGGGCGAGAATTCAATGCGAGAGTGGAATTCAAAGGTGTGGGAGATAAGTGTTGGAAATGGCCGTTTAGCACGGTAAGGGGTTAATTTGTTCTGTGAAGATTATTTACTGGGTCGCATACTGCTTAGTTATTCATTAGTCAAATGACCAGAGTAGCACGAATATCGATAACATTTTTTTATAGTATATGTGCCTGTTAGGTAGTGAATAATAGGTAGAATTACGTGTTTTCCGGAAGGTTTTAAAGAGTGTTGCATTCTCAATCAAATTTACCATGAAAAGAAAACGAACTGACTATTATTAATCAGTGTATTGTGCTAAATTACAACTTTTTATCAAGATCTGCGGTAGGATAGCTATTAGTGAAATTTTACAACATTAATTTATTGAATTTTGCTCTCAACTCAACTATGGGTTCGACTTACAACATCCTTACCTGTTGCATGTGGACGTGGGATTCTATACAGAATCACGAATTTTGGAAGTTCTATTGATTGAAATCAATTATTAGATTGATGGCAACTACTATAAATTATCAGCCTTTTTCAACAATAAAAATTTACCATTTATTCCTGTATCTTGCTCAGCGCGGGGTTTTAGAAAAAAAAATATAGGAAGTTAGTTATTAGGGTGAAAACGTATAGTGAAGTGAAGTGAAAGGTGCGATTATGCGTAGTCTACAGAAAAAGTATTGAACAATTAATATTTAGATAAAGTTATATGCAGTGCAGTGAAGTGAAGTGATTTCATTTCTTCTGAATATGACTGAATAAGTTCTGATTGGTGTGTAGGTGAGGGTTCCTTCGTCTCTCTATGTATACACGCGTATATGTTTGTATGTGTAATATGTAAGTTTATTCATTTATATGTTAGTGTATATGCATTTTAATGTTTAGTATAGGAATGTAAATGCCATCTGCATATATAGAAAATGACAAAGTCAATTTGTTTGTTTATATTTATTTTTTATATATCATTTTATTTGTAATTGTAATTTTGCATTCTGTCACCGGGCATCATTTGCCGAATTGTAGAATAAATTTCTATCTATATATTACAGTTCTTTCCTACTCATGAGAATTACTTTTCACTTTGAAACATTAAAAACACCGTACGGGTTTGACTATAGCTTGTAAGCTTACGTTCATAATCTTGATTGCTGGCTTCTCGGCAGACTAGCAGAATGTTGTCCATGGCATCCTTGGCGTACCAATTCTCGCGTTCTTTCCTAAATTAAAAAAAATGTTCCAGAATGTCCTCAATGACTGCTATTAATAGAACTTAATATTCCCACAAATTTAATACGCTTTCGCTATCTGTATTTCGTGTGAAACACCTACAGCCGACTGACTATATTCATCTGCTTATTGAATAATTCTTCCATCTATGGAGCTACCCTAATGTATATTTCCTCGAAACATGGAGTCTATTTAATTCAAACATCCGACTATTGCATTAATAAAATTCCCAATTACAATTTACCATTACAATTTACACAAGACCAAGCTTTCAAACTTCAAACTAAACAAATTCCCAGTTCACTATCATTTACCTAATACCCAGCCTATACTGAAAATCCGATCGCACCTCACTAACCGCTTACGTGTACTCACAATTTTTTTTCTAGAGAATCAATCCATGTGTCCTTCCTAAAGATCACGACCATCCAAAACCCCCTTCACACCTTCTGCCCATAATGTGTTCGGGGTCGTGTCCATTTGCACAATGTTGTGACCATTAAAATTGGATGGAACATTAAACCTTGTTGATCCGTTATCCTAACTACGCGTATTCCTTGACTTCCGAGTCTGAAAACAATGCCATATTCCAACGCTAGATGCTGATTTTATTATTAAAAACTAATCCCAGGGTTCTTGGCTTATCACAGAATTATTCATTCAAAACATTATTGTAAAAGTATTCAATTAATTACATGAACATTGTTGCAAAAGTATATTATAACAAATGGACTTTACAGCGTAGGAAATTTTTAAAGAAAAGCTTACTAAGAAAAAATCGATTTCTGCAAGGATACCCGCTTTTCACTTATGTTTAATACTAGTTCAATTTGGAAGCATGTTCTGATACGAACAACTTCCACCGTTTGTGAAGCAGCATAACTGGGCGACAGACATTATGCAGAAAGTTGGAACATCCGTTCCAATCCAACAAAAAAAAGAAGCAAAAAATTCCCTTTTACTATTTAAAAAAATATTTTAGAGATAATGTAATCAGTTGTCAAACTTCAATGGCGTTTTTTAAAATAATAACCATTAAAAAATGCTCCACAATTTCCCGGTTTATTGACGACGCACCAATTCATTTTTTAAGCACTACTCGAAAAGCATTTCGACATCTGAACAATTCTTTGACCTTTCACATTTACTACTTAATTGATTCACAGAATTCCGTAAAATTGGTATTGAAAGTGTGGCAATGACACTGAAAATTTCGAAGGTCAAAGGTTAATTCATTCTAAAAAAACTCAATCAAGCTAAGAGTTTGTTTTCAGAAGACCTAAAGAAGTGAAATTTAAAAATCGTTGATTATGATTTAGCAATTTAAAATTACAAATAGTGCAACAACAAATGTTGTCGCAACTCTGTAAGCTATGCAGACTGAAAATTTTCAGGTTCCAGATGACTTAACAAAATTTTGCCACGGTCGGGACTCAAACCCTAAGATTTGCTATGTAAGACGCTCCAACGGGAATGAATGTAGGCACTCAGTCATATCAGGTGGTTCTCGATTGTGCTCAAATATTGTCTCCTTTAATATATTTCACGATTCTTGTACTTGTTTCTATGAGAATCAGTAGTAATCACAAAATAAGTCTGAAACCTTTTAGGTGTTTATTGTTTCATTTTATTTCTATTTCATCGTTTTGAAAATTTGTATTCTAACGTTTTTCACATTTTAAATACAAGGAGAGAGGTAATTAAAAACCAAATTGAAAAAATAACCACGACTATAAAATTCTTCTTATATTGAACATTCAATTTTTATTTCTATTTGTATTATGTGCATTATTTAAATTGTTTGCTACATGGCAGAAAACATTCTCGTAAAAGATTTCTTGACCTTTTTTTCTGCAGCACAGCATCTGTCGTAAATCTTTTCAAGAATGCTACACATTCGAGCGTTCCACGTCTATTCTTAGTTGAAGAAAACAGATTGCTAGATTCATTAGCACAGTTTCCCACTTTCGAGAAAATCAACAGCATCGAGACAAAGAACTACTGCGCTCGGGTAGTAGAGCGTTCAGGGCACTCAGGCGCATCGGAATGTGTACCTTGAGATGTTTGCGTTCATTTTCTGCATACAATCGTTTCTACTTTCACGAAAATCCCCAAATAATCAAATGAATTCCCACATCCACCTTTCAAGTCTCAGGTTGAAATATGTTATTTCTTTAGGGAGCAGCCAGACAAATTAACAGCGGTTGTTAGAACTTGGAAAAATGTCGTTTAAAATATAATTTATGGTTTTGCATAACCTACATCTGTAGTTTTGTCGCTTTTAGTGTTGGTGGCGAGTAAAAGTGGTAACATGCAAGACCATACTACTACTACAACTACTACTACTACTACTGCTACTGCTACTGCTACTGCTACTGCTACTGCTACTGCTACTGCTACTGCTACTGCTACTGCTACTGCTACTGCTACTGCTACTGCTACTGCTACTGCTACTGCTACTGCTTACTGCTATCAAGTACGTTACTGCTACTGCTACTGCTACTGCCACTGCTACTGCTATCAAGCTACTGCTACTGCTACTGCTACTGCTGCTGCTGCTGCTCCTGCTGCTGCTGCTGCTGCTGCTCCTGCTCCTGCTCCTGCTCCTGCTCCTGCTCCTGCTCCTGCTCCTGCTCCTGCTACTGCTACTGCTACTGCTATTGCTACTGCTACTGCTACTGCTACTGCCACTGCTACTGCTACTGCTGCACTGCTACTGCTACTGCTACTGCTACTGCTACTGCTACTGCTACTGCTACTGCTACTGCTACTGCTACTGCTACTGCTACTGCTACTGCTACTGCTACTGCTACTGCTACTGCTACTGCTACTGCTACTGCTACTGCTACTGCTACTGCTACCGCTACTGCTACCGCTACTGCTACTGCTACTGCTACTGCTACTGCTACTGCTACTGCTACTGCTACTGCTACTGCTACTGCTAATGCTACTGCTACTGCTACTGCTACTGCTACTGCTACTGCTACTGCTACTGCTACTGCTACTGCTACTGCTACTGCTACTGCTACTGCTACTGCTACTGCTACTGCTACTGCTACTGCTACTGCTACTGCTACTGCTACTGCTACTGCTACTGCTACTGCTACTGCTACCGCTACTGCTACTGCTACTGCTACTGCTACTGCTACTGCTACTGCTACTGCTACTGCTACTGCTACTGCTACTGCTACTGCTACTGCTACTGCTACTGCTACTGCTACTGCTACTGCTACTGCTACTGCTACTGCTACTGCTAATGCTACTGCTACTGCTACTGCTACTGCTACTGCTACTGCTACTGCTACTGCTACTGCTACTGCTACTGCTACTGCTACTGCTACTGCCACTGCTACTGCTACTGCTACTGCTACTGCTACTGCTACTGCTACTGCTACTGCTACTGCTACTGCTACTGCTACTGCTACTGCTACTGCTACTGCTACTGCTACTGCTACTGCTACTGCTACTGCTACTGCTACTGCTACTGCTACTACTACTGCTACTACTACTACTACTTTTACTACTACTACTACTTTTACTACTACTACTACTTTTACTACTACTACTACTTTTACTACTACTACTACTACTACTACTGAAAAGATGCATATTTTACAAATAAACATTCACGATTTTTCAGCGCTTTCTGTCAATATCTGTAATTTCACAAATCCAACAAATCCTGAACTAAAGAGGTTGTTTTTCCATATAGTCAATCAAGTAGAGATAATAAACTTACATTAGTAGTGCTACAGAATAGCACAGACTTTCGTATTAGTTAGTTTCCTAATCTGTTTCGTCTGGTTTTCGGTTTTGTCCCCATCTCTCCTCCCGGCTGGTTCCTATCGGCATCATGAATACTTTGCAGCAATTTATTAATTTTCCGGTTCCCTAGTTCCAGAATATAACTTGTGGTGCTACAACAGAACACTTATTGCGCTTAATTGATAACTCATCTAATTTTCGAAAATTAGTGAGTTCAACGAAAATGAACCGTTTTATAAGTGCACTTTGTTCTATGCGAGCAAAATATTAAAAGAAAACTTTGGAGCGGGTTTTGAGAATAAAAATTTAAATTAGCCTTTACTTCAAGTACTACTTCAAGTCTTTTGAAGCAGAGATAACAATACGTAACAACTATAGTCTAACTACAAACGATGCAAAAATGACGAACGCAAAATATAGCTGTGAAATTTCAATTAATCTACTCATCTACATATTTACTTACGTACTAGCGGTTACATTTATATAATACACAGAAGTAATGGGCACAATTTTTGGAACTACAAACAGCATACGATTTCAGTAATAAAATGATTCCAACGGATGCATATGAAAAAATCACTACGTAAGTAATACAGTACGATGACGCTTAAACCAGAACACGAATATGTATTATGACTGACACACACACGTAATATTTTTTTCAATACTCCACTGATAATAGCTCTCGTGTTCAGGCTGTATCAACGAAATACATTGTTTAAAAACAACACGAGCGAATGCAGAAAAATCACATTTGCGGTAATATTTATAATACATCGAGAAAATTTTATAAAAAAAAATATTTAGAACTTTTTCAATTGACACGATGGTTTACTTTTCGTTTTTCTGCAATATATACTTTTTATCCTATTTTTGATTTAAAAACACCTACATTTTTCAGCATTAATTTGATTTTGGGGCCCCAAAAATCTTGGCCAGAATCAAGCTTTTGGAATATCGAAGAGAATTGAGCTCTTTTCCATTGTGGAGAATTTCGGCGAAAAATTTTCCATAGTTTTTTATAAAATTTGGTTCAAACATTTCAGAACATTCGCCAAGTCAGTTCGATAATACTCAACGATTATCGAGAACGTAAAGACATTTGAAAACACCATCGTTAGAGATACTTTTAGGCTATTGTATTAAGAACCGCATTGAACAATAAAATACATCTGTAATGCAAATTTTAACGTGAGAGACAAGTAAAATAAATTACATTTCTTTAGTGTAATTAAGAAATTATGTTTATGTCATTGTATAGGGGACATTTAACAATACCTCTACCAAAAATTCAAAGAAACAATTTGAAGCCGTTTTTGAGAAAATCTTGTTTTGTAATTTTTTAAATTGCAATTATTGCGCACAATATTGCACGAAATCTACTAACATTTTCAAAAAATGTACATGACCTTAATGAAAGAACTACTTATGAACAACAAATTTCATTTGAAGGAAAAAATCCTTGTCTTCAATTTTATAATTGTAGGAAGACGCCAAAAAAATTCGAACACTTGCAGTTTTCGAAACATCAGAGTTAACCGTGAAAATGGGACCTATGCCACCTTTATAAGTGTATTTTACTCTATCTAATCTATCAAAATATTTAAAGAACAAATTTGGAGCCGTTTTTGAGAAAATTTTGGGGGCTTCATGCTAAGTACCCCCAAATTTTAAAGAATTGTTTTTCAAAATTTCAGAGCTTCAACTAGAGCCAGATAGACGGGGATTTCTTCAATTTGGAAAATATTGTAAGTGTGATTTAGGTACTAGGTTTCTTGACATACGACAGACGGAGAGACGGACGGACGTTTTGCTTTGAATTGTTTTTTGGGCATCAAGGACCCATGAAACAGGGATTCTGGCTACTTCAGATGTTAGGTGATTTTTTTTTAATTTAGCACTTTTTCGTTGTCAGGGCGCAGCAATTAATTTATTTGTGCCGCAAATCCTTTTTTTCGCGCAGCATTACAAATCTTTCTCTATACTACGTATATTACTCCATATATACATACGTACGAGAAAGTAAAAAGGGCGTGTGACGTATGTAGTCATGAGTCAGGAGCTTCAGTGATTTGAGTTAAACATTCAAGGATTCCCGGGTCTTCCAGACATATCCCTCCCCATTTAATACTGGTGTTAATTCAAAATTAAATCGTTGTATATATAATAATATATGTGTAAAATATAATATATATATATATATATATATATATATATATATATATATTATACACACACCATTGACATCTCGGATATTATTAGAATTTAATGGAAGAGAAATTTTCTTAATTTAAAAAAAAATATTTAATTGACCATGTATTTGGCACATTATGGCTGATAGACTTTAGATCTAAGATATGTACAATATTAAAAATATCGATGCTTGGCGTTCATTAGGAAACGAGCAATATTATTCTTTCATTAAAAGCAAAAGTAGCCGACCTGGAAGGCCGAGGTGGCTAAGAGCGAGTACCGACTCAGCGCTTCGGTCCGAAGGGTCGCGGTTTTGAGTCCCGCCTTGGGCATGTCTGTTTGTCCCTTGACTTTGTATGTATGTGTTGTCGCGGAGGGCCTCGCGTTCTGCTGACCCCAGATCAGAGGAGCCCGCAAGTGTGTTGGTGTCTAGTGTATGGTCGAATATGCGTCCCATCGGGGCGTAAAGGGTAACCGGCTGATGGCTGGATAAAAGCCCTAGATTTTAAAAAAAAATTAAAAAAAGCAAAAGTATATGGTGACTGGGAAATGTGTACCCAAGTTGAATTTAAAAATTAAATGTTGCATATTTTTAAATGAGTTGCCCAAAATATTCAAAACGATTCTTTGAAAAGTATTTGTGACATATTAATCAATAGTTACTATGAAAAGTAATGCATTCCATACATTATTTTTGCATGAATAATTTATTGCAATTTCCAAACGTATTGGAGAACGATCAGGCTCCTCAATGAAGAAAAAACACGTATGCATGAACCATCCCTGCATATTTTATTTCGTCTAGAAAAATATGATTTCTTGTTCAATTACTTTAAGTAATAAAATATTCAGTAACTTTTACTTTTCCTAGGATATACATAGTACACAAGAAGAGTGTGGGTATCGGTCCAACAATTCAGATTTGATATTTCGGTGATAAAATACGCGTTGATGATTTCTAGCTAATAAGGACAGACTTTTATTATGCTGTCCGTGTGGACGGATGTGTGAATGAATGTGGGTGGGTGGGTGCACGCGCGCGTGTGTCTGTGTTAGTGGTTATGTGAGTCTATATTAGGCTTTAGGCAGACCGAACTTAAAAGCTCTGACCTCACGTAAGAAGTAAAGTCTAGTCGTTCTAAAGTGCCGTTCTAAAGATGATTAACTCGGCAATAGGCCCATTATATTTCCAAACGTATTGGGTTGGGTCGGTCACACCATAGTAAAAACAAAAAACAAAAAATAATGTAAGATATTAACTATTAATAAATATTGGCTTAACTTTATTTCTTAAATAGATTAAAAAAATCTATCGTTAATACTTCTAAACTATCTTTATGACAATAGAATACAAACTTTCGGATATCTGACTAACTTTGCTACATTGACATTTTCCATGCTCTGTTTTGTCAGAATATCATTTGAACATAACGAATAAAAGAGAAATGTAAATGTATTTTGCCACATCGTGCCTTTAGTTAAACGAAGCCATATTCCGCTTTCTAATGTCCACGATGAATTAAGTTTCTGAATTTGATTACGGTTCATGACTATGTCTAAAAAACTAATTACCTATTTCTTCTTTTATTGATTCCTTGGCATCCCCTTATTTACTAAAATACTGTTGAAAGGAATGAATGTAAGATTTTGTCTTTTCTGTAATCAAACTAAAAATGTATCATTACTGGAAAATGATTGGAAACAGTCTGTTTCGTATGCTGGCTATTTTTCAGGGATACCGAAGATTATTATTTCCGTCAAAATATCGAGAAAGATTTATTCATCATCACATAACAATCTATGTACTACGTATTACTGACTTTTATCTAATGGAGTTTTGATGAGAGGTTTTATTACAATATGCTTGGTGAAGACAGTTTTGCAAGTGATGGATAAGATATTAGTAAAATATCAATGCAGTAATGTAATACAGTGTGCAGTAATGCAATAAATATGCAGTTATTATTTCACGTCACGATTACAAATAACACGAGAAAATCCAAGCAATTTTATAGCACATAATATTTCTAATTATAAATAACACGCGAATGAATCTAACATACACAAGACAGGACAAAGTCTAAAAAATAGATAGGATGGTTCTTGTGATTGACGTAGAAGTGGTAAATCACATGTAAGCACAAATAATCGGTTTTGAATGTATGTGACTTTATAGAGTCACAGTTCGTTATAAGCGAAATTATTTAATTTTAATGAAAAATTTGAACCGAAATGACCTTGTTCATTTACATTTTATTTAAAGAAATTGTGCGCCATTATCTTTACTTTAAACGCCTATTTGTTCCCAAACAGAGCAGATTAAGAGTCGATCCTCAACACATCCACCAATTACCCAACACATCTCAGCAATATTAAGCTCATTAGGGCGGACGTTGTTCAAACATCGCGCGCGTTCAGTCGCCCGAATCAGAACACAAAGGCATCGCTTCTCCTGCAGCTTCGGTGACGCGTCTCGCTAGACTTACACGTTGTTGCGCCATTCGCGCGCGGCGGATTTTCCTAACCCGCGACGAACAATCGCGCAACCAAATGCGACACGCGCGAATAAATCCGACGCGTTTGTACTTGCTCGGCGCGCGACTTCCCAAAACCGCATTTCACGCAGCGACGGGCGCGTATCCATCGACGCAGCGCTCGGTAATAGCGGATTACGCAGCCAACGACCGGAGCGAATGGCTGCGCAAGGCGCTGCGACAGCAGCGAGCGATACGTTCGAGAAGTCGTACGCGACAGAAGTTTGCTCTTGAGTTGATAAAGATTTGGCAGGTTTCGAGTGATTCGGCTTGTCAAATATTTATGTCATTTGTCCCGAAAGCGCAGTGCACATTGTATCTTTGATAGAGGCGAAGCTCCTATTTACTGGGAGCTGAGATCGGTCGCCGACCTACACGTCTGCTTGCTGATTTCTTTTCCCTCTTTATGCTTCTTTCCGAGCTAGGCACCGTCCGGTAATAGCGGATTACGCAGCCAACGGCGGAGCGAATGGCCGCTCAAGCCTGCACTGCGACAGCCACACGCGATACGTTCGAAAAATCGCGCCACCGAAGTTGCTCTTGCGTTGATACAGATTTGGCAGGTTTCGAGTGAGTGAGTGATCAGGTATTTACGGGCGCGTAAAATACTTAGGTGATTTCTCTCGTAAGTGTAGTGAACATTACATCTTTGTTGGTGGTGGTAGATACGCTTTTTATTGGAGGCTGAGATCGGGCGTCGACCTACATGTGGGGTTGGTTTGCTGATTTTTTCCCTCTTCAGGCATCATTCCTAGCCTACCAGTCCGTAATAGCGGATTACGCAGCCAACGACCGTAGCAAATAGCTGCGCTAGGCACTGCGACAGCCGCGGGCGATACGTTGAAGAAGTCGTATGCAACAGAAGTTGCTCTTGCATTCGTGCAGGTTTCGAGAGTAAGTAATTAGCGTTTCCGGGCGCGAAAAATCTTTAAGTCGTTTATCCAGTAAGTGTGGTGCACATTGCACCTTTGGTGATGGCGGCGCTCCCCTTTATCGGAAGCTGAGATCGAATGGCGACGTACACATCGGTTTGCTGATTTTTCCCCTCTCCAGGTGACTTTCCGAGCTAGGCACCGCCCTAGCCATGACAAGCACTCTTCTGACGAATCTTCAGACACATGCAATGATGTATTGCATGTAAGTGTAAATGTATATGTAATGAAATGAACAGAGATGAGAAATAAAAGATAGGGCTCTGTCCATCGTTTGTTATTCTACTGCCCCGGAATTAGCTTGATGTTTATTGAAGGAATCACAGATAATTACCATTCCAATCTGAGTAGCTCGTTTCCAGAATTTCCAAGTCAGGAGTTCAACCCGGGAATGGATGTTAAAACTCCTTATTCGGAAAGACATTTTTGTAAACTGCAATCTTTATTATGAAGGAACTTTTTGTTTTATGGTTTGTGAATTCAATCCCAATGACACTCAATGATATCCATTAAGATTCTTGTAATAAGCTGACCAGGGGCCGAATACCGAAATAATAGCGGTAAAGGTATTTATACCGGTATAGAAATACCTTTACCTCTATTATACCTTTATTCAAAATACCTCTAAAAATGCCGGTATAAGACGTCAAATACCGATATTTTTAGAGGTATTTTACCTTTATCCGACGTCTATACTGGTAAAATCCCTCTATTTAAAAGTATTATACCGGTATTCTCTCATCAAAATACCTGTATTTTCATAACAAAATACCGGTATTTCAGTAGAATCATACAGGTATTTGGGAGAAAGTCAATGCGAATTTGTAAGCTGAGATGGCTCAGAGGAAACCATTTTTTACTCGGCAGAGTTTCTGACCGGGAGGTCCTAGGATTCGAGTCCCGAGGGTGGCATATTTTCGAAACATTCTAGCTAGGTCGAGTTCTACCGTTGACTGGGAAAGAATTCTAGAGGTCGGGTTTCCTGAACGATAGTTTTCTACGGTTTTTCCGGTCAGTACCTCGACGTAGAGAGTAGTTTTTGGTAAATGAGTTCCTCACTCACATGCAAAGCGTCCGATGCTTCAAAATTTTCCTCTTTCGCTCTAAAACACTTCCGCCGCTGCATTTGAACAGCTGCATGCCCGCTACATGAAGGGAAACTTCCTTCGCGAAAACCTTTAGGAATGCCGTTGCATCCGCTCGGCCCCCTCGCCGAGGAGAGAAACGGAGAGAGATTTGGACATACTATGTGTCGAACAAAATCTCTAAAAAAGGATATTATGCTTGGAATGATAGAATAAAGTGGAAAGAGCGGAAGAAAAATATGTAGGTGGCACAATGAAATAATTAAGGCAACCAACCACACATGACCAGACATAAGTGTGTTGAAGACAGAAACCAGTCGAGAAAACTAGTACACAATATCACAAACAAAAGGAAAAGGCAGTTTGAGTCCCAGTGAGCAATGAACAAACATGCTGGAATCCTATTGCTGTGTATATCTAGATAGGCTAACGAGGGATGGCTTGCGATACATGTTCTTGTACTATTTCTCTGCGCGTCCAGACGCCGCGCCGCGAAGTATTCGGGGTTGCAGATGAAAGGAGAGATTCTCACAGCCGCTCCTTGGCCGGGACTGGAGCCGACAAATAGACATCATCGCACTGAACAGTATGTTTTATACCCGCAGTCCTTCATATGCTCATTCTGCCATTATTAGGGAAGAACACGTCGAATTATCGGCGAGTCCTCTCCCAGATTTGGATAGCAAGAAAAGCGAAGGCCTGATGCTCAAATAATGCAAATGCAAACATCAATGGTCAAAATTAAAACAATTCTCAAAAACCTAGTTTAATAACCTCGAACAAGTTCGTGGAAGATAATTTGTTTTGACAGTGGCCGTTATTGTTAGTTTATATTTACGATTTAGACAAAATGGCAGAAGATAGTAAAAAGAATAACAGCGAAACTAAGCCTGAAAACTAGCGCTCAGGGTCATCTCAAGGAGTCACAACTTCCTCAAATGGGTACAGGAAGGTGGGCGACAGGCCTTACACCTAGAGTGCTTGCGTTGGCAGCCTCTCCGCGTACGGGAGAACATGTGTAGGAAATGCCAGAAAATGGGATCATCTCTTGGGCCGAAGATAGTATACTGGATGATGATGTTACAATCAGCTTTCCCTTTATTCGAACACATGAACTGACAGTGGTATAATGCAATATTATTTCATATTTTAACTTTTATAAAATTGTGATTATCGATTCTTTTCATCACAAACAATTCATCAAGCTTAAAACATCGGGTTTCATAAATATTTCATTCTTTACGAAATATGTTTCTTGTGTCTATACAAAATCTCTGTTTTGAAAATATCAACATCAATGTTGCATCCCTATTCTCGACTCCTCAATGAGGATCGCCGATTTAATACTTTTGCATTCTCATTCACATTCCCTAATGTGTTTATCAGTGAGACTTGTAAACCAAGTTTTACTAGTAGTATGTTAAACGTTTTAAATTGAATTGCTACCCAATTAAATGTTACTGAAAAGCGTGATGATTTATACTACATCCTTTTAATTTATCATTTACGTAATTTGTACCAAAATTACGTACCAGGAATTACTTATTCCCATCTTCAAGTTTATATAAATATAACAGATTCATTTTATATCAAAATAACTTACCAAGTAAGCTGACACATGTCATGATTCTTAATATTAGATTTCACTGTTTGTTACAGCCTTGGATTCAGGTTGCATCTCGCCTGCGTGCTATTTTACCACTTTTTCAAATTTGTCCGAAAGTATGAAAACAGTTTTAAAATTAGCTTCGGCGATTTTACTTGGGAAAACAGATTCATCAGGTGAAATCTATCAAGGAGACAGACGCCGTTTTGAGATCAAAAATTGAGTCGCAGGATAAAAGAGTTCGTGCGTAATCTCGGCTCATTCTTTCTGGTAGTGGAATGATAACGGAAGATCTTAGAAGTAAATATGTAAAATAAGATGTTAGGACATGGAATATTGATGATATATACCTGTACACAATTAGTTCAATTTTATTTTTGAAATCAGTTTCCAAATCGGAATCGATATTTTGAGTAATGCCTCAAATAATCTTTTGATGGAATTCGAAGGAAGACGGAAATATATGAACGAGATATGTTAACATACTCTCCATGTTAAAACACAATCAAAGGTGCGTTTATTTGCTGACGATTGTGTTATATACCGAAAAATCAAAAGTAGCGCTGACGAACAAATATTACAGCAGGATTTAGAACATTTACGTGATTGGGCTGAAAAAAATGACACGAGAATTAACGGATCGAAAAGCAAAACAATAACGTTCGGGCGGGGACGATATTATGAGGAACCAGACTATCGTTTAGGTGAGGTCGTCATCCCGAAAGTCTCATCATGCAAGTAATTAGGCATTCATCTAGATAGTAAATTAGGGTGGGAGAAGCATATAAATCAGGTAGTAAGAAAAACGTGGAAGTCCTTGCATTTTGTAATGCGAATATTAAACAAGAGGAAAATACCTAATTCTATCAAATCACCGTAACTTCACTTCAAAATTTCTCTATTTCGACATGTATTATTCCTCCGAAAATACTGCATTGCACTTACAAAAAATTAGATAAAAACTTGGTATAATTGTTATGTTAAACATATATTTTTAATTCTGCCAATATTTATGGCTAAAAAGTAACGTGATAAACTAATCTCAATGTCTCTTTTCTTCACCTATAGTGATAAATTATTTGTCACCACTTTAACAATTTGGTTGTATTTTTATTTGTCGCAGAAAAACACCAACTGTTTCTCTTTTTTAGACAATCCCAAAGAAACTGTTGGGTGAGTGACCTTGGCACGAATGCTACGCTCCCTTTCCACACCACAGCCGCAACACCTTGCAAGAATCCGACACATTTACTTCCCTCAGTCCTACCTATATTTCCGAAGTGTGCACCGAGAAGGTTTTCTATCTACAGTAACTGCAGTGCCATACATTTACATTTGTCACCGGTTATTGCATACATTTGTCGCTGGTTTCATGTAGATTAATAGCCGTTAAGATTAATCATGTAGATTAATAATCATCCGTCGCATAGTGAAAAATTCGGAATATGCTCGTTTTCCAAGCTCATAGAAATTCTGCATCTCGTCCACAAGAAGTCAAATTTATTACTCTGAACTAAAAATTTGTTGTACTAAACTAGTCTTTGACCCCCAAACTCATAATAATCATTTAGTACCTTCGATAGTGTCTGATCAAACCACGTCCACTGCAAAATGTTTTATGTATACCAGCATTATAAACAATCCTTTTCAATTAGCAAAATCGTTCATAATATGGTATAATATGGCACGAATCATTACGTCATCGCTATTTCTGCACGAAATATGAGTCATCAATAACAGAACAGCTACAGCCACCATTTATCATCAGTTATGGAGTATAAAGAAGGCAAGGGTACCATGTAAATAGATTCTGTGTTCGTAGTAAAATCAAATATATTCTCAAAAAACTTGCACTTTTAAAATCTAATTTATTAGCTTATTACTACTTTAAACTTATGTTGCTGTTATTCGGTAATATTTAACAATAATAACAAAGAACATCCAATTGGTTTTTATGAATAGGATTACTAATAGTACTGTTGAATAAATTTATCAAAGACACTCCAGAAGATGTATTTAATTCCAAAGTGCTTATTTTTTCTTTAGATTCTGCACTAACCAATATCTTGTTGCAATGTAAATATTATTCACGGGGCTGCGCCTCTGACAGTGAGGTCCTCTGAGGTCCTAGGTTCGAGTCCTGACGGCGGCAGGATACCTCTTTATTTCTTCTTATAAGAACGTCAACAACACCAAATCAGAATTCCCACAATTGATACAAATTTACAACCTGCAACTTGTCACCTGAGAAGAATACAAGTTGTCAAATATTTTTCAACCCAATTTCATGTGCAACCATATTCCTATTAATTAGAAACATCGGAGGAATGTGAACATCGATGGGAACTTTTTCATCATGAGAGTATTCTGAGTATTTATTATTATTGCAATCTCTGACGCCTCTTTTCTTACTTCTATTCAAACGTCTTCTTCTATATTCTTTGCAGTATATGCCACATAATTATCCCAAATATAGCAGTGTTCAGAATAAATGAGTTTGTTATATTAGTAACATTGCTGCAAAATATCTCAAGGAAATATTTTTATATTTATTGACTTCTCCATAGTAATCTGTTCTAAAGGTTCCTTTCATTTTCTGGTTGCTTTGTAATTGAAAGTAGTATCATAATGACACTGATAATATCTTTTGCACTGGCTCCATACCAACCCGATAGTATTGTAGTGACAATAAGGGGAGGGGAGAGAGAGAACTCAACGACCAGCTTTCCCACATCTATCATTTCATCTTTCCCATATCAACTAATATGATTTATCAAATAGTAAGAATATATCATATAGTAATCATATATTAAGATTTATCATATAGTAAGAATAAACAATATATCAAAAAAATTAAAAAATGTTATGTTATTCTATGATTTAATTCAACAAAACTTATGCTTGTTTCAGTGAGAAACCTTCTCTGAACAACTAGTCTCAGAAGCTTTTATACATTCTATTGGCAAACTAATGAAAATTGTATTATTGATTTTATTACAAGATCAATGAACGCAATTGAGTTTAATACTTGTACTCCACTCTTTATAGTGATGTAAATAGTAATGTTGAAACAACTACTTTTGCGACTAAATTGTATAACAGCAATACCTGTTTTATAATCAGTTATTTTTAAAAAGGATGAAATTAATTTCATAAATGAGTGATTTTCGTATTCCTAAAAGAACCATTGTTGATAAATACCACTCATCAGGCCAGAATGAACAGCTGCAGTGTTCATTACACAAATGTATGTTTGTAACAATCAAAGTAGACTGTCTTTCATCCAATTCTGAAAACCTCTGCTGTCATTGTTCCCTAATAGTCATTTATTTATTTTGCCTTTGAGAAAATAATAATTTTGGGTTGATCCCGGGTTTAGGGTGGTACGGTTCCTTTGGTTCCTTTTATGGTTCATTATTTCTCGCGATTCCTAAGTTTATAGTTGCGCAGTTCACTATAACAACTGAATTATTTATGTTCAATGTTAAATGAGAAGTCACACGAGAATTTGTTGGCGTGGAATTGTGTGTATTTTCGCATTTCAAGACTTCTTCAAATAGGTTTGTGTGTCTACTGAGATGGAAGGTATGAATTTTCTTGAAAGTGAGAGTTCCCTTTAAAATAAATTCTCTTAAAAGTGAGAGAGGTATATAATACAGCGTGAGCGCCGGAGCGACAGCGGAGGCGCGAACCAGGTCTCGAGAGCGAGGGCCGGAAGGCCCTCGCGAACGTAGCTCGTTGGATCCGTCGGGTAGCGACGTGCGGTAGCATGTCGCGGACCACTTGGTGAAAAAATGCGTTGGGTAAAGAATTGTGTAGGTTATAAAATTAAATTTGTAGCGTGAAAAATACGAATAATCAGTTCACTTAATGAGAGTAATTTGCTATGTACAGGGGGCTTTGGAGCAGGGGGTAGCTATTCTTCCGATCTACATTTATTTTAAATATTTATATTTATTGCTGTAACATCATGAACTTAACTACACGCGACTACTACGTATAAACAAGGATTCAGTTCATGGAGTCGATTCTCTTCTAATGAACCGAATCAGTGAATCAAAGGAACCGTGTCACCCTAAACTCGGAATTTACCATAATTTTGTACCTTTGATGAAAACACCTGTAAGCAAGAATATATATTTTATATTCATCTAAACTTTTGCTCAAGCAGCACTCTCTACTGTTATCTTACCGAGAGGAAAAAAACAATAGGTAGATTGTTAAAAACAATATATAAAATTATGTATCAAAATAAAACAATATTAAACCACAATATAGGTGCTTCAAGCTGGACAAGATATTCATGATATAACAAGTCATTACACATGCTGATCTTACTCCAATTTCACAAAATTAAACATTATTCAGTACGTGCAAATCATGCCTGATGCATTCACTTATTTGTCCCATTTCATATCTTTCAATCCTTAAAAAGATTGGTAGATGTTTTGCTTGCCTTTCGAATATAACCATGCAGACAAAAGGCCCGCCAAATAAACACAAATCCTGTTAGTTGAACTTCTAATTTCTGTAGCGAAGTCTCCAAATATTAACTAAATATAGCATATAGAAAACAGAAACTTTCGCCTTGAATATAGTTTCAAACTATTTTCACACTATCCTATCACTGAAACAAAATATTTTTACTTGAACATTTTCCTTCGGCGGAATGACAATACAATAGGTGGTTCCACGGCTCTAAGACAAGTTAGCCAACGTTCGTGAAATAAAAGCGAATAATTTCTGCGTATTAATCACCGACCCCCCCCCCCCCTGACACAATCCCTGTGGTGTGGAAACAGTAGCTGTCAAAAAAAAGGTACATATTAACACTAGTGGTGTTGCAGAATGGCGCAGGCTTTCTCATAGTAAAATTTTCTAATTTCCATGGTGTGGACTGGCTTACCACATCGTCTTGCCAGCATGTATCGTCACCCAAAGTACATTTTTTTGCCAGTTTCCCAATTTTCCGATTTTTAGAACCGAAATATTACTTCAATAATATTAAAGAAGAGTAAAACAGCGTCCTAAATAGGAATTTTCATTAAAAAATTTGAAGCCTTTTTAAGAAAATGGCGATTAAACACTACTGTAAATACGAAATATGAAACTCTTTTTAACAGGAATCTACAGAGTTTTCGAAAAACTTCATTTAAAGTCTTTTGAAACACTTCAACTCGCAAATGCAATATTGTATACAAATCGATGGAAATGTACTACATATCAACGGCGTGAGAGATATTTAAAAAAATACATTTGTATAATTTTTGAAAAAAAAATCTAAATAAACTTTAAGTCATATTAAACAGTGCAATTAGCACTATCCGTTGAAAAATATCAAAGAAAAATTTGGAATCTATGTTTGACAAAATGGAGTTTGAGCGTTTATGAAAATGCGAAATTTTGAGTTCATGTTGTCAGAAAACTATTGATGTTTCAAAACACTTTATCGGACATTGTGTAAAGTGCATGTAGTAATAAATACAATAATGAGAAGAGAAGAAATTGGCGCTAATGTAAATAATTACGTTTTGGTAATAATAAAAAAAAAGAATAGAGAAAACTGACGTGTATATCTTCGTATAAGGTGATTTTGGCAATAATTTAATGGATTCCTGTGAAAAAGAGCTTCAAATTTCGCATTTACAGCAATGCTTAATCGCTATTTTCTTAATAACCCTTCAAAGGGTATAGCCGAATAAGGCGTTGAAAAGTGCCCCCAAACCAAATCAATAATCGCGGCGCTCATATGAAAGAAAATACAAAATGTCATAGATTCACAAAAAATCAGCCTCCTAGAATAATCTGTTGCAGCGATACGAGAAACGTGTTTTGCATGTTTTATTTTTTCTCAGCATCTATTACGTGTATCAGGCTGAAAAAATTGAAGAGACGGGGAAACATAGTAAAATCTGAAGGTATTTTTGTCAACGACTTTTGAAGCTACATTCATATAGAAAAATAATTTTTTTTAAATTCATTTTCGACGTGAAAATAGGGTTAGTGCCAATCAAACTCTACTAATGACATAAATGACACATTGCTCTAGTCTTTGTTATTGTTTTTTCAAAAATTACAAAAATTTAATATTTTTAACTTACTCTCACGTCACGTTTAAATTAACATTATAGATATATTTCTTCCTTCAATGCGTTTCTTAACACATGCACTTCAAAGTATCTTTAATGATAATTTTTTTATACGTCCATAAGTTCTCCATTGTTCTAGAATATAATGGAACTGAATTGGCGAATTTTCTGAAATATTCGAACCTAAAACCTCCTGACCTTATTGTAGGACGTAAATGCAATAATTGCACTCTTAAAATGCAGCGATTTCATAACCAAGATCTTTTCGATTCAATATGTTTAATTCTACTCTTAATTGACAATTTCACATGTAACTGATTTATTTAATTTTAATAGATATTTTGCTCTAGAGGAGTAAATAGGAATTAATATCGCATTGGTGGTTTATAATTGTAAACTGACTTCTCCAAAGTCTTTTAGAAAACGACTGTAATGGGCCAGGTATCTACTGACGTCCCGCAACCACGGATCATTTTGTACAACTATCCCTATTGTACAACACTGACGCACCAGATTCTCTGGTCGCAATGTGAACTCTAGTAGAAAGCCCGTTACATTCCCCGCGACCTTCACATGCCTGGCGTAATCCAATCTTTCGTTTTCTTCAGAGCTCCAAGTAGTAGTAGACGTTCCCGACCACATGACACCCACGATATAAAAATGTTGGCAATTCTACCACGAGACGCGAAGTGTCCCAATAGTGTAAGACAAGACGACTCTGAACACTGATGCCTGTAGCTCCGGATGCTCTCGTACTAATGATGCTTTTTAGTGTCGCCTGTTACACCTCGGGCATCCAGAGAGTTACATGCCAGATCAAAACATTTCCTTGCCAAGAACCATCCAATGACGCACGTGTAAAATTATTTTATTCGTTTATAACTTTCTGAGAGACATAATTAAAGGGCACTTCACAACTTATTGCACAAAACGTTTGAAGTCGACATGAGGAAAGAAATGACACAAAATGAAACTGTGAACTTTTCTCAGTAATAAAGCTCAAAATAAAAAAAAAGTGGATGCTGTTTCTTGGTATTTGTTTCTTTGAAGTTGGTGATATAACTGTAGGGTAAATTAGAATATGTAATTAGTATTGACGTAACTTTTATAAAAGTTTTCACAATATGAGCAATGTTTTAAAATATTTTAATATAAGTAAATTTGGAAAAAGGGGACAATATCATGCCTGTGCAATGCCAGCCAGTGAATACATACACGTTTATCAATGGTTCTAACTTTTCTTTGATACGAGGTCGGTAAACATATTCACGGAGGGATCTCGCATGTGTGTTGCCAGCTGTTTTACCAGGTCACATTATTGATAGAGTTCCTGTAAGAGATGTTTCCAGACTCTGCAAACGAACGTTCTCATGCTGCTATTCTATGACGTACATCTGCTTTACGTCAACGTGGTCTGAGAAGGGAAATCTCTATTATATTTAACACTAGCTGACCCGGCGAACTCTGTTCCGCCTTAACAGAGAACTCCGTTCCGCCCAAACATACGAAAACGCGTGAAAACGTGCGAAAACCCTCGAAAAGGTGCGAAAACCCGCGAAATCACGCGAAAACTGCGAAATCACGCGAAAACATGCGAAATCATGCGCAAACGTGCAAAAACGTGCGTTCTCACACAGGAACGCTGTCGAACGGGATAAACAGTATCCTATGTCCGTCTCCTGGCTCTAAGCTTCCTGCTCACCAATTTTCAGCCAAATCGGTACAGCCGTTCTTGAGTTATAAATAGTGTAACTAACACGACTTTCTTATATATATATATATATATATATATATATATATATATATATATATATATATATATATATATATATATATATTTGAATTTATAGAGCATAAATACTTTGAATTAGAAGATCGTAATGCAGAATTTATGGAAAATATTTCAACTCAATGCAGCTACATGTTTTAAGAAACATTTTATTTTCACCATTGATCAAATTACTATACCGTCTGGAAGAAGTTTGGATTATTTTTTTCTTCTCTCTCTCTCTCTCTCTCTCTCTCTCTTTTTTTTAGTTTACTTGAAGATATTATACTTCAAACAACGTTAAATATGAATATATTAAAATTTGATCAATTTTACATTATTACATTTACATTATTTGATCAATTATTTTTTGTGGGTCACACGACCTGTCAACCTTTGGTTTGGATTTTCAAGTAAAAGTAAAGCTACATAAAGAAAAATATTAAAGAAAAATAACTGTTATACAGTAAAGACATTTTTTATAACACACTAGCAGAACCCGGCAGACGTTGTCCTGCTCTCTCTTCCTTCACTCTCTTTTTCCCTCATTCTCTCTCCCTTTTCCATCTCTCTTTCCTGCTCGCTTTTTCCCTCCCTCTTTTATCCCGACCATTCTTTTCCCTCTCTCCTTTTCTATCTCACTCTTTCCTTTTCTATTTCCCTCTTTCTCATTTCCCCTTCATTCTTCCCCTTCTTCCTCTTCACACTTCTTACCTTTCCCCCTTCTTTCTCTTCCTCCTTTCTCTCCCCCTTCTTACTCTTCCCCCTTCTTTCTCTTCCCCTTCTTTCTCTTCCCATTGTTTCTCTTTTCCCTCCTCTCTCTTTCCGCTTTCACCCTTTCCTTTTCTTTCCCGCTCTCATTTTCTCCCCTCTCTCTCATTTACCCTTTCTCCCTTTCCCCCTTCTCTCTCTTCCCTCTTCTTCCTCTGTTCCCTTTTCTCTTTTTCCACTTTCTCCCTTCTCGTAATCTTTTTTCTTCTTTGCCATCTCCCTTTTGCCATCTATCGTTCCCTTCTCTTTCCTCTCTTTTCCTCCTCATCTCTTTCCACTCCCTTTATCCCTCTCTCTTTTACCCTACTCACTCTTTCCCCGTACTCTCTTTCCGCCTTTTTTTCCTTTTCTCTTTTTAACTTTCTTTTTCCTCTTTCATTTATCTCTTTCACTCTTTTCCTTCTCTCGTTTTACCCTGTTTCGTTTCCCCTACTCTCTCTCTCTCTCTCTTTGCCTCTCTTTTTCCTCTCTCTTCCCCTCTATATTTTCCTCTTTTCCTCTCTCTTCCTTTTTTCTTCTTTCTCTCTTTTCCCCTCTCTTTTTTCTTTATCTTTGCCGTCTTTTTACATGTATCCTTTCTCCCTCTTTCCCCTTCTCTTTCCCTCACTTTTTCCATCCCTCTCTCTTTTTCTCTATTTCCGTCCCCTTGTTTCTCTTTTCCTCTCTCTCTTTCCCTCCCTTCTCTGTCCATCTTGCATTGATGGTTCCTCCTGGCCTCCTTTGCCTCGCCCCGCGTCACACGGCAACGCCCAGCAATAACGAAGCTGGGTTCCATGATTGGGAATTGCATTTAACTGAAAAGCCATCTTGTGCTGCAGTGCCTTTTAGTGGAGTTACAAAAAGTGAACAGCATAAAAACCTCCATGAAAACACATAGATGTGCCAACTTTCATGGAGATCGGTCACACGGCCATCCCCTATGCTTACTCTGTGATTCTACCGCACCGCTGCTAGCCCGTAGCGGAATAATATCAGGAACCCGTCTCTTAGCGACAGGCGAAAACGACCGTGGTGCATCTACCAGCATATTATTTAAATTATTTATTTTCCGCATTTGTGTTGTATTAATCTTTACCAAACTTTGCGAGGACACTGCGTCAAATCCTGAAGAAGAGCCTGTAAATATTTCGTATCTATTCATACCCTCATTTTTGTGGAATCCATGTCGATTATATGTCGTTGAATTCACTTTTATTAGTATAGATTACTATTAGCAAATTATAAAAGATTTAACTAGAAGTGCTACCTAAAATCTAGCCCCAAAAAGAAATTTTCATTGAAAAATTTGAAGCCGTTTTTAAATAAATGGCTATGAAGCATTACTGTAATTGCGAAAGTTACAGCTTTGTACAGGAACCTATTGAGTTTTCGAAGAACTTCATTTGAAAGTATTTGAAGCACATCCAATCACAAATGCAATAATGTATACAAACCGATGGAAAAGTACATATTAACGGAGTGAGATATGTATATAAAAAATAATAAATTAGTGTAATTTTTGGAAAAATAAAAGAATATACAAAAATGAACTTCACGTCATTGTTTAATACAATGCCAATACAAGTAACCGCTGGAAAAGTTGGAAGAAAAAATTTGGAGCCATTTTTCAGAAAATGGCGCTTGAGTGTTTCTGAAAATGCGGAAATTTGAGCTCAGTTTCACAGAAAGCTGTTTAATTTTCGAGAAACTTTATATCACATTATTTAAATCACATGTACTCATAAGAACAATAAAGTACAGTTATAGCCTCTAATGTAAATATTACCGACGTGGGAGACAAGTAAAAACAATTACACTTACGGAATTTTTCAAGAGTGAAACTGTGACCATTCAAATATTCGACATACGAATTCGCCGTCGCCGCCGCTGACGACACCAGCTTCTCCAGCAAGAGAGGTATGGGGGGGGGGGGTTCTCCCTACTGTCCGTTGTGACGTCACGGGCACAGGAGGGAGGCGAAAGATTTTTGTCGTTGGTCAGACGTCGTGGAGTGAGGTTATCTTGAGAAAAGAGGTATTTGTACTGTACAATTTGTTTACACATTATAGATTGTGATCAGTGCTTCTGTTGATAGAATGTACTGTGTTGGTAAGACACAGCTTCTGTTAAATTGAAACGATAAACATTCAATAGAGATGTTTAGTTATTTTTTTAAAATTGCAAATATTGCTCTCACTATTGCAATAAACTACTAAACTTTCCAAAAACTTCTACATGACAATGAAAATTTATGGAAAACAAATTTAATTTCAAGGAAATATTACTGACTTCAATTTTGTAGTTAAAGCCGCCGAAAAAATTCAAACTATTGCAATTTCCAAAATTCAGAGTTAATCGTGAAAATCGGTCCTATGTCACCTATATAAGTGTAATGAAAAACTTGAAGCAGCTTTTGAGAAAATTTTGAAAATGCCCGGAGGGTTTATTTACCCCCAAACTTTAAAGATTGGTTTTTCAATATTTCAAAGCTTCAACTGGAGCCAAATGGACAGGAGTGTCTTCAAATTTGAAAAAAATCATACGCATAGATTAGGCGCCAGTCGGACAGACGGACGGACAGACGGACGGACAGACGGACGGACAGACGGAGGAACAGACGGACGGACTGTCGAAAATTGGCCGTTTTCTCGCGCAGCATTACATAACTTTCTCTAGACTAGGTATATTACTCCGTGTATATGTACGTATACGAGAAAGTAAAAGTGGAGTAAAAATATTTTAGTAAATGTATCTTTGGTTGATATAAAAAATATTCTGTAATAAATACATTAGTAAATGGACAAAACCTGACATCAAAGATAAGTACGATATTGTACTATAAGAATATTATGTTTTTTTAGAGTTCAAAACTGTAGAACATATTCATACACATTTATTTGTTTCAGGTAAGATCCAGAACCTTTTCATATATCAAAATCATCCAGGAAAAGAACAGAAAAACATTACAGCAGATAAGTACAATATACTATCCTGCGCGTTATATTCATTAAGTTTAGTTTCAACATCATGTTTATTCTAAAACATACAAAATAAATAAATTGCAATAGCTGTAAAATCTGTGCATAGTTATAAAATTAGAGGTGCTACAGAATGGCAGCACACGTTCTTGTAGCAAATTTTTATAATTTCCTTTGTGTGGACTGCCTTACCGGTCTTGGTCCATTCTCTATCTGCCATCTATCGTCGTTCAAAGTACATTTTGTTTACATTTTCTCAACTTTTTGGTGTCCTAATAGAAGAACTGAAATATTACGTCAAGAATAATTAAGAAAAGTAAAACCTTGTTCTAAATAAACATTTTCAATGAAAAATTTGAAGCCATTTTTAAGAAAATGGCTATTAAGCATTACTGTAAATGCGAAATTTGAAGCTCTTTTCATAGGAATCTTGAGTTTTCAAAAAACTTCATTTAAAGTCATCTGAAGAATTTTCACACGCAAATGTAATAATATATAAAAATCGATGGAAATGTGCATATTAACGGCGTAAAAGATATTTAACAAAATTACATTTGTGTATTTATTGAAAAAATAAAAGAATACACCAAAATGAATTTTACGTCATAAACGTGAAACCATTAAACAGTGCGTCATATTAAACAATCCGTTGGAAAAATATGAAGAAACAATTTAAAGCCTTTTTTGGGAAAATGGCATTTGAACGTTTCTGAAAATGCGGAATTTTGAGCTCATTATAACAGAAAACTGTTGAGTTTTCAAGAAATTTTACATGACATTATTTAAATCACATGTACTGATATAGCTGGAAAAAATTGCCTCTAATGTAAAAAATACTGGCGTGAGAGTCAAGTAAATATAAATTAAATTTTTGTAATATTTGAAAAAACAAAAGAATAGTGCAATATAACTTTTATGTCTTTGTATAGGGTTCGTTTGGCACTAACACTACCAAAAAATTAAAGAAAAACTTTGAAGCCCTTTTTGAGGAAATCTTGTTTTTGTAATTTTTTAAAAAAAGTCTACATATCCTTAATGACAGAACTATTTACCGGCAACAAATTTCATTTGAAGAAATAATCTCTCTTCAATTTTTATAATTGTAGGAAGATATCGAAAAAAATTAAAACTTTTGCGGTTTTCGATAATTAAGAGTTAACCGGGAAAATCGGAACTGTGCCACCTTTATAAGTGTATTTTACTCTATTCTTACAAGCAGTTTAAAGTAAATACGGATCCGTTTTGGAGACATTTTTGAGAAAATTATGAAGATGTATAGGAAGCTTTATGTAAATTACCCCCAAATTTTAAGCAATGTTTTTCAAAATTTCAAATCTTCAACTAGAGTCAGATGGACCAGGGTTTCTTCAATTTGGAAAAGATCGTACGTGTGGTTTAGGCGCTAGTAGTGTTCAGAGACGGACAGACAAAAGGACGGACCGTGTTTTTGGAAAAAACAAAAAAAACAACACTTTTCCGGTATCAATTGGTCCCAAAACTTGTATTTCCGTTGAAATCTCGAAATCGATTTTCCGCAACATTACATGACTTTCTCTTTACTGCGAATATTACTCCCTTATATACGTATGTATACTAGAAAGTAAAAATGATTAAGAGAAATACTTAATAGAACAGGCACAAATTAATCGATAAGATTTCAAAACCAAATTATGTATCATCTGAGATTAGTAAGCAAATGCTAAGTAAGTTCCCGAATGTAGACGTTAATTGTTCCAGTTCTTTTGATTCACAAATAAAAACTATCATTCGCATGCCTTCCATGATGTAATATTAAAAACTTTTCTTCCATGAGAAGAACTTATTTATTTATGCAATTGTTTTCAAAAATATAGAACAGTTAAGTATATAATTAATCTTCTGAAACCGAATCTTTAAAAGATCCGCGTTATTTGACTTGCAAACTAATTGGCACGTCCACAACGAGATAATGTTTGAAATATATTGTGCAATATAATATTTGAGCAATTTTGTGCTTAATAAACATTTAATAATCCAAATCTCATATACAAATTCTGCGAAAAAAATATTCATTGTAACAAAATGTGCTGAAATTTAAACGTTTCACCCTGGTACGTTTGACTTTCAAATAAAAATGATTGTTCCCTTGTCCTTCCCTGATTGGTGCAAATGGTGGTCGTCAAACGAATTGCCCGGTTCTGCCAAGTGAAGTTCGCATCGTTTTAGCGCTTGTTTGTTTTATTTGCCGGCGGGCAGGTGGCACGCTTGTAACCTTGTAATGAAACGGAGTCGATCTTGCCAACGCGTTTCACTTGCATTGTAATGAATTCTTCGTTCATTTATATATAATCTAATTAATATTGACAAGAGGCGGATATTATAACAATAAAGAGCGGCTGGTGAGATGGCATGACGTGACGTGGCGCTGCACGGGGTGAGGGGGGAAGCGATGTCGATGTCAGTGGCAGGCGCGCGGGCGACTTGAAGCTTGATGGAAGGGGACTAGACGTAGACCTTCACGTTTAATGGTGTAAACATGATAACATCCGTCATCGAGAAAAATGGCTATTTAAAAATAAAAAAATATAAATCTAAAAATTTGTAGTTTTGCTGGAAAGGTTTTATTTTGAGCTGAGCTATTTATTTCCCGGTGTAAATAGTTTACTGTTTCACTCTACATCATAACAGTTTTCTAGTAAAATATGTTTCTGAAACATTTTTTAATAAAAAATATCCTGCTTTCTAAACATATTTCTTAACTTATCTCAACAGAAAAACTTATCTAGGCAGAAAAACTTTAATTGTCAAGCCCTGGAAACGAAAAAGTGAATAAATACTTTTCCTAAATATAGTAATATAGTCTCTCTCTCTCTCTCTCTCTCTCTCTCTCTCTCTCTCTCTCTCTCTCTCTCTCTCTCTCTCATGCGCTCGCTCTCTCCCTCGCTCTCGCTCTCATTTATTTTCGCACTTCGCTCTCGCTCTATCAACTATACATTTTTTTCAAAAATGGATCCAACTGTTTTGGTTAAATTTGCCCCTAGGTAGCATAAAAGACGCTTAATAGAATGGTACAGAACTCATGCTCATTGAAATTCTTGATATTTCGCAAAAGTGCAATTTTTTGGGTGGCGTCTTATTACAACTACAATATTGAAGACAGAGATTTTTTTAATGAAAACTGTTATTCAAAAACATATTAAAAAAGATCATGTTCAATGTTTCTAAAATATGAGTAGTCTTCGTGTAGTTTTGCGTGAAATATAGAAAATTTAAATTTTTTAAACATTTTATCGTATTGCATATTGGATATGACTTTTAGCTTCTAAAAGCGCTCTACTTCAAAATCTATTTCATTGCTTAAAGGTTTTGTAGGGGAAGTGCGTAATAGAATACATTGAATCGCAGAAGTGCGGTTTTATTAAAACTTAACTTTCAAAATTAAAATGTATATTTTCTTTCAACTTTCCACACTTCCCCTGCTGGGGAGACTTTTTCCCGAGATCGCTGAAGTATTTGTACAATTATAATTATATAATATTACGTCTTGGTTACCATCAATTCCTAGCTAGTTCCGGAGCAGAAACCGTGTCACCTGCACAGGGCCAAGCACGGTCCATCCTTCCTCAGCACGTCCGCATTATAATCCTTGGAACCGAAGATTTCTACGTAGGGCCGCTGATTCCTTTGTTTTCGTAAGGCCGACTCCATCCGATCGAGGAAAACTTCCTCATATGTCCGTGATGCGAGATGCAACGTGTCCTTTTAGACATTTATGCCCTGTGGCGCATGATGTATTTCTAATGAGAAAAGGAAAGTATGAAAATAATGAATACTGTAACATGTTTATTGTAGTAGCGTTTATCATAAAACTCATAGATGTAGCTAACCACAATGTTTTGCTTCATTATTTACTTCCAAACTCGTATGAATGTACACGAGCACACTTTTGGCGGTGGTTTTCGGTACTTGTGTACACCTGCCAATGAGAGGAACACTCATATATCGGTGTAATTTGCACATAATTAAGTATCCTGTGACTTGTGGTTAAAATACAAAGGAAGACCGGCGTGTTCAGGTGTTGCATTCAATTATAAATGCATAATTAATTATGCTGTAAAACACCTCTACAGGTATTGTAAATCGGAGGGCCTACTCATAGTACGTTAAAAAACATGACGCTCATCTCTTATATCACTTCCACACAAACGATTTAGACCGTTGTCATAATAATGATATCCTTTATTAAGAAACAAATTTGTTTGAGTCGAAATTTATAATTAATCTTGACCAAAAATAAAAACAGTGTTAATGGCTGTTTACAGTAAATACGTTTCAGAAAAGATTGATAATGTAAACAGGATGATTCACAATTTCTGCTTTTAATCTTTAAATGTAGATATGTTTTTGAACCGTTTTTGATCAAGTAATTGTTTAAAATTGCCTATATTTCACGCAAAATTGCACAAAAATTTGGGTAGAATTGATAGGTATGAAATAGTAGTACAAAAAACCATTACCTTAAGATTATTGCGTACTGACGTCGATGAGAAAACTGCAATCGAATTCTTCGAACTCGTGTGTTGTTCAAGAAATAATAAGTCACATAACCCACGTAAAAAATCTTTTTGTCTCTTTTGCTGATGAAAGTCGATTCAAAATGACACTCCCAGTTTGCCAAATTATGTGTGTTGATTTAAAATTTTTTATTATTCGAAAAATGTTCATACCCAGACTCCTCGTGGATTTGTGCATTTTTTCGACATAAAAAAATATCATCGTATTTCCGCCAATATTTTGAGCCTTGCTTGATACTTTTTACCAGAAATTCTCTGATTTACTTGCAATTCTAATGCAACGACCATAACAAAATGTTTCAATTAAGTTGTGGTTGATAAGTAACTTCACTGACCCTCAGATGATTCAAATTATTGTCGGAACCAACAGCTTGTTTCCATAAAGAGAATAGATCTCATAAGCGGCTGTGTATACAATGCTCGTTATTGTGCATGTTGAACAGAATCCATGAAGCTCACTGTGATAAATAAACCGTGAAAGCAAACAACCAAAATATGTTTCACAGCCTAAAGAGCACAAAAGCAGCGCTGTGGACACTTTCACTGAGTAGAGACAGAACCCCATTAGCAAATGTTGTTGCGTGAATTTCAGTCTCATCAGCCCTCGTCGAGAGCAACAGCAAAATAAGAGGATTATGTTGCTTAATGAAACGCCAATCTGTGAGGAGATTTCTGAAGTGTTGTAATGAGCACGGTAATGAAGAGTATATCCAAATTTACTCTTTGCTTAGATTAACACAGTTTTTGTCAGCACCAAACTTTTGATTCTTGATTAACACAACTGTAAAATTCCTTCTTCAAATCTATCCCTGATTTAAGACACTTGCGATTGCTCTTTTCGCCGTACTACGTTGCACAGTTTTTAACTGTTTTTATGTTAAATATAATTTTTTTTATTGCTGTGGTGAAAACACAATGCATTATTTTCTTCAGTGAAGAATTGAATGTATATACAATGGATATGAAATACAAAGTAATTGCTCATATATAATAAGTTTAGATTTACTGTCACTAAACACCACATGCACCTCTACTTGTTTTCATTAATAAACATTTACACAAGTAAATACTGATCTGTTCAACTCAATGTAGTATTAAATACCAAAAACTGTCAAGTGTTTGCTTTACACTACGAAGTAACTGACATATCACTCGTGCTTGAATTTTCACTGACAATAATACACAAACGCTAGTGTATTATTCAAATACTAATCACTTGTAGTTATTAATGATAACAGTTTTGTTAAGATACCTTATGAAAGATGTATCATGGAACCGCCATTATATAACAACATTTGGATCAACTTTTATTTAATCTGTTATCGTTTGTATAAATTAATAAGATATGTCGACATTGAATGCGTTGGTTCATAAAGTTACAATCATTTGAGATAAGTACATAATGACATTAACAAGGTGTCTTGAACTACAAAAAAGCACTTAAAATGACACGTGCTGTCTTTTAAATAATTTTTGAAAACACACGCGCATTAAAACATAATCCACGGCCATCAAGCATTAACGTTCCGTCGTGGGTGAGAAGTGTTAAGCAACATATGTTAACGAATCAAAAAAATCCTCCTTGTTTAGTGCACTTGCAACAGATGACCTTTTTCACAAATACAAACTCTACGAAATATTAGTTACTCATTTTGACACATTTTTATGAAAAATAATTTAGGATTGAAGTTTTGAAGTCAAAAATATAATTATATACCAAAAAGTAATTTAGTTTAGTTCTCCATTTCAGCTATTTCATTCGAATCATCACTCTTTATTATACGAAGTCTTATACATTCAATTGTGTGAGCGTTTTCTCAATATTGAGTTTCATTGAAAAGTTACTCAATTGTTCCCTCTCATCCAAAATATTTTCGCACGCAGCTCGTAACTTCCGACATACGACGGATCAAAGCCAAAGGAAGGTTAAGTGTGGTAATCGCCAACAATTGGGTTGCTTATAAACATGGCCTGTTATTTTGTTTTCTTTCCGAAGAAGGCTGGAGATAGGACTGGAGATATTATGATAAGAGACAGCCAGGGAAATTGTTGTGATGATGCCGTTTTAATTTTTGAGATGTTTTATAATGTTCCGGAGGGAGAAACTAGTCAGTTCGAAAGGTTTGTTAAAGTCATGGTTTAAATTATATAAGAATTGGTAATGCGTAATTTGTTCGCGTTTAATACTGTTTAACATTATTAATGTTAGAATATGGTAATGGTCCAATCTGAACATCCCAAGAGAATGAGGATGGATATGCTAAAGCTTTCAATTGTATGTAAAATCCTTAACTCCGTAGAGAACATGAAAGGATGCGTTTCTCTACTGAAACTTAGTTGTAGTAAGCATTGGTTTTGGGGATTTTGTAAATGATAGGTGTCTTAAAATGTTCTCAGAAGTTTTTTCTAAACACAAACGCGTTCACTCAAGCTTATCGTCTTCATTTTGAACAACTTTTAAAGGTTCAGTTCTATAAACGAGGTCCTCAATTACTCCTGATCATCAAACAGATCTTCGGCTAAATATAGCCTAAATCTCGTTTGAAAGTATTGTAAAGAGGCGGTTAGTTTAGGTTTTCAATTGCTCATCATTAAACTCGAAACACCAACAAGCTGCATATCCCCTCAACTTTGACCAATAATGAAGATGATATAATAATAATAATAATAATAATAATAATAATAATAATAATAATAATAATACCAGGTACTGGTTTTCAACATATTAAAAATGTTGAGGTTTGTTAAAACGCTTTTCAATAGCTCTTTTTGAACCTCTCCGTTGTCTCACGCGACAAGTCGTCTTAATAATGAACAATGGTATTGTTTTTAACTATTTATATTGAATTAATAATTAATTTGGCTCGTGTGTGTGTGTGTGTGTGTGTGTGTCGGTTGTTTTACAGTGTAACGTTTCGGTCATTTATTTGGCCTTCTTCTGGACTATAAATATACAATAAATACGAGGTCAAGATCAACATTGTTTCATTAATAAGGTCCTTAGTTGTCCCTTCTGACCATCGCGCTAAAAATCACCCCATTTGAACATAGTGTAAATGTTGCGTTTCGTTTGAAACGCTCTCAATTGCTCTTTGTAAACTGAAAGGCGCTCTCACGCCGCAGTTGGCCGCGAGGCGAGATCCCTCCTCGGCGCCACTTCTCAGAAGAGACTTATGAAGACCCTCCCCAGCGCTTTGTACGGCACGTCCAGAAGGTCGAGACTGCGACGCTGTCTCCAGATTTCTTCTCACTTCTCACACGAGACTTCCCTCTTTCCTCAGGGCGCGCACGAGCGCAGGCGGCCCATCTACGGCGGAGATTCTTTTCCGAGACACAAAGACAAATTCCAGACAGTTTTCCTAACCGCACTTAGCGGTAGATCGCTTCTTTCCATCCACCCTCTCTCCTCTCTGTCTGTCCTCTCTCCTCTCTCTGTCCTCTCTCCTTTCTCTCTCCTCTCTCTTCCTCTCCGAAACAAAATAATTAAAACAACGATTTTGCGCATCTTCCAGGCTATTGGCTTTGATACCATAGGCCACATCCGTCGAGTATATAGAACATGCCCACAAAGAGCCTTTATATAACTCCAGAAGAGAAAATCATTAGCAGGACTAAAGATTCATTTATTAGAGCCTCATTATTCGGGTCAAATCTTTCCCGAGCTTTGTTGGCAAAGGTTCCTGGAAGTAATCCACGCTTTAATTCCACGGCCCGTGCCGCAGCAGAGCGCTCTGGCGACCAACGCGCGCACTGGTGTATAAATTACGAACTTGCTTGTTATGGCGACGGCCGGCGAAGAGGATCGTCTTCGCGGACAATGGTGGTTTTTGTAGGCGCAAGTGGGAAGGGGAGGCAGGGTGGAGAGGGGCAAAGGGAAGGTCAGGGGGTGAAGAGTCGGAGTGGGGAAAGAATGGGGCAGGGGGGAGGAGATCTAGTCTAGGCAGCGGACGCTTCCAGAGGCCGTTGTTTATTGCCTCGGAAATGCCTGTCCGGGTGGCGACTCAATTGATATACGGATAACGAACCTTGTTGCTGTACATCGAGGCACCCTGGCCATGGTGGGTTTGGTCTCGTGTCTCTCACTTTCTCTCGCTCCCTCACTCTCTCTCTCTCTCTCTCTCTCTCCATCGCTCTCTCTCCATCTCTCTTCAACGCACTCTCTCCATCGTTCTCTCTCTTTAACGCTCTCTCCTCTCTCTCTCGCTCTCTCTCCACTCTCTCCCTCCTCTCTCTCCTCGCTCTCTCTCCATCTCTCTTCAACGCACTCTCTCCATCGTTCTCTCTCTTTAACGCTCTCTCCATCGCTCTCTCTCGGTCACTCTCTCCCTCCTCTCTCTCCTACTCGGCCGCGCTCTCCCTCGCTCTCTGTGCATTTGCGCTCGGGTGAGCGATATTCACGAACATAAAGCGGCGGGGTCGCGGAATCATAACGCAGAGAAATTAATGGCGCATTTGTTACGTTGATTTAAAATCGCGGCGCGGGTGCGGGCGAGCGAACGGGTGTCTGTCGCGCAGGCACCGACGTGAGAGACCTCTCGGGATGTGGGCGGGTGCTGCGAGCGGGCAAACGGATGGGGAGGGAATTACGAAGGGGTGCGGATGAGGGTGAAGCGTCAGCGAAGCAGAAGATGAAGAATTCACTGGAGAAAACAAAGCGCACGGACAGAGAGAAGACGGCTGGCGATGAAACTGAAGAAAAAAGGATACGTAAATGTAGAGTGGTTGAAAGCTGTAATTAGAATTTCAATATTCTGTGTTTCATCTGCATGTTGTATTCCACAACCATGTATTTTCGTGTGGTCAATAAGAGTAGTTTTGGAAGTAACACGAACTGGATGAAAAAAGTGAAAGATTAAGTAGAAATGGCGATACGAATGAGCATAGAATGGGAAATGGGAAAGATAAATACACATTGGGGCATTTAAGCCAGTGCGGAGGACTTTATTTTGTAGGGTTTGGATGTGCTTTATTGTTGAGGGGGCTGCACCTCCACATATCGGGACTGCGTACGTGATTGCAGGGCGGACTAGCGATTTATATAAGTGTATGGTGGTTTTTAGGTTGAGGGATGACTTTCTATTAATAAGAGGATAGAGTTGGCGAAGCGAGGAATAGGCTAGATTTAGGAGTGAACTTATATGGGTTTTCCAGGTTAGACAGGTGTCCAGAAGGACTCCAAGGTAGAGAGCAGAGTGCTATGCTCTGCCCATTTGAGGGGTGTAGATGATATGTAGAGAGGTGAAGCAGGCGAAATGCGTTTTAGGATGAAGGTTTTGACCTATTGATCTCTTAACCTATTCACCTATTGATCAAGTGATCCACCTATTGCCCACCTAAAACAGGTAACCATTTCTTTATTTAGATTGCAGCCCATCACTTTGCGTTCTGGGAATGCACAGAACCAAAATGTAGACTCTTATTCCGAGAAAACGGAGTAAGCAGAGACCCATCTTAATGGGACAACAATAATAACCATTATATCATAAAATGTGTCAAATAAGACACCACTTTTCACCGAGAAACAAAGCACTCCGACTGTGACGCATTCTTCGAAAGCAAAGACGATCTTCCTCACAGCGGCGACGGAGAGGGCGATGCCACTGCGCCGCGTGACGCCTCATATCTTGGGCCTTCTAGGAGAAAGCAGTTCCCGCCGCCCCGCGGGTCGCGGGTGATGCAGCGAGAAGGAGCGAAGGTGCTGAGGACGCGTGCCAAAGCGGGGCGAGTCGGCTGACGCGTCGGCGTCGGCGAAGCGGAACGGCACACGGGGGAGGGAGGGCAGGGAGGGCCGTGGTTGGGCTGAGGTGAGGGCCGGGTGAGGGGTGGGGCGGGACGGAAGGGATTGATTGATTGATTTTTTCGTGTTTCCGGGCGCGTCAACTACTGAGGTCATTAGTCCCGTTAGTGTAGTGCATGTTTTTTTCTCGGGAGATGGCGGTGATCTTCACCCGCTGGATGGCGAGATCCGGCGCCGACCTACCGTCGACTAGTGGGATTTCCCCCTAACCAGGACTCTCCCACCAGCGGGGCACCACCCCAGCCGGGACAAGCTCTAAGCTCCCGACCGGTCTCCCGGAATATGTGGTAGGGTAGTGCATGTTAGTGTGTGTGTGTGTGTAAGGGGAGAGGAAAGGACAAGGAAGAGGAAGGACAGATCGCGCGCGGTCCGTGGCCCGTTTGGTAGGGTACTGCTCCGGCATTCGCCTGGCGTTGATCGGAGAAACCACGGAAAACTACCGATCAGAGCAGCCGGCCCCTAGAATTCTCCTCCAGACAGCGACTGAATTCGACCTAGCTGAAAAGCTAGTATCGAAAATCCTGCCGCCGTCAGGACTCGAACCTAGGACCTCCCGGTCAGAGGCGCTGCAGTGACATCAGTTGATGCACTGAGCTACCGCTCCCGGTGGGATGGAAAGGGGCGAGCGGGGCGGGAAATGCGAGGGGTGGGGTGGACCGAAAGCGGGCTGGGCAAGGAGGGGCAGGGCGGGGCAGGGAGAGCGGGACAGGGAGCGTGGAGTGGCGATAGAGTTGGGACGAAGCGGGATGAGAGGACGTTGCGGAGTGATTGATTGATTGATTTTTTCGTGTTCCGGGCGGGTCAATTGCTCTGGTAATTCGTCCCGTTAGTGTAGTGCATGTTTTTCTCGGGAGATGGCGGTGATCTTCACCCGCTGGATGGCGAAAACCGGCGCCAACCTACCATCGGCTAGTGAGGTTTTCCCCTAACCAGGACTCTCCCACCTGCGGGGCACCATCCAAGCCGGGACAAGCTCTAAGCTCCCTACCGATCTCCCGGAATAGTGTGGTGCATGTTAGTGTTATAGCGTTTTCCATTCGTTGCACTGAAACCCACCCCAGTAGGGCAGAAACGTCATCGCTCCGCAACAGTGCTGCCCCACACACTTGAAGGGCAGCTACGAATGAAACGGATTCCGGAACTGAGTCAGTGCCGGTGCGCTACGCACTGAAATTATACTCAGCTGTTCTTGGTCAGTCACACTGATGGAACTCGAAAAATAATAATTTTGAATTATGATCGTCGTTATAATTTTTATGAAGTCTTTTGGTAACTCTTACTTCTTAATTCATAAATTATTTTATGGGTGTGTATGTATGGGTGTATGAATGGGTGTGCGAGAAACATTTCTTGGCATATATATTTGAATGATTTTGTAAGGGTCACAATTTTTATTTTCACTTTATTTGCGTTTCGAAATTGAGACGTACCTAAAACACTTTAGTTTCCTTAATGGCACTGGATTTGTTAATATGAAGTTATTCAAGGTTAAATTTTCGGAAAACACAATCTGATTTTCCGAACGTCGTGTAAACAAACATGATTTTAAGACATTTCTTGCAAAACATAATATACTCCATCATTCGAAGTATCCCTGCGTGACAGAAGATCCTCAATTGCCTTTACAATTTCACCACGAATCTAAATCAGCATGGATAACTTCTACCTAACCTCATAATGGCCCGGAGCACTGGACTGCACTGACGCGATCGTCGGTCGGGATCGGTCGGGAGCTTAGAGCTTGTCCCGGCTGGGGCGGTGCCCCGTTGGTGGGAGAGTTCTGGTTAGTGGGGAAATCCCACTAGCCGACGGTAGGTCGGCGCCGGATCTCGCCATCAGGCGGAGTAAGATCATCTCCCGAGAAAAAAAGCATGGACTATACTTACAGGACTAATGACCAACGCAGTTGACGTGCCCGGAAACACGAAAAATCAATCAATCTATGAATCGAGGCGTGGGGTGGTGGCGTCTGCCTGCGGAGAGAGGCATCGCTGCGAGTCGAATAGCGGACCTTCCTCTGCCGCTCCGCGCTTTTCAAGCCCAGATCTGCTCTCCACTGGTGCCCTATATATTTGGGGGCTCCCCGTCGTCTCCTAACGGCTGAGTTAGCTTAGACCTAGGGTTAGTGTCCTCATGGTGGCGGATTTTCGTCACCAGTTAATAGCTACTTCGAATTCAGCCACTGCCTGGAGGAGATTTGTAGGAACTGGTTTCTCTGAACGGGAGTTGTCTGTAGTTTGTGCGATCAATAGCAAACAAATTGCGGTCTGCACGATCTTTACCTTCCTCTTCATTGTTGTCTCTTTACCACTTACTTACACACTCTCTCACTTAAATATATTACACTATCACTCGCATTGGGAGATCAGTCAGGAGCTTTGAGCTAGTTCCGGGTGGGGCGGTGCCTTGAGGTGAGTTACCTTGAGGCGGAAATTCCTTGCAAGCCGGCGTAAGTCGGCTCCAGATCTCACCACCTAGAAGGGAAAGAACACTGTCACCTCTCGTGAAAAAATATTCACTATTCTAACGGGTTTAATGACCATATCAGCTGTCATGCCCCGGAAACGATCGTCGTTTTGTACTCCCTGTTTTTCTCCCTCAATTTTGAACCTTTCATTCCGCACCCTCTCTTCCCTCGCTCTTTCCCTCTCCGTATAGTCTCCCAGCTCGACACCCTCTCCCCTTCCCTGTTCTATTGCCGTCATTTTCACCCCGGTCACCTTCTACTTAACATCATCTCTTCCCATTTTCCTCGCCTCGTTATCTCACCATCCCCCCCATTTAACCCTCACAGATTTCTTCCAATCCCTTTCCTCTCCACCTCTCCTCCAACTCCCCATCGTCTCCTACTTTGCCCCTCTCCTACTCTTCGCTTTCTCTTACTACCCCTACGTCCTCCTCCCCACCCTCTTGTTCCTCCCCCTGTCCCTTTCTCTGCTTTCCCCGATTTCTGTCTTCTCGAAGTCTCCACTCTCTGAGGTGCCCGCCCTTTTCCCTCCGCGCGTCTTTTTCTCTGTCAGCGCGCCACGCCTCTCGTCGCCGCTCGTCGCCGCTCCGCGTCAGCGACGACGTTGCATGCCGGAAACAATGGCAATTTATTGAGGTGCCGTGACGCGGCTTCACTCGTTGGGGCCCTGCCTTTGGCATTGCCGTCACTTCCAGGTCTTCCATTTCCTTTCGCGCCTTCGAGGCCCCACCCTCGTCGACATCCAAAGATTGCGACACTAGCTGGATAGCTAGGTCAAATTCCGCCGCTGTCTGGAGGAGAATTCTGCCGGCTGGCTGTTCTGGTCCGAAGTTTTCCGTGGGTTCTCCGATCGACACAATGCAAGTGCCGGAGCAGTACCGTGACAAACAAGACACGGAACACGCACGAACTTTCCTTCCCCTTCCTTGTCCTATTCTCAGCTCTTACTTAGACACAGTTACACTTACGACACTATAACCGATGTCGGGAGACCGGTCGGAAACTTAGAGCTTGTCCCGGTTGGGGCGGTGCCTCGCTGATGGGAGATACCAGGTTGGGGAAAACCCCGCTAGTTGGCGGTACTCACCATTTTGCGGGGGAAGATTACCGCCCCTCGACGAAAAATAATGCACTACACTTACTGGAGTAATGACCTTTGCCGTTGACGCGCCTGGAATCGCTAATCAATCAATGGTCATCTAACCAACATCCGGTGACAAAACGAGGATTCTGAAAGTCAACTCTTGAGTGCATAACTCGTTTTTCACTTCGTGTTGCAATACCAGAAACTATTTTTTAATTATTTCTTTAATTAAATAAAATTGAAAAATGAAATTCTTATAATTCCTATTAAACTGGAAACAAATGTTTATTAATGAAATCGTCAATATTAGAAGTAATATTATTAACTGCAATATTTGTTGAAGATATTCGGAGAGTACTGATCTTTGCACATTTTACATTCTTGAATGTGTGTCGCTCACTGGGTCCCTATTTAAAAAGTTTAAAAAACACGGTACGCATCCACATGCTAGAAGTAAGTGTTGCAAATCATGAAATAAAAACACGGATTTGTGCAGAACGAGTTTGGTTTTTTCGCTTCTTGAATACAGTACCAAGTAACTACAACAATAATGTGCTAGATATTTCGACGTTATCGCAACGTTACTACAACGCATCATTTCTGCGCTGTGATATTCATGTTTTTGCCTGCGATATGGTGTTGTGCGGCAGTTAGTAGTGTGGCGTTGTGACGTTCAAGTTAGAAAGTCTTATCTCTTAGAATTATGAAAGATCATTGTTCGCTCCCCGAAATATTGAATTATTGTGTGTAATCTTATTCATTAATATCAAGCTACCGGATAAAATCCAGCGTTAGTGTCTCTGCAGCGACTATAACCATGATTTCGAATCCTGGCTGTGGCCGATTTTCAAAACTAGGACGAATTCGTCTGCCCTCTGGAGAAGAAATGTTGCGGCCGTCTGCGCAGATCAGTAATTTTTCGTGATTTCACCTACCAATACGAAGCACATGCCCAAGCAGTTCCCCACAAAAACGGACCACGGATCGGCCGCGATCTTTCGTTCCTCCACTCCCCTTACGCATTACACTTAATTTTACCACAGATAGGGGAACACCTTGAATTCGGGAACTTAAATCATGTCACGGCTGGGGTATGCCCCGCTGGCAGGAATATCTGAAAGGGAAATCACCAGTACTGCGTGTAGGTCAGCTCCGGATCTCACCATACAGCGGGGAAGAAACCATTGCAGATGGCGTGCCCATTGCAGTTGACGTGACGAAATTTCAATCAATAAAACAAAATCTTCGTTTTAATTTTTAATTCCCCATTTACTCAAGAACAAAGGTGTCTTCCATACAGCAGCCAATGTTTGGAAGGATAAGGGTTGTCAATTATATTTTGATTGCATTCTGAGAGGATTTTTTTGTGCTTTAATTCGGACAGTTTTAAGTTACTTCGTTTTGAACTTAAGGGGTTACGACTGTATTAAGTAATTTATTAGCAATTAGTTTGTGCCTTTGTAACGTTCAAAATTGTAAGTTCTGGGTTTCATATTATATTCATTTCATATTATTCTTGCATGTCATTTATTTGTCTGAAATGCAAGGATATAGTACACAATTTCCCATGCTATTCTTAGCCATGGCATTACTAAAGTATACAACACACATACTGCCGTCATCGCACCCAAAGTGATTCCATCGCAGCCGAAGTGAATTAAGTTCTACGTAATAATAGTAAGGAGTTGTGTTTGAGTCAAAATAATTGTCCTTAAATGCTATTGAGTAAGTGCTATAAGTTCTATAAATATTATGAAAACTGTTCCGCCAATCTGTTTCATTTTAAGCTGAATCCCAAGCACTAACTTACTTCACATGTGAACCTTGTAAAGGAAAGAATGAAAATTCTGGAAAAGTAAATAACACCTTTTAACACTTCATTGTTTAATTGTCACATTGGAGGTCATGTATCCATTCTCTCGCACGTAATTAACACGGTACATTTACTGTGGGATAAAAGATGTCTGCCACTGTTCTCAACGTAAATGGTATATAAACATAGCAGGGAGAGTATAGGATTATTCCCTACAAGGACTGACAAACGATTTGCGAAACAAGTGGTTCTTTACATAAATACCTATTTTAATTAATTTATATCCTCATATCCTACTCATTCGTTTAATGGTGTTGTCCACACATCCAACACATAGCGAATATGCATAGAAACATCTCAATTAATGACCGTTCTCTCTTTCGACAATGATTCCCACGTGACTAGCAGCTAACTACCCAACAGCAGATTGAACAATCTGCATTCGCTTAACCCTCATAATGCGACTCGTCACTCGTTTCTGTTTCCAGGAAGCGTTCCGTTATCGGCTAAGCCCGAGTAAACAGGATATACTACGCATGTTTACAGGGTGAGGCAAAAAACAAAAAACAAAAATCGTGTTTGTTCTAAAAACAGTGTTTGCCGACTGCTTGCGCCTGCGTCTCGAAACCTCAGTAGGACGACCGCCGGGGTGGTTGGAATTAAGTCGTTGTAGCGTCTCATTCGTGTTTCATCGCAGTGTAGTAGAATAAAATGCATAATCGTATATCGGCGAGGTTAAAAATAATCTTCATATTTAAAACACTACAGGCTTTCGTTTACAATGGAATCTGTACTTTCTACTCAACGTTGCTGGGGTATTTATCATAATAATTTATTAGCCAGGAAAAGGAATTCCACCTACACTCGCCCTGCGACGGAGCCTACTTCTATCTACTGCATGTATCCCCGCCCAACCCCACTCCGCCCCTGTCTGCTTTGCTCCTATCTGGAAATACCTGGTGTTCCTGACTCTCTCACTAAAAAATAATATTTATAGTTCTTATTGCGTTCCCGCACCCCAATTTCACTCTCTTTGTAACATTAATAAACAAATCTAAACTAAACAATAAAACACATTTACTCACGTATATTCTTTTTGAGAAACTTTTGTATTTTACCAATACTTTCAATCGCCACATTGTAAAACTTGCTCATTTCTATTTTTTCATCTCGCTTATGTATAAAGAAAAGTTAGAAATTTCTCTTTTGCATCAATTGTAGTTCTTGTCGCCGAACTTACTCATCTAAATTTAAATAATCATTTCTTCATCATCCAAAGTAACGCTTTCTCCCTCCACTGTAATGAAACACTTCTCTACAAAAATTCAGCCATTTGTCACAGTTTTAACATAACATGTAAATAATTCATCATATGTCTCACTTTCGCTTGTTCAATTCGCAAATACGTAAAAATTATGCATCATTTGCTACCACTAACCCAGTAACTCATTCATGCAAAACACATATGTGCATTCACAACTTTTTACGGCAGTGTCAAGCACATCCGTCAGCGATTTGTTTTTAATAGTTTCATGTCTCTTTTGCACTTAATCCATTTACGCCTAAACGCAATTAAAATCAATATCCAAGTTCCTTGTATAAGTAGTGTAACGAACCGTCCTCCTCATATCTATAAAACAACTATAATCGCCCCTCGTTAGGCGCACCAAAATATGTAATGAACCACTACCTGCTCTAGATCAACTATAATCTTTATAATCGCCCGGCGTTATAACGCCAAAATAATAACCAAAACCCGCTCTTATCAATTACCCTGGTTATACTCAGCTTCCACCTCCAAGGTTGCCCGTCGACTAGCTGCCCCCCCAGAACTTCCGATATTTTCTTACTTACACATAAAATCTGGGTGTGAGGTTGTGGCTGACCTGTACAGGATCTAACAACTATTTGAAAAGCCTGTTGGACTCCGTGTGCACAAACAATAGTGACTGAATTTTTCCAAAATTAGTTTAATTTTCTTTTTATGAGTTTTGGAGAATAAGAAGTACATGAAACTATATTTTGGGGGTTTTCGATTTTCCAAATGGTGCATATGAGGTACTTTTCGGCTGTAACTTGGTTTTAGTTCTTCCTTTTTTGGGATGTCATTATATGGGTTCAGCAACGGTATTTTTACTTTCTCACATGCTGCTATAGAAAATGTTATGTAATGATAAGGTGAGAAAAGCGTTTTTTGGCCGAAAAAGGCCTAATGTATATTCACGGCACCAAAGAATTGGAAAGTTTTTGTTCGTGTATTAGAAAATCATAACTTTTAACGTGTGTAGTCAGAATTCATATTCTGTGGGTACTGGATTACGAAAAACTGATTGACTGCAAAATAACCTTTCGTTTGTTTATCCTTTACTCTGTCTATCCGTCCGTCCGTCCATCTGTAAGTGACATTAGCCGATAAACTGTAGGTACGATTTTCACTAAAACTCGAACGATTTCCGAACGATCGGTCTGTAATCGCGGCCCCTTGAATCTGAAACGAATATTCTGATTTTTGGAGGAACTTTACATAAAGCAGCAGCGACATTTTCAAAATTTTCTCAAAAATAACTTCATACTTTCAATTTTTTCAGATAGGGAAAAGTACAACGATAAAAAATGGTGCAGATCCTATTTTCTTACATTTAAGAGTATATGTATGCAAATAAGGTTGATGATAGGGCAAGGAAGAGGTAGGAAAGATCGTGCGCGGTCCGTGGCCCGTTTCTTAGGGTACTGCTTCGGCATTAGTCTATCGTTGATCGGAGGAACCGAGGAAAACCACCGAGAGAAGCCGGCGGCTACAATTCTCCTCAGCAGCGGCGCAATGTGAAGTGCCCGACAAGGGAAACAGGAAAACTGAGAACGCTTTCCGCAAATCCGTTTTTTTATACAAATTCCACAAACATCAAACGAAATTTGAATTTATATAACCAGAAGGCAAAGGTGAATGGTCTTGTCAATACATTACGGGTCATCTCAGTTAAAAGGGCTGGAGAACAAGAAAATCACAATGGAAAATGAAATATATTTTAGGATTGGCAAATATTTATAATATAAAAGTTTCTTAAGGATAGATTTTAAAATAAGATCATGTAAATTTTTTCGAAAATTTGGGTTTTTTGCGTAATTTTGCGTGAAAATAGGTCGAGAAAGGACGTGCTGTTTTCCACAACTAGTTTGTAATTTGAATTTTGGAGGTGTTCTCTTGTGAGTTGAATTAAAAACAACTTTTAGCCCAAAATCGAATATTAAAATTATATAAGTAAATCACTCATTACATCCTACGTAACAGATGTCACGTTCTGTTGTGATTTATTTACTCGCTAAATGCTTATAAGAATGTCATAGTTGAAATAAAACAAATAACAGTGATTAATTAATCTCTGACATTTGTTATTGGGATATAACCGAAAAATATTACTAAATCTACAATGTTATTTATTAGAGACCGGAGATATAAGAAAAAAACAATTTCTATTTTTTATTCTCACGCTACAAAGTACACAGATTTCAACTGTAGGTCAATCGTTCAAAATCATTGGTTCCATATTCTATTTTCCTACGAGTCATGCTTCTGAATACGCAATACCTACATCGCTCTGTCGATGGTCAATTTGCCATAACGAAAAAATACTGAGTTGAGTAAAAAGACTGCATAGCCAATCGACGGATTTACACCAAATTGACTCCTAGGGAGCATTTTTTACTACAATGCTACAGCTAAAACGTTATGACCATTAATCGACAGGATGAATGATTTGATAAATAGGAGAATATCAAGATATGATACGAATATGATGGAGTGATGGTGGAATGAGGGGAAAGGGGAATGCTAAAAAACACTTTCGTGAACCACAAATTGCACGTGCAACGCTCAGGATTCGACCTCGCTCCCAGCGGGGGAAGGCAATCGATCTGACCGCTATCCCACCAGGTGGCCCGACTTGAAAAGGGGGCAATGGAAAATGCAACCAAACAGAAGTGAAGTGCATGCCAGCAAGGACAATAGCCGCATGTGCTGATAATCGGCGCATATTAATTCGCTGTTCAGCGTCCTCTGTTGGAACCGCGAGAGTGGGCGGGGTTTTGATGGCGGAGCGTACTTGAAGGTCATGGACCCGAGTTCCATAGCGAAGCAGAAACAAAGTTGTTAAAAGCGAAGTGCGTGCATCAAACGCTACGAAACAGAATTACTCAGAGAGCGGAAACTTTTTAAAACGCGAGAGGTAGGACGTGGTGTGGGTAGCGTGCGCAGAAGGGGTAGAGCGAGAAGTGCGGGAGATGGGAAGGTGAAGCGGGGCGGGGTGGGAAGAAGGGGCGGGGCGAAGCTGGGCGGGGGGGTGGGAGGGACGTGTGGGAGGGGGCGTGGTGGGAGGTGAGGGGAGGGAAGGGGCGGATAAGCGGAGGGGTGGAGCGGGTCGCGGCGAGGCGAGGCGAAGCGAAGCGAGAAGTGGCGGGGGTAGTGCCGCGAACAGAGCCGGAGCAGGAGAAACTGAGACAAGATGCATGACATGTCCACTGATGTCTAATGTTCTCAAACGAGTCCTCTTCTCCTCTATGCTTGTCCTTATCGTTTCTTGTTGTTCCTTTTCCATCTCCACTTATTTCTCTTAGTTAATTACACATCTTCACACACTTCTCGTCGCCACCGTGCTCATTTGCATGACTCTTCTTTTATCATTATTATTATTATTATTATTATTATTATTATTATTATTATTATTATTATTATTATTATTATTATTATTAATATTATTATTATTATTAGAACTTTCTTTATTTACTGTCTTCTGATTTTCCAATTTTCCAAACCCAGATGCGAATGAAAGTGTGTTATTTTATTTACAAAAAATAAAAATTAATATTACAACACAATCATTCATGTAGGTTAATACTTAAGTGCATAATCATAAATCAATAAAATTTCTCCTGATCCGAAATAGTAAAGTTTGCATTAACAATTTTACTAAATATTGCACGTCTATTGAACATTTTGACTGTACAACACGTGTTGATTATGACACCATCTTGTTTGTTAGTAATGTAACAACAAATAGTAGCATGCGCTATTTCAAATTACAAGCCGTTCAGCAGCAGACAATATAAATGAAAATATAGAATCGCGTCCTATGCAAAACATTGTAGATATCGCTACTCAGGAATTGTGCAGAAACGGTGGAAATGCGCGTGTCGCCAGGGATATCATCCGGCGAGTGGTGCAGGTAGCTATTGTTCATACCGAAGACAGGGAGGAGCGCCGTGACGTCAGGAAAAAGGTATGCGGCCGAAGATTAGTGACGCGGGGACCTACGTCACGGGGCATTTCGGAACGGCGGCTTCAGGCAATACCTTCTATTACTACAGGCCTAACAACTCTATCTGTGACGTCAGCACATCTGGGCCTTTCGTTCCGCGACTTGAAGGTTAGAACCGATTTCAACACACGTTGTTTTGCACACAAACAGATTTTCCAAGCATATATCATTTTTAATCGATAAACACTAGTTAAGTACGAAATAACATATTTAATCTAAACGGACGATCGATTAAAGGCCATAAAGATATTATTTCATAAGAATGAAATAATTTTTTAACATGACATCAATGTATTGCATACTATTTAATACATTAGATTCTCTGAACTTATAATGAAAATTCATTATACCAAGTGTGTTCTTAAATGAGAGTTAAAATGAGCATAAACTAAATATCCATAATATGAAGAATCATTCCAAAATAATCCTAAACGTTCTAATTTATATTTCGTCAAAGTTTTATCTGAAGTCTCGATCATTTTTTAAAAGAAAATTAAATCAACTTGTATGCTTTCAATTGAAGTTCTATAATTAATTTATCAATTATGTAAAAGTAGCAAATTCATTAGTTTTTAAAATTATTAAAGCATGAATATTATTACTTACCTACAAATTCCAGGATCTCTTTCCCAATGACGAAATATAAATATTCAAATGTATGGAATGAGAAATAGTTAAAGAATAAATCACAACATAAACATAAGAAATCTAAAAAGTATTTTCACCAGTTTCTTATATATTTAAAACAAACCAATACAAATCAATAATTTACAGTAGAAAATTTATTTTTCTTGTAACATTAATCAAAGTCTTGCACTTCACTCTTCTCCAACACAATGAATTGTCACAATGAAACACACTGACTTGTTCGATGATCACATTCTGAAAATTTTCAAGTCTTAGTTTGATCTTGCATTCGCTGGAAGGCCGTCATTAATTACACACATCATTGTAGCACTCAAGAGTTCGTTGGATATCTTCTGGACGAAAATGGACTTCACAAACCTGCTAAAATTTAATTAACGTTAGAAATAATGACGATTGTTAAAACATTTTCGTTAAAAATTCGTAACACAATTATTAGCCCCAACAGAATTTAATAACATCACTTAATAAACCTTGATCATTCCTATTTTCATTGCATTCATCACACTTTCAGCGTATGTTAAAAGCATGACAGTAAAATCCTTAAACATAACCTCATAACCTTGGATCACGCTGAAGTTTAATCTTAAGATACATTTAATTAATACACAGATATAACCGTTAAAACTAAACGTGACTTCAGGGGAAGAAAGCTGCATTTACTTTCTAGATGCAAAACAAGGAGACGCATCAGTATTTGCTCAATAAGTGAAGAGAAAGTAGATACAACTTTTTCGATAGATAAGGAAGTCTTTGGCTGTTTATAATTCATAATTGAGTGTTGTGCACTAAAATGTTCAATCCCTAGTAATTTATTTTAAATTATTACCACATTATTACTCTGAAATCAATTAGAAACGTTTTCGTACCTTGGAAAGCTGATTTGGTAGAAACTTTCGTCTTCTTTTGGTACATGACCATTTCTTTCACTGCCGGAAACGAAAACACCGATGCTCGGTTCCCCGTGTCGAGTCATAATTTCCCCGACATTTGGGATCACACCATTTGAAACCCATATTCTGGATTTTAAGTACAGTAATAATTTAAATATCAAGTTGTCGATAACCGCGGAACAGAATGAAGCTCTAACACCGTCATAGCTTTAACTAAAACAAGATGGCGTTTATGGCCATAGTCGGCCTACATACTCTACGTAACAAGCAGCTAATGACGTAGTTGTTAGGCCTGTAGCAACAGAAGGTATTGCTTCAGGTGGCTCCAGCTGACGGTGTGAGACAAGTCACGGGACATCCAAACGGGTACGTGATTGGCGGGGAGTCACCGTGTCATCGGTGTGGGAGAAGGGCCAGCGTATCTATTAATACGGAGATGGAAAGTTCTACGGTCTTCTTATAAAACTTTTCATGGAGCGGTCTGGTTCTGAAACTTTTCGTCGAGCGGTCTTCTTTAATTGTTGTGATGAGCTTCTGTTTCGGCTTCTCGAAGCTTCGCCATGTGGCTGCATAAGTGCCGCCAAATACTTTCGGTGACTTTACCGAGGCGTTCGCCACCACCAGCTTCAATAAGCATACTCGAGGTGGTGGCCCATATGTGTCGAGCGATTTGTGGGAGAGGTCACTGCGATTGGGGCGAGACAGCGGAAGACGCATGGTTTCTTCCCGGAGGCATCGCTCTCGCTACGCCGCTCCATCGCCGAGGGACGAGTGAGGCCGACACACCCACGCGCCTTGACGCGGGGCCCGGCTACGACGAAACATCACTGCGTGGGGCACTCTCTATGGGAGCCCGCCGCCTACCAGCGGCGGACACCACCACGGACACTTCTGACGCCACGGCGCCTACCACGGACACTTCTGAGTGAGATCGCCAAATGGGCACGTGAACAGAAACAGTGAAAGGTGAGGGGAGGGAGAGGGAAGGAGGTTATCATATGAGGGCGCAGTAGGAGTAATAATGTATAATGTTGCTTGTATAATTATTCCAGGTGGGTTTGATGATTAGATTAAATGATGTGCATTCGTCAATTAGCGTATTTTAATGACTAGAAAATTTGAAAACCCGTGCATGCATGCCTCCTTAATCCTTTGCCGGATCATACATGTGGCGACGCAGGTGAGTTCTCACTACCAACTGGCAGCCGGGCAAGCAGCCAGCCTACGTGGGCGAGGGCAAAAGGTTACATGTTACACAGAGTTATTAGTGTCAAGTCCTATGAGTGACGTAACAGTGACCTTCGGCACGATACTAGTTATTATTATAATCAGGGGTTGATTTCTAGCGAAACGCGATGGAACAGCGTTCCAGTATCTCGGGAATAATATTATTGAGTTTCATTGTAAATTTGTAACTATTTCTATTAAATGAATAATTAATTTGTGGAGCGTTCCGAGGCTAAAATTTTATAAATCAACCATTATTACTACTATAGAAGTAATTTCATTATTATTATTATTATTATTATTATTATTATTATTATTATTATTTCTTCTCTACTGTTAACTTTATGCATTCTTTTTGGTTACTTTTCTTCTTAATTGGTTATCTACACCCAATTTATGTTGTTACCACACTTATATATACAGGTATCTCCGTCTCTTTATGTTCTTCGACATTTGGGTTTGTCATATTCTCCTTCACCCATAAGATGCATCCTACTGTGTCATCACTGTCCGTTTTCCTCTTCTTTCTCACTGGCCCAATTATTTTCCTACATGTTCTTTTGAGTGCCTTCTTTTCTTTTTTCTCTTAATTTTCAACATATTCTCAGCCCTTCATCATGTCCATCTTTTTCTTTATTTTGTCAACCCTACAGCTGCCATCCCTTTCCATCCTGTTTTTTTCCCACCGTTCCTCTCGACTGATTGGTCGTTTGCTCTCCCCGACTTTTGTTTAACCCCCGATTCAATTTCGCATCGACCATGCTGAAATATGCGAGAGCTTATAAGGACTTCTCGACTTCTGGCAGTCGTCTCCCTCGCCCTTTGGTCCACCGACGCTTTTAACGAGTTCGCTTTGATCGCTAGCGACCGCGACCGATCGTGATCCCCACCGCTCCCGCCTCCCACCCCACCCCGGTCTCCTCCACAGTACCGTTGGCGCCTCCCCCGCCCTCGCCATCCACACCACCCCCACCGCGCCCCCGCCACCTCTGCCACTTCAGTCACCATCACAGCTCTCGCCTTCCCCGTCCCCTGGCACACCCGCCGCCTTCGCCGTTTCCCCTGGCTTCGCCGCCACCGCTGCCTTCGCCTCCCCCGCCACCCCGCCTCTCCTGCCACCTCCACCACCTACGATACACCCGCCGCCATCACCGTTCCCGCCTCCTCGGACGTCTACACCGCCCCGCCGCCACTCCACGTCCGAGGTCTCCGCAGCTTTCCGCCACCCCCTGCCACCCACGAAACCCACACTGCCCCACCGCCCCATCGCTTCCCTCACCCACTTCACCCACTCCGCCTCTTCTGTCTCCTCAGACCCCGGCAACCCCTACCCTCACCACTCAATGCTCCTGCAGCCTCGGACACTCCCGTCATCACCATTCCGTCTGCTCGCGCCTCCACGCCGCCTCCACGCCGCCCCCGCCGCCCTCGTCTTTCTGCCACCTCTGCTACCCCTACCACCACCCACACCGCGATCGCCTCGGCCGCCCCCACCCCCTGTACGAGCTCTTCTATCCTCGAGAGCTCTTCTTTGGCGGGGCACTGAGCTGTATTGCGTTGCATTGCGGATCCGCACTTGGCGCAATTCGACGAACGTTGGTATTTTGTTAAAGTGGTGGTTCTCATACAGGATTGCGAGCAGTTATTAGTGTGTTTTTCGCCAAGAGGGAATGTGTATTTCACAGAAGAGCAAATTGTGAGAGAACTCGGAAATGTTAAAACGGATCAGAGGCACAACAAAGTGTTGGTCTCTATGATCAGATTATTATTGTCTAAACATGTTGAATAACTTTATAAATTCAGGAAATTATGTTTTACGGCTAGGTACTCTTGTCAATGTAAAACTAAGTCATTATAAGATTAATCAATTAAGATTAAGTAAAGAAAATTATAGAATTTATTTTCCTTCACGGCACAATCAATAAAAATTAAGTTATATAAACATTACATATAAAAAAATATAAAAGTTAACCCTTTCTTTTTTCATTTGTTAGGTTCAAAATACTTCAAGAAACTGAAATTGGCTTGACATCCAAATATTGAGGTTCTACAAGTTCTCAAAGGAAATTATTAAATGTTTATTGTATATTTATCTCAAAACCGTTCACTAACTTCTTTGTATTGTTCTGTTATTGAAAGAAAGAAGTGAAATTATTCCCCGTTAGATTCTGCAAAACATGTCGTAAATACCAGTCAATAACAGGGAAATGTTGCAAAAGTTGGACCAATTTTGTACTTTCCAATCCCATGATCTCAATAAAGACTCAGTTGCAACAAAACGCATGTCAAATAGTATACAATCTTAGTAATTTCATTAATAAAAATAATTTAATTTGAATAAACAATTTTAATTTAATTACATTGCTTCTGTCAAACACGAAAGAAGAAAAATTAAAAGTGTGCAATCTGCCCAAATTGAGATACCTCTTGCCTAATTGAGCTCATAATCTCCTATCTTGAACCTCAATATGAATGCACAAGTGATTAAGAAATTGGAAAACCGAGTATGTTTATTTAAAATAGCATTAATAGAATATTGCCAGCTGTTCAAGAAAATATAATATTCTTGAATTTCTTAAAAGAAATTACAGTTTATTGGGAAAACATAACTATCACAGCACTTATTTGTTTAATGATTTACACACTTTATTCTAATGAACAGAATTGTAGTGACATTTTCAATATTTTCAACAGAACTCTCCAGACAGATATAAGATATTTCAAATTAATGGAGACCCTATGTAGCCCTATGTAAATAAATAATTAAGTACTATACATTTTATTCTCTTAAAAAAACTCTAATAGGCTTCTAGAAAAAAGTGAAAAACCCCCATGGTAGTTAGTAAAATTACAGTTCATCCATGCAACAAAAATGTAGTGTATTTCATTTTAACACACCAAGTATGAACCTGTAATCTACATTCCAGACACACTATCACATCTTCTTCCATTTCCTTTATACATATCGTTCAAGGCCAGCTAGATTCAACATTATCGCATAATCTTATAAGCAGAAACAAATTTATTCCCTTGAACTGTTCGTTAAAACTCCCTTTTCCACTTCTTTCCGTATATTATACCACTGTTGCATTAGGAAACTTGACAACCATCTTGTTAAACATTATACTTCCATTCTTTCTCGTATTTATAGATATAATCATTTGGTAGTAGTTCAGTAATAGTTTAACCAATAATAAATCATTAATAGGTTACCCAGTGTTACTATAACTGGATTCGCATACCTACTCCAATAGCTGGGGCATGAGTTGGTACGCAATAGCATGTTCTGTTTTTATATATTGAACTAAATGTTAACTAATGAATAAATTCACGTCGTTTTCTCTAGAAATATACTAAATAATTCTTCATGAAATAATGGTTGTGATGAAAGCAAAGAAGCACAATTCATTTTATGTTGTACGGTTTCTTTCACTGTGGCAAGGAAGTTCTGAATAAATGCAGACAATGCAGGTTAGATAAAAACTCTCAGGCACGGTTTGCAGGTCTGGAATATTCGAAAGTTGGGGATTCATCGGCAGTGGAAGTATTACTCTTTGTCACGGTACAATATACGTAATTATCCATTTGTGCCAATATTTTTTTCGTAATTCCCTGATTAAAGAAAATTACGAATCCAAACCTTTCATTATCACTACAGCTATTACGGAATTTTATGGACCTCTCTTAATATGCACGGATTAAATGAAATTAGTTCATGTCATTTTTCTCTACTATTCTTTCATCGGAATGCTCAATTCAAAAAAAGAAAGAAAATAAAATAAATTTCTAGTAATTACGTAGAATCAACTCTGTGAATTTGCAATTGGTGGTGAAATGCTCATTATGTGACATCTGGAATTTTTTGAAATATTTGTTTTAAACTTTTGAACTCCCCTTGTATAAGGTTTATGATATTTATTTTATTCGCGTTTGTAATGTACTGATTTGTGAGACTAGCCCGCAAGAATGTACGGAACACGGAACTTCCATTTAAGCAAAGAGGAGCCAATAATGAAATAAACAATAGACAACAGCGCCGCGTAATAATAATCATTAGGAAAGTAATAGAAAACAAAAGGGGCGGAAATAGGCATTATGAACAGTGAATAGAACCCAAATTTAGGAACATTTTGAACCAAGAATCACGTTATTTGAGCCACGGGTTCCGTAAATATCATAAGTTGTGTAAATCGCATGTATAACACAGCGAAGATTGAAGACATGGTGACCATTGTTGTACCTCTGAAAGTATACAACAAGACGAGTTTTATTGAATATCCAGTGAATGCCTGTGTGGATTTTGGACAAACTTTCAGAAATTATAGAGAAAAATATTTAGATCAGGGCAAAATTAGTCACGGCGCGGGGGAATTTATGTAGGGCTCGGAATAAATTATTATCCAGTTTCATAGAATAGCGGATTAAGAAAGAATTGAAGGAGCGACTGAAAATGTAAGTGACGTCATCACGAGTTGAGAAGACGAAAAATAAAGGTTTTTGGAAAAAGGAGAACAGGAAAGGGGAATTCGGTAATGTGACGACTACAAAATGAAAGCTAGTAAAATTATGAAACAGATAGTAAGACGCAAGATGCCCGAAAACAGTGAAAATGTAAACGTTTTCGAACATTTCTTATAGTGATGGGCATGTGTGTAATGAGACAGTCACTTGGATTGTGTGGACCAACAATGTAAAATGTGTTACAGACAGAAAGAGTTGGGGTTTGATGAGGATCCCACGCGTTTGGATGCTGTGTTAAATGTTTGGAGAAATTTCACGGAAGTGTCGTGCAAAAGTTTTTGAGTTATTTTCGGTTGTATAACATCAATTGTTTAAATTAGGTCGAGCTAAAATTCAATTTAATTTATTTAGAAATTCACGAAATTTTTAGAAAATATTTAGAAATGCATTGGCGCACCAACGTGGGGGGCGTCGTGATTGAGGGCACATTAGACCCATTACAGTAAGTTATCATTAACTTTATAATTTCATAATAAATTTAAAAAAAATCAAACAAACGGAATTTTGCCCGATTCTATCAGTATTGAATTTGTATTTGGTTACCGCTAAAAAAGTAAGATATAGTCAAAATTAGTTTGAATCCAAAATACTCGGTTTAGATGGTTCACGGTATCAACTGATGTCACAGTAGAAGCTCTGATCGGGATTTTGTACATTAGCTATCTAGCTAGGTCGAAATCAATCCCTGTCTGGAGGAAAATTCTAGAAACCGGCTGTTCTGGTCGGTAGTTTACCGTGATTTCGCCAATCGACACAATGCCACAATGCGATCTTTCCTTCCTTTTCATTGTCCTATCCTCCCCTCTTGCATTTACATCCACTACACCTTCAGACATTTCGGAAGACCATTCGAGAGCTTTGAGTTTGTCACGTCTGGGACAGACTCTCGCTGGTGGGAGATACCTATTTATAAAAAACACTAACAAGCCAACGTGTAGGTCGGCACCAGATCTCACCAGGAGATGGAGGAAGATCATCGCCATCTACCTAGATAAAATATGCACAGCACTTACGGGTCTAATGACCATTGAAATTGACTCGCCCAGAAACACGATATATTCAATAAATCAAATGCATAATAACTGACTGTTATCAACATACCATATTTATATTTCTTTGGCGCCATCGAAGAATGTAACGCACAGTGGATTTGCAGTGCTGACACTTCAACGCCAAGGGAACCAGGGAAGACGTCTGCCTCTGCAGAGTTTCTCGCCGGGTCCCCAAGGGGTAATCAGATCTGGCCGCGCCACCGCCAACGCCCCCTTTTGCCTCCGCCACCACTTCGGCCGCCACCCATGTACTTTCGCTGCGTCGTCCGCTTGGCTGTAGTATATCTGCCGGTCGCCTGATAAGCCCTTCTCATTCTCCAGCCGACGGATGCGCCCCCGAGAGTCGCTCCGCCGCGCCGCCCGCTCTTCTCCGCCCCGCCCTCTCCGGGCCACTTCCACGCCCCCTGCCCTATGTCAGCCCTTCCCTCCACGATCTCACGCACACGCCCGCCCCTTTTTGGCCTACACCGCCTCGCCTCATTCCGGCGTCGTCCTCTTGCCATTCCGCCCCCTCCCCATCTCGCTCCTCCCCGCCTCTTCCCTCACTTCAACCCCTAACAAACCCGCCAACTCTCTGCCACGCGCTTTCCCCGCTTCGTCCATTCGCCGTCTCACTCCTGCTCTTCTTCGTCCCCTCCCCGCCCCGTCCTTTCCTCATCTCGTACCCTTCGCGCCTCATTCTCTTCCTTCTTAGTTCCCTCCCCACCTCGTCCCTTCCTCTCCATCTCCTCACTTCGACCTCACCTAACCTCCTTCCATCTTCAATTCATTCCCTCCTCATTTTTTACCCCCTCTCTCTTTAACCATCACCGTCTCATGCCATCCTCTTTTGTCCTTTCGTCTCTTCCCTCTTCGCTTCGCACCCTCTACGCCTTGTCCCTCCCCATCGTAACATAATCGCCTCGTTCCTGCCCGCATCGTTCTGTCTCCACCTTGTCCCCTCCCCTTCGTGGTCCATTGCTGAACCGCCAGTACCCACCCCATCTCGCCTTCCTTCACCCACCCCATTATCCCACACGCCGTCGCTCTCCGATCCACCCTCAATGGTCCCCCAGCATCTCACTGTAATCCGAACAAGCAACTTTCCCTATTCTGCTTTTCTCTCTTCTGAAAAGACCTCATCCTTTCCTCGGTTCAGTTCATCTCGCCCTGCCCCATTCCATTGCGCCTCGTTCCAGCCCATCACCTTGTCCCGCCCTTCCTACTCATTCCTCCTTCATCCCACTCTCCTTCCCCCACCCCATCACGACTCCTTGAGAGCTCCGCATCTCCCTCACATATCCTCCAGATCGTTGTCCTGTTTGCCAAGAAACTCCCGGACCAATTGGAGAACAAGAAAGAAGTCTCAGCCTTTGTTTTCCGCTCCAGCGATAAATTTTGAGTAGGGACATAGAATGCCTGTATTAAATCGTCTGCAATATTGTTAAGGTCCGCTTTTCCTAGAAAAATATCTGTATTAATACGGAGAGATTGTTGATTTTTCTGCTGGACGCTGTTTGCGACTCTTCTCTACCTATAAATCGGACCAAACAGCCCGCAGAGCCTACAGAGCCCGAACGTGTGTGAGAAAGAGAGAAGAGAAGAGACAGAGGGTAGAGATAAAAGAAAGAAGAGACACGAACACTTCAGAAATTATGCCGAGCCGTGTTTGTGCTTGGAATATCAAACAAGGGCTTAATGCATATGAATCAAGATGCTATCGAGTTCATTCTCCTGCCACTCTGTCTGCTATAAACGTCAGATAGATTAGGTTGTATTATATTTACTAAATGTACGCGTTAAATTTCAAATATTTGCTTTTCGTATGCGTACGATGGAAGTTATATGGGATTACCAAAATACTCTGTACGAGAACTCAAATGTAATGCGCCATTCGGTAGCGACCGTAGAACCGATGAAAGTACGTGATGTTGGTAGCAATGTTACAAGCGTTCGATGCAGGACGTCCTATGTGCAGCGTAAAGAGAATCCTAAGTTGACTTCCTTCTTCGATCTCGCTTTGTATTCCCCAAGATGTTAGATGTTTCAGATCTTTAATGAATACGAATGAAACAATGCTTGAACGGCAGTGAAAGTGGAACTTAGTAATAAACTACTTTGAAGTGACAGCAAACTCATTCCCGAATTTCATAGAGAATTACGTGAGACAATTCCCAACGAGATATCGAAATTTTCTTGACAAGATGACTTATAAAACAAATGCTGCAATCCAATTGTTTGTACACTGGAAGTTATATTACTTTTGTCAGGCATAATTGTCGAATATGTGATCCTCATAGGAGAACTTAAAAGTCAAGTGAGAGGAATTAAAATTATAAAAGTATTAATATGAATAGTAACACAAAAGGTACCTCAAGGAACTGAAGTTCTTGTGCCTGTAGATACCATATATTATCTTCTACGATTGTAGGTCTTCTGCATTTTATACCCCTTTAAACCCCACGTTATAACTACACAAATGTCAACGATTTCAGATGTAAATGTTCAGAATAAAATATTAGTAATGAAACAAAATGAACGTGCGGATGCAAAAACTTAGCTTGCAAAAATTTATTAAAATATCAGTAAAAAAAAACAACACAAAAATGAATTTTTCAAAATGACACCTATCCTGACGCACATACACACGCACACAAACAATAATTGCTTATCGAACACCGCCTCCACGACAAAACGATAACTTCGACATCAGCCCCACGAAACGCGGTTGCCAAATATCGATTATAAGCGATTCAACGGACGCTCCGAACATCCGGACATAATTTTGAAAAGCCACGACGACGGCCGCCGCCCGTCCGCTTTTTATCAACGCTCCGCGCGTCGCCAGCGGGCGTCTCCCATAAAAAACTCGTCAGGGGAACCCCCGCCCTAAACAAATGACAGTCGCGAACTTTCGCAGCGTGACGTCATATGTCACCGAGCGACGGCGGCCGCCGCCGCCGGACCGCAGGAAAAGGCGGAACGCGGTCGTGCAGGGTGGGCCGTCGGGGGCGGCGGGGCTGGCGGAGGGAGCGACATCGAACGAAGGCTGGCATCAGTGACGCAACCCGCAAAGAGGGGTGTGGCAGATGCCGCACGTCTAGCTACCCCTCGGCACATCCCCGCACCCCTTCAACCCTTCGTCGCGCCTTTCCCCGCCCTTTATCCCCCCCCCCACTTTTCCTCGCCACCCTCCCTCCCATCCCAACCTCTCTCGTCACCACTCTTCACGCCTCGCTGGCCCTAGCGCGTAAATAGGGTTAAGGTGTGAGTTATGGAGGCTTTACATCACCGCTCGATATTTGTCAAGCGAGCCCGGGTTGCGCCCAAACCTTTTTGCTATTTTATCAGTTTCGTATAAAAATACACTCTTTATGTGCGAAAAGCTTCAAAATTCGCATCATTAATCACCGCGGGAGGAAACGGGTAAGCCGACCTCCGCGCACGGGATGAGGGAGGCTGGTGCTCGGAGGGACGGAGGGTGGGAGAGGTCGGGGGATGGAAACGGTGTGGAATTGAGATGAACGAGGAGGCGATCGGTTGAGGCAGGAGAGGGAGGGAGCCAACCCGAGTGAGCGTGCGTGTTGAGAGGACTCATAATTGGCGACGTGAAAAGGAGGACACACATAAGGCAAACAGGGAGTTTATGAGGAATAATGGTAGTAAAACGAAGAATAATGTTTGATGTAATTGAAACGGTTGGCTGGTTGCCTTTCGTACAGCTATGATTATATGTAATATTTTGTATGTTCAGATTTTATTGTTGAACAAATGAGATTCGGTTCCATATGATCTCCGATGTATTAAACATGCATTTAATAATGTTTAGAATTGTATTTTAATTCTCGTAATTCAAATAATTAGTTTAATCCATAATTGATAAGCTGTGTCAAAAATTCGCGTAAGGGATTATCGAATTTCGAAATTATTAAAAGATTCATGTTAATTATTCATTTGAACATCTTACCAATTACACGTTAACTTACATCTCTTACAGGCTGCAGTTTAGTAAATTCGACGAAGCAATGAAACGACTACGTAATTATGTACTTAGAGTCAGGGCACTTAGAGTCAGGGGATAAAAAGCGGACGATATGACCGTTAAGTCGATGCGGAGGTAAAGGTTGACACGTGACGAGAGAGAAAGAGGTGAAGAGACGGCAAATTGAAGACTTGGAGAGGAACGAATGCCAAGAGAAGTAGCGTGGTGACGAGGAAAGATGGTCACGAGGTGGGAAGGCGAGAAGGCGGGGTTGTGACGGGGCCAGATCAGTGTGGTAAAGTAGTGATGAGGCGGAGTGATGACGAGTCGGGGTGGACCGGAGCCGTGATGGTGGAGAGGCGGAATGTTAATAAAGAGGGTGGGGTGGTGACGAGACAGGATAGTGAAGAAGCAATTTGATGAGGCAGGGGGGTGATGAAACGGTGTAGTGGCGAGCCGGCTGTTACCAAGGTGGGGTGGATTTTTTTATTTATTTAACCAGATCTGCGGAATTACCACTTTACAGGTGAGTGTTTTATTAATATAATGTGCGGATGCATTACAGTGGTCCGTAGCCAAAGAAACTGTGGTAACGAGACGAGGTGGGGCGATTGGTAAGTTGGTTGGTTATTAGTAATTGCGGGCACGTCAACTACATAGGTCATTAGTCCTGTAAGTGTAGCGCATGTTCTTTCATTGTGAGGTGACTGTGATCTTCCCCTGCTGGATAGCGACCAGATATCCCTCACCAGCGGGGCAACAGCTTCCGACCGGTCTCCCGGCATGTGTGTAGTGTTGCGCATGTTAGTGGAAGTGTGTGTAAGGGGAGAGGATAGGACAAAGAAGAGGAAGGAAAGATCGTGCGCGGTCCGTGGCCCGTTTGTTAGGGTACTGCTCCGGCATTCGCCTGATGTTGATCGGAGAAACCACGGAAAACTATCGATCACAGCAGGCCTCTAGAATTATCCTCCAGAAAGCGACTGAATTCGACCTAGCTGACAAGCTTGAGTCGAAAATCTTTCCACTGTCGGAACACGAACCTAGGACCTCCCGGTCAGAGGCACTGCTGTGTCACAGGGCTCTCCCGGTAGGTGGGGACGCAGGAGAGGATTTTGAGGAGGGGTGGTGAAATGGCGCGGTGTTGATAAAGCAGAGTAATGACGAAGTTGACCAGTTCAGGTCACCAAACTGCCAGATCACCAGTGAGAAAACGGGTCGAAGAAGAGAGAAAGCGGTTACAATAGGGGAAACGCTTAGAGGAAGCGTGGTATAGGGGTGGCGTTGTGGTAGCAGGACTGTTGCAGAGCGGCGAGGCTACATTCTGTTGGGGCAGCGTAGGGTCAGCCGTCAATTCCTCCGCCATGCAATCGAGTTGCGGCGCCGCCACGAGCCGAGATGTCGAGGCGAGGCAGCCGGCGCGTGCACTGGAAGTGAGGCAGAGGCGGGCACGGAGCGGAGCGGCACGGCGTGGCGGCTGCGGTAGCCGCGCCCCGCGCCGTGTCGTCGGCGTGAGCGGTCGTGGACAGAGGCACATCTCGCGGGCCTCAAGGGAAGCGGAGGCGGGAAGGAAGGGAGGGACGGCGGGGACAATGGGAGCGGCAAGGACGGTGGGGGAGGTGGTGAAGATAGAACGGGTGAGTTCAACGCGGTGGGACTGGCAAGGTTGTGGAGCGATTGGGCTGGCACTCGGGAGGCGGATTAGTGTGGAGGGCGGGGCGGTGAGGTGGGTGGGGAGAGGAGGTGAGTAGGGAGGTGAGGTGGGCAGGTAGATGAGGATGGTGGGGCGGCGAGGTGGTCGGTGCGGAGTTATTGGCAGGGCGAAGTGGTGAGCGGGGCAGAGGAGTGGGCGGATTGATGGGGTGCGCGGGTTAGTGGGGAGTTCGGGTGGGCGGGACGGTGAGGTGGGCGGGGCGGTGAGAGACAGGGCGGGGGAAGGATGAGCGAAGTCGTGGGGGTAGCGGGGGAGGGTATGGCGAGGCGTGGCGTTGAAGATGGGATGTGTCGGAGGCAGTGAAGCCAGCGGCTGCGGGCGTGAACTTGTGGGCGCGGGAGACGTGGGCGGGGGCTGGCATCCGGAGAGCGCGAGCGCCGCCTGTGGCGGTGGCTCGCTGCCAGTCCACCTGCCCCGGCCAATTCCCAGCTCCGCCCCGCGCCCAGGAATGTCCGGCGTTCGGCCGCACAGGGCCTGCGGCGGCACCGCTAGCGCCCGCTCTCGCCTGGCGGACCAAGCAGACACGACCGCCCACTCGAGACAGTCGTCTCTTGGATTGCAATACGCACATCGCGGTTTTCTATATATCTCTCTCACATCCCTCATCCCTCAGAGATATTTGAGGTTATAGTGAAGATGTCATGTAGTAGTCGTTGTATTTCTGATTTGTGTGTTTGTAAAAGTAAACGAATTTGTGTCATCAAAGAACGCTACCGTGAAAATGACCTGACAATTTTATGAAATGAAATAAATCAAATAAAAAGGAGTTTTCCTCATTTTAATTCACAATTGTCTTTATCAATTTCAAGATATACGAAGATATACTACAGAAGCAAAACTTTCGATGAATGAACGCAATTCACTTTAAAGCTAATAATACAAGTTAGTTCACAAGAACAACACCCACATGAACTAAGAGAGCAAACAAATTCTGCAGCACAAATACAAGTTTAATCTGTGAACGCACGATGAAGACATCCCGAAACGAAAACTTTCAGTTCTTACCTTTCTATCGTTCTGCAATTGGACGAAATCGGCGTCTGGTTACGGAGGCGTGTTTGCCCGTAAACTCCACAGCGAGAATCGAGGCAGAATCAGTCTATCGAGTTTAACAGCAGACTTCGTCTTTCCTCCGCACTGCTGTCCGAACCGACCTCCCTAATTCCATTCGGTCCCCACGCGCGTTCAGATTGGCGTGCTTTTTTTTGTCAGAACGCGAAGGTTTTATTTTGATTTCGCTTTTCTTTCGTCGGCCATTGATGGAGTTTAGTGTGGACAATTGCCTCTCGGAAAATGTATTGAAAGCCACAACGGCAGTGGCTGGCGCAGTGGTGGCGCAGAGTCGACGCCAGTGCTGCGCGCGTGGCGGAAAAAGGAAAACACGAAGCGCGCAGGAGGCAGTGACCCGGAGTTGACGGCCATATTAGCTGATTGGATATTGTTTGTTCAGAGGGGCTGCCGCCCGCTGGCGCGAAGATGGGGGCTTGACGACAAAGAAAATTAATGAAACTGGGCTTTAAGCACAGCCATGAGGTCCAATCGACGAGCGCTCGACCCATGATGGCCATTTATCCAGAACTAACGTATAGGACACGATATCTCCAAAATTACACTAAGGTTTATTGGTGTTTAACTTTTCATAAAACTACATGTTATCAACATCCTGTTAATACTTTCAGCTAAATAACTAAAGCATATTAATGATAGTTTGTAACTTGTGGAATATAAACAGCTCATGAATATTGATTATCTCTCGCAAATTTAATTTTCTTTTTCGTAATGAGATCTATTCATTATCAATCCGACCAATTAATTGTATACAATTACTAAATAATATTAATGATAATATTATTGAACTATGTACATTATAAGATTCCATATCATATGTAAAAATCAATTACCTTAATAGATTTTAAGAAGAATGCAGTTCAAATTCTGCAAGGTAAGATTTTAAATAAGTCTGAAACGATTTTTAATTAAGCTGAAACGATCATAAATTTAACGTAGGTGGTTTTTCCTTTAGACGTTCACTGAGAGGAATTTGATCACTAGGAGACGAATTTTGCTGACCCAAAACGTCGCCAAAAATGATCAATAAAATGCTCGTAAAATGTTTTTAAATGCCCTAAAAGCACAGAAAAATGACGTAATTTTTTTTATCAAAACCAGTTCAGATGGACAACTTAATCTGTTATATATGTTACTGATGTAATCCAGGCTTCTTCCTTTCGTTCATAAGAACTCCGCTTGCAAACGTTTAGTTTAAAGTTTAAAGTTTTACCAGAAAATTTTCTTTAGATCGTGAAATCGGTCAAACCGACATAATAGGCGTCACTGACAACCTTAGATTACATACAACGGCTGACATAATTCCTGAGCGAAAAAAAAATCGAATAAGCTACTCAGCAATTCTATGGAGAACATTTGTTGCAATTTGTATATATTATTTGAAGCAAGTATCATTACAAAACATAGTAAAATCGTTGAAATGAGCAAAAAATTCTTTAACACGGGAACCCTAACCGTATTTCGGCCTCCGCTAACACTTACCGGGGGCTGGGCATCCCAGCTATTGCTTACGTCATAAAATCGGTATACAACTAAAAATATATTAAATAAATTATGAAAATCTGTTCAAAAGAACTATTGAAATGTTTTTAATTTTGAACATAGTACGGCTGTGAAATAATAATTAAAAAATAGTACAAATTAAGAAAAAAGATAACACGAGAAAATAATGTTTTAGAATTTTATTGTCCTGCATATTCTTGGCATAACTAGATTTTATGTACTACATACACTGGTTTCTTGCATGGAACACAGAAAATTGTTTTCCTGTCTCGTGATGGTGGACACAAACAGCAACGTCCTTGTTTTGCAATTTTTTTGGTGGATTTGAAGGGCGTTTTGATGAATGTGGTGGCTTGCTTTGTTCCAGAACTTTCTCAATTAAAATTTCTTAAATCGAAACTAAAAGAGTGACACATGTAAGGAGTAGCAAATGCTATCCCCACCGATCTCAGAAAATTTCGCCTAACAATTTTGCGACTATATTCTTCGTGCCTCGCACATAAAAAGAACTAGGCCGGAAGAGAGGGCTCAGGGCATCAACTGATGTCACTGCAATCCTTCTGACCGGGAGGTACTAGGTTCGAGTCCCGACAGTGGCAAGATTTTCGACACTAGATTGTCAGCTAGGTCGCATTCAGTCGCTGTCTGGAGGAGAATTCTAGAGGCCGGCTGCTCTGATCGGTAGTTTTCCGTAGTTTCTCCGATCAACACCAGGCGAATGCCGGAGCCCTAACAAACAGGCCACGGACCGTGCGCGATCTTACCTACCTCTTCGTTGTCCTATCCTTACCCCTTACAGATACACAGACACACGCACACTAACATGCGCTACAGTACCACATATGTCGGAAGACCGGTCGGGAACTTAGAGCTTGTCCTGACTGGAGCGGTGCCCCGCTGGTGGGAGATACCTGATTAGTTAAGTACCGCTAGCCATCGGTAGGGCGGCGTCGAATCTCGCCATACAGCGGGAGAAGACCACCGCCACCACCCAAGCAAAAACATGCACTACACGTACGGGACTAATGACCATAGTAGTTGACGCGCTCGGAATCACTAACAATCAATCATGAATCAAAAAGAACTTGAGCGTTGGTTCCTGCCTTGTCTAGAACACCAAAAGAATATTGCAAATGCAATTTTCTTGTCTTTCGTGCTGTTGTATGTGTACGTGACAATTCGCCGAAAACATCTACACCATCTCTAGTAGAATTATAAAAGCGTGTTAGCACATCGGCGGCCAAAATTGATACAAATTTGGCGCCGTACTTTGAAACCTATCATTATAACAATTCCTTGCCGCTATTTAACTGCAAAGAGCATGCATTTTTAAACGTCCCGCGTCGGACTTAATATTTTTTTCCAAAAACGGCGCGCTTGCTTCCAGAGGGAAAGACAAAAATATATTTCGCGGGAAACTTTTTGGAAGGACAAAAACAGTTGAAGAGTTGAACTGTTTTCGCAGAAGCCCGGTAGGCCGCGCCAGGTACCGGAGACACTATGAAGTATCAACATTTCAAAGTTAAAAAATCCTCCAAATAAAGGCGCGATAGAATAGCATTATTTAAAAAGAATGTGGCCGAAGATAGTTTCGCGGTTACTCGACTCGCCTCGCGCAAGTAAAATACTGTTAAGATGCACGTATATATGCTACCTACTATTAATTTAATTACGTAGGGTTGGTATAGCGACATCAGCTGAAAGGTTTGGCGTGCAAAAGCATTCTCATTGTCGAGATTTCGAAGAAATACAACAGCTTTATGATATGATGTATTGTTGGGGAGTATTGTTGAATAATCTTGCAGCCGTGCGTACACACAAAAGATCGCCTCGTCAGTAGTAAAAAGGCGTGGTAATTCACATCCGGGCGGCATTGAAGAAATTAAATTTGACTTGTGGTAGCAGTGAGTGTTTGAGCGCGTAAAGGCGATAGCGAGCTGAAATGGTATGTCGCATGAATTATAACAGGAAACAATCTTCTGTTCGTCTAAGGAAACATTGACAAGGTAAAATTGACAAGCTTCCTATATCATCAATATTTATCACGCTGAGATAAACTAATAGTTCTCGAATAATTGTTTTTTAGCATTTTTCCTAGTGGCAAGCTAGGAAGTGGGTAGCCACGCTTTGCGAGCAACCTCATCCATCATTCTATTGCTCTCCCAAACAGTTCTACTGAAGCTGTCTTGCAGCATTAACAAAGCGTATGACCTCAGGATTTTTTGAAGTAACATCAATCGTCTTGTCATTGTGCATTGTTGCTAACAGAATCGCACTTTTACCAGTTCGAAGGGTAAACGACACAAGGGTTTTATCTTTTCTTATTTTTACCTCCTCGCCTAACATGATGGTTCTTTATTCCAACGAATATATTTTTATTCATAAATTGCCTCACTTCCTTCTATATGAATAATTTCACTATTCTTATAAGCATCTTCCTCGCTGCAAGAAATCACATTCATCCGCAAAATGTATTTCAATATTGTCCTCACATTGGGAGATAATAACTTATTCTAGTATCCGAATCATCATATTCAAGCAACATCCGGCCTACATTCTCTTCAGAAGTGGAATTACTCGCTCTTGCTGCCATAATATCAATGTCCAAATGAATATTTTTCCCAAATATTACACATCCACACCAATGTGAAACGCACACCTAGGTGAGAAAAAAGCACACGCTACCACATACGGGGTGCGCGGACACCCCACGACGACTGCCCAAAACGTTCTGATCAACTCCGCCATATTCACAGCCACAACAATTAAACCGTTACACAGAAGTGGAAATATGCGGAAAGGAGAAATCAGGAAAACCACCCAGTACTCATGGTTATATTTCTGCAAACCAATAAAGAGACGTGTGGGTTGCCCACGCATCCTGTAAGTGTTCCCGGATTCAAAATGGCAGAAAAAGGTAAAAAAGACTTATCAATCGAAGAAAAATGCAAACAAGTTCATATAAAACTGAGTGACTTCCATTTGTCTTAACATACAATTACTGGTGTTTGTATGACCCCTATTGATTACCAATTTTGAAATACACGGCTAAAGGATTCTGTTAAATTTTGTGATAAAAACGAGAGGATAAGAAGAGAAAATGAACGGGACTTTGAGTAATGAGTTAATTATGAATTTAGTAATTTGATATAAAGCGGGGAGGCTTTTTAATTGTACAGAGGAATTTATTATGGAAAATCTAGTTTTAGTATAATGAATTTGCTAAATAAGTATTTTGATGTCCAGTAAGATTATTCATTACCGATCATGGCAAAGAAAATAATTAAAATATTATACAGCAATTCTATATTCGTTTATAAGTAACAACCACCATAATCACATTATTAGCGTATTTCCTAGGAAACTACAAAACCCCTGATACTGAAAAAATTTAATAATATTACTATTTAATTTTACAAATTCCAACTGTACTTTCATTTCTTCAGAGATAATGTCAGGTATTCCCATTTTCTGGCACCAATTGTTTCGAACGAAACATACTGAATACTCTGAGAAGGAAACTCTCAACTGTTTGGGAGCACGGCACTCGGGATCCAAAGATGCACGGAGAGGATGCAGAAGGTGAAGACATGGAAGTAATGAAAGAAGGTGAGAACCCACTCACTCTTACTGCAGATTCATAGAAACGTAAATAGCCTCGGACAAGAAAGATAACTGAGACGACCGCGCAAGGAATTGGACATGAATATTGGCAGATGGAATATTACACAATATTTGTTACAAACTTTGAAACTCAAGATACTCTTGTGAATGAAATAAAAACTAACGTTTCATGCAACTTCGCAGAATTCTAGAATCAAAAGATTCAAATCCAATTCCAGTCAGTGACCGACTTCCGAAAAGCAGTTAAATATTTTCTGCCCACCAAAAAACAATTTCACAGGTATTCGGATAAAATTAGTAAAAAATATTCAATGTAATAAAAAAATATTCATCCTTCAATCACAGAAAATGAAATCTTAGTTGAAATCAATAGCAAATTCAATTCTGGTACAAACGTTACTTGCATGGTGGAAATAACACCATGGTTACTTGACTATACAAAAACAATTCTCCCATTCCAGTCGTGGCAGTAGACATGGCAGCAGAACTCACAAAATCGAGGATGTTCTAGAAATAAAAGATGCAAATAGAAACTACAACAACTTCAATATTGGTAATCCATTCATACAAAACATCACTCAGTTTATAACCTACCACATTATTAATTTTATAAATTCACTAATACCAACAATTATTCAGTATATCCAACACTCACGTCATCTGTCATTACTCATGTCACACTGTCATTAAACAACAATTATGGATTACCATAATGATTTAATTATACTAAATTGGAATGCCAACGGCATTATCAATAAAAAAGCCGAATAACAACACTTCCTACATGCTAACAGAATTGATATAGCTTGCATCACAGAATCGCATCTCAACCCAGAATCCCCACTTCTTCTACAGGGATACAAAACCATCAAAGAGGACAGACAAAATTCGAAAGGAAGAGATGTCATAATATTAATAAAAAAACAGCATACCATATCACCAGATTACTCTACCACACACGCCCGGTCTCGAAAAAGCAGGAATAAATGTAAAGTATAATAATAACAACAGGACATTAACAATAATGACTGCATATAAACCTCCAAAAATAAAAAGCAATAAGAGCAACTTCTCCACATTATTACAACTACCAAGTCCATTCATTATTGCAGGTGATCTAAACTCCAAACATACCTCATGGGGATGTCGGTCTACGAATCCCGCTGGTAAATACTTATACTACAAAAAAAGAACCGAAATCTCAACATATTAGCACCAACCGAACCCACATACTTCCCATATGATCCAAACAAAAGTCCAGACATACTTGACGTAGCAGTCACAAATATTTACACACAATTCATATCTACAACGTATCATAAACTAGAATCAGATCATTTACCAGTAATAAAATCAACTCGCGTAGAAAAACCTCCTCCATCTCCTCCACCCACCTTAAATACTTACAACATTAATTGGAAGTACTTTAAAGGAAATCTAAAAAAAGTCCACACCTTCATTTCACAACTTGAATTCTCCCCAAGAAATTAACCAAGCCATCACCACCCTCAACAACATAACAATCAGTACAATTAACAACAGCCATATTGAAAAAAGCTTAGAAGCAAACAAAATACTACATAATCCGTTCCCATCTAATATAACTAATTTAATCCGAATAAAAATAAAACAAGACCACTTTGAAATTCCTTAAGAATTCCTTCTTTAAAAAAAGAACTAAATCTGTTGAATAATATTTGTAAAAAGGTTCTTAATAAATATAAACAAGAACAATACAATTTCTATATCACTAACTTGAGTACTAAAGACAACTCACTATGGCTCACTATGGCCAAGAAACTTAAAAAAGAACAAGTATTCCCCCATTAGCAACTAGTGATGGTAAAAAATACTCCCCAAGGAAAAAGGCTGAAGTACTAGCCTCCCACTTTGTTGACACATTTACCCTCAACGATTCCCCTAAAGATCCCAACCTCGATGATTTTCTGAAAATGTTCAATGCTCTCCTAAATAATGTTCCTCACCTAACACAATTCATATCCCCTAATGAAATAAGTAAAATAATGAAGGATATGCCAAATAAAAAAGCACCAGACCACTATCGGATCAATACAATCATTTTAAAATATCTACCGGAGAACGCCATTGCCTTTCTAAATAATATTTACAATTCTATTTTGAGAACAGGGTATTTTACTCAAATATGTAAACACTCTGTCATTCACCCAATAGCTAAACCAAACAAGAATCACTCAAAAGCAGAAAATTTCTGACCTATCAGCCTGCTGCCTATAATGTCAACAATCTTAGAGAAATTAATACTCATCAGATTGAACAAATATATCAAGAGCACAAACAGACGAGTGAGTAGACTGTTTGTTGACGTAAGACGAGTGAGATGCGACCGGGAGCTGGAACGCAGGAACGAGGATATGAGAAAACGAGCGAAGGAGATGTCATAATAGTGAGGAGGTGGGACTAACTACGCGGGAGCCAAGACAGAGAGCAGAGCACACCATTCTAGGGCGGGATTGAGGATGCCGTAGGAATGAGGGAACAGATGAAGCGAGGATTCAGGGGAGAGAGCGCGGGGTAAGGACACAGGAAGGGTGACAAAGGATCGAGGACGCGAGAGTGATGCGAAAGTGAAAACGCTGGGGACAGGATTCAGAACAAGTGAAGTAGTGCACAGGAATTGGAAAACGGGGACGAGGTTATGAGAGAACAAGCGGCGGGATTGTTGCGGAGTCGAGGATGCGAGAGACGTGGGACAAGGGGCGTGGCGAGGACGTGGTGGCGGTGGTGGTGGTGGTGGGGGGGCGTTGACAGTGACGTATTCGCACAATCCGCAGGTGGCCCTGCTTGCGGCGCACCGCCCCGAAAGGCTATATTTCAAAACTGTTGTTACATCTTACGGCGAACGCGTTAATGACGTAACCCGCAGGTGAATTCGTTCACGAGGAGGCGATCTCGCGAGGATGTAGATGGGTTGTCGGAAGCAAAAGAGGTCCTCTAGACATGCTGCTAAGGAATGGTAGGAAGGAACAGTTTGGGTTCGAATTACATCTTAACTGTTTCCTGGTGACTCGTTCCTAAGCGTTAGTCTCAAAATTCTTTGTTGAAAAGTTTCGATTGACCGAGACTTATTTTTTTTATTATCTGAATATTGATAACTCGTTGAATGTGGCGTCGCCGACGCTGTATTCGATTTTAAAACTATTTTCGTGTGTTGAAAATGTATATCATGAATGGCTTTTTTCAAATAGGTCCTTACAGTCTCTAACATTGGACAGACCAATGAATCCTATTAGCTAATAATGTTTTTTTTTACTCCTGTTCAAAAATTCCATCACCCAATAGCCTTGTTTGTTACCTCCATGGGGGATATGAACTGGTAATATTGCAATTTCAAAATTATAAACGCCGTAAAAATTCCTAAATGCATTATACTGAATCGTTTGAATTTAGTACAGCTACATTTTTGACGTTTTTTTCTAACATGCACAAAATGCACATAAAAGTCATGTGTAAACTGGTCTTTAGCGTCATTCTCTAGTAAGTCATTCTCAATTAGTTCCGAAAATTCTGTCACAAAATCTTCTACAACTACATTTTATTCTTAACACTTCCATATTTTTTCCCCCTAATTTCTGGCGAGATTAAAATTCCACAATTTCAGTCCAACTGAGTTCATTTCTACTTCTGCAATTTCTGTATTTATCGTTTTGTCGACGATAGCACTGTACACCAAGTCTCCAAAATATGAATATCATCAAGGAATTTAATTTCCCACATGCCTATACTATTAATAAAAATATAATTAATAATAAATAATAATTATTAAACATAATGATTATTGCTATGAGATTATCGACTATTTTGGAAAAGTATAAATTTGCTCTGAGATCGATAATGAGAGGAAGTGTTTCTTACATTCTATTTTAAAAAGGTATGACAACACTTTTCACCACGTCTGCACTTTCACTTCACGACATCCCTTACTTTTGAAGAAAGTGCACTAGTTGACTATGCGATCGTGGTGGCGTACCTTGCAGTTCCAGATAATCAAATCCAGCTCTTCACCCAAAATATATTTTGTAAAAAAATATTCACTTAATTTCAAAAACATTTTTCTGCCGGTTTTGAGGACCGGCAGGCTGCCTGGGCAGTCTTGTACGCATTATAATTTGGCCAGGAGTCCAAAGAGGAAGTTTGGCCGCCAATACTTCGAGATTCTCTCGAAGTGACTGCTCTTTAGCACCACCCGGGGAACACGTGTGACTTACGGTGTGTCACGGACGCGAGCAGTCGTTGTCCCCCAACAACCTTTTCTGTAACCGTGTACGCTGCCATACGCTAATACTTAAAAATAAATAAACTTAATTTCATAACTACTATTCATAAATATATTTTTCCATAATTATTATAAACAGATTCCATGTTATGAGATTCTAAATGCGTGTATTCTCTTTGAACCCAACTTGACATTGAGTTTTTGAAACAAAACTTCACTGCCACAGAGTTTATTCTCATTATCTTCAACGAATCTTTAAAGTAACTTTTCCCGCCGAAAAATATTTGAAAATTTCCTATCACAAGGCATGTGCACAAACAGCGAAATCGTTTTCTACACATCCCTCTCGGCATCTCTTGCTCCGAAAGAAAGTACAGTTACTAAGCCATCGGGTCCATGGAAAACTTACTAGTTCCAGGTAATCAAGACGAGCAATTCGCCGAAGAACAAAGTTCAAATTCTCAACGATCGCCCCGGGCGTCCAAACTTTGCTCATCGCGCTTCTTTTACATCGACGCTGCTCCTGATGCAAATGGCGACTGCGACAGGAAACTCGCACAGCGTCACGAAAGAGGACTCTGCTTAAAAGTCTGGGGAGAAAGGGTTTCGGGCCTGAAGAAGACGGGATTTGGTTCCCGATCAGTGAGAGAATCTTCTCAATTTCGGTGTGCGATACACTTTTGAATCATAAACTGATATTTTTAGGAATTTTTGTCAAACATGAATGAGAATATTGACGATGAGGATGCTTCGGTTCTGTTAAGAGTTTTCTATTCTTAGCGTTTGATCGGTGGAACTTAATCAGGGGACTGGTTAGATGACAACTTGCCACATTTTCATGTTGTTTCAGTTCGATAATTAAATTAGTTCAATAATTAATATACATTGTTACTCAGTAACAAGGTCACAATTTGGATAGCTTTACGTCTGCGGAACATATTCTCCGAACGCAAATGCGCCCAAAAAGGTGGCGGGAAAGGTGACAATTACATACAATTCGATAATGTTCAGGGAAATCTAATATAATATTTAAGGGCAGTAATTATTTCGGAGAATCAAAAAGATATTGGGCGGGGGGGGACAGTTTGCTTGTTCTAGAATATACAGCTGCAGAATACATCTAATCTCTCAAAAAAATTGTGTCAATTTTTAAATCAAGGCATTAATATGATAATTTCAAATTCTGTGTGGAGAGACACAGAGCAAGTGTACGTTAGAGATGATTGGTAATTACAATTAAGTTCAAGGTGATTAAGTTAAAAAACACTTCTCAGTGCTACAAATTTTATTTCATTGCTAACACGTATACATAAACAAAGACCGTCAATTTTTTTCCGTATTCTTGACAATGATCTCATTTAGTCTTTAACAACAGTTTGTTTCTCAAAACGAAAGATAAGGTACATAAAATAATGATATTCAAATATTTTGAAATTTCATTTAAAGTTATATGTACTTGCTAGAATAAATCACAATTGTAAATCATCAATTGATTAATTTACATTTTTATTCCTTATCATTTTATATTTATTTGTAATACTCATTATTTTGTGTAAGAAGTACTTAGAAGGATCACCACTGAGTGACCATTCTGCTCATATTTCGATGGGGTATAATTATGCCTAAAGTTAAATAGTAAGAACAAATTACAATAAAGATATTTGAAAATGTACTTTTTCCTGGAACTTACTAGAAAACAGCCGTTTAAACTTTTATTTGTGCGCTAATTGTATTAATTTTCTTATTCTCAAATATTCTCCTAAGAGTGAAGCAAGCTTGCTGAACTGAGTGACTCGGCGATCTGTCGCGCCGATCCCAGCGCGCGAGCACTGCAATTTGCTCGCGAGCTACGATGTGTTGAGAGGATGGACGGTACTCACCGGTAGGGAAAATGGCTTGGGGAAGGGCGTGTGAAGCGGTTGAACGCCTAACAGTGGCTTTGAAGCGCATGAGACAGGGGCAATGTGAATTATTTCGCTTTCCGACCTGCCAGTCAGACCACAAAGCAGCGTGAAATTGCTTATTTTCAGACTGCCACGCATCTAAAAGTTTTTAGTAAAATCTATATGCAATCATTATAAAATGGTCATCCAGAAACTTCCAGAAATTTCGAAAATATTATAAGAAAATATATGTTTATTAGAATTAGTAACATTATTAGCAAAAAAACTAATTTGAAGAGTTTTTATTTAAAAACCTAGGAAGCATAAACACGTTAAAATGGCGTAAAAACAGCTTTTTGTAGATCAGTGGTAAAGAAACCAATTGAAAATTTATTTTGAATCGAAATAATTGAATAAATGTGCTTTATTTGGCGTTTGTACTTTCTTTTCCGACTAGAACATTATTTTAAAGTTGAGCAATGCTTGAACTAATGAAATTTTGTTTACACGTAAATTAGTATTAAATCGTTTGTGTAATTAAGAAAATTTCTCTGTGTAATGCCAACGCGTTTGTTGCGCCCAATTTGCAGCTCCCCCTCGCAGGGAATTTGCCATCGGGTTCACGATACGCTGTGCGTTTATCAAACAGTTCTGAAGGTCACTTGCTTACCCTTTCACCAAAAGACGCTGACTTCTAGTGCTCTCTCTACACCTGCCATCCAAGTGACGCCCGCTCAGCCAGCACGAGTGCGATCTAGAAATCAAAAATATTTTCCCTAGTTTGTAATCAACAAATTGTATTTTAGAACTAGTTTATCAAAGTATTTTAGAACTATCTTACTCTTATCCAGAGAGAATGAAACTGATTAAAAATACATTCGTAATGAAAGCAGATCCTATATGTATGCATATTACATCTATAAGTTTCACAAAATACCTAATACTTTCGTCACATTATATATTGTTTGTAATATAACAAAATAATGGGTATATTATATAACAAAATAATACACCCAATACTTTCGTCATACACCCAGTAATTTCTGTTGAATACTTGGCAATCATACTTACTATTAATCAAAAATATTCCATTTTCTTATAAGATTCCTCACAGAAATTCTTCCGTAGTTAACAAACCACTTCTACGTGGAAATCCTATTTTTAATTAAAATTGAGAATTTTAGTTGAATCTCGTAGTATTATGTCTCAGTTATCTGCACCCTTTCAAAAATTATCTGAACGTTGAAATGTATGTTGAGGACGGATATTATAAACAAATTTACTAACATTTCAAACTAGCATCATGAATTACAATAATATCATGAAAATACGACTCTTATTATAATAAAATAATGTTGGAAGAAATGTTTAATTGTACAAATAAATGAATTGTTTTTATTAAAAAACGGGCAAATAAATCGAAAACACGTCATTCGAATATCCTCGTATCCGAAAATTTACGTTAAGTGGTTAGACTGATATTAGAAACTTATGCAACGCGGATATACATAGAAGAAAAGCTGCTACGCCGTTAATGATACGAAGGTAAACTTCCGATATGCTGCTATAAGTAACAGTTGGTGGTTCATGAGAATACTTTAAGCTCTGAATCACCTCCACTAGCGTTGAGGGATTCTCAGCACAAAAACGGAGCTTGATCGGATCTCCTTGAAAGCCTGGATAGTAGCCGGAGCAAAACCTGCACCCTGGGACGCACTCACTAGAGTGTTTGTGTGACGCGAGCATTGCGTCGCAGATAGGAAAGTGAACAGGGAAAACTCCCGTCATAAAATATGCAACAAAAATCACTCCTCCGTTTTTACGATTCCCCATTTCTTGGCGAGCTCAGTAGTAAAGTTTTATACGAGATGAAAACTGGACGCGTTTGATCGCGAAAATAAAAAACAGGGAAAAGCGCAAAGAAAATGAGAGAGACAGAAAGGAAGACAGAGAAAAATAAAGAAGGGGATGCTAGGACGCCTAAGATCGGAAGGGAGGGTGGAAGCTATTTTGTTGGCCTATATATCCGACCCAAGGCCGCACCAACCACCCGAGACTCCCAGAGATCAATTCAGCTTGTGGCTCAAATACTATTCACCCTTCCATCTCCCTTCCGCGCTCAGCGCTTACTTTGTACCACACATTGCGTACTTCCTGTATCTTTTCCTTAGTCGCTAGATCCTTGCCTCTCACTTTCATCCCTCGGTTTTCATCCTTCCTCTCTCGCCTATCGTTCCTGTTTCTTGCTAATAGTCCCACCCCCTTGATCCATCGCCATTCGTCTCTTGCAGCCTGCCTCTCGCCCATCGTCTCTCGACACTTGCCTCTCGCCCCTCGTCTCTTTCCCCTCCCCACTCGTCTCTAGATGCGTCTCTCCCGCCCCTCGCTTCTCATCGCTCGCCTCTCGTTCCTCATTTTCTTTCTTTTTGTTGTTGTTGTTGTTGTTGTTGTTGTTGTTGTTGTTGTTGTTTATTGTCACGCGCCCGTCGTATCGCGCCTAGTGTCTTTTTCCTCGCTTGCTTCTGCGTCGTGCCTTCCCTACTAATTTCTATCCCTCTCTATTTGTCACCACCCGTCTCTCCATTCGGCTCCAGCTCATTCTCTCCTGGTCTTTGTCTCCCCACCTTACAATACCCATCCAGCGGCTTTTTCTCCCGCGTCACTGCCTTCCGTGTGCCCTTTCTCTCAATGTTTTCTAGTGTCATCCTTGACGGCGTTTTCTCTCCAATTCTAGACGTCTCCTTCTTGACCCCGTCTTTCTCCTTCACTTTAGATTACTTATATTGTTGTTTTTTCCCTCAGAATTCTGTTATGAATTCTTGTAACTTATTTTAAGTTGTGTTAGTAGAAAATTACTATTTACTGAGTTTTTAATACCTTTGAACACATTTTTTATTTCATATAATATTCATAACAATAGGGTTATAAAAGAATAATATTGAAATAATTCAAGAACTACAATTTGTACTTTATGACCACAAGTCTTTGTTTAACCATAAAAGATTATCATTTTCAACATATGATTTCAAATGAAGTCTCTACTGACTTAACGAGTAATTTCGAGATTCGTATTCATAATACATCTCTGCATTCAATTAAGAAAATATAACTAGTGCTCTTACGTGTTATTCTTAATGACAAATTCTCCAAATCAAACACATCAAACACACCTTGTACAAAAAATTAATTTGACAATGTCATAATGATTGTGTTGACGCTTTGAACCAAATCTTATTTTCCTATAAATTAAATTAAATGCCAACTAAAATTCAACAGATTTTGAAGTGTTTTTGAGAGTGAAAATGCAAGAATGATTGCAAAAATATTCCCATCGAGTTATGCTAAACAACATAGTTCATCGACACAATCACAAAATGTTGAACCAATGTCGAAGTTAACTGAAATTTCATATTTGATTCCAGTCAAATACATCTACCTTCAAAGAAGTTTTTTTGAGTGATCGTATCGTTCACACAGCACCAAATAATAGACTCTGGCAGTGAATTGAAATACGAGCCATATTATTCTCCGTCGGTTACAGTTTCGTCGGCACACCTGATACTTTGAGACCGGATTTCAATGATGAAATTTTATATCCGCAATGCGCGGCAACTGGAACTCTGTGAGCGGAAAGGGCATCCCGCCAGATGTTTTTTAATCGAAAGATGAGATCGATTCCCATGGCTTGACATTATATCAGGAGAGAGGGAAAAGGTTCTGGACTTTTGATTTCAGAGAAGAATCCCAATGAATTGCAAGTTCTGATTAGTGAATACTGCAATTAGTAATCAAGTTAACGATATTATTCATCGGATCGTGATGTTTAAACCAAAATGCTAAATGTTTACACATTTAACACTTTTAAACACAAGTGTTAAGGTTAGTATTATTGACTAAAATATTCTTCATATTAGTTTACTCATACATATTAGTTTAGTTATGTTTGAATTTAATCACTCACTGGGACTTAATTGTATCATTATTGTGATTATTGTTATTGCTATTATTATTGTTATTATTGTCACTACATGTTTGTATTGCTACAAATGAATTGTTAAAATAATCAGAAAATATTGTGTTTAAGAATATTCTATATCACTGTTTGAAAACTGAAATAGAGTGTGGACTGCATATTGGTGATGCTTCTATGTACAAAAAGACTACAAAATTTAATGTCTGTGTTAGGTTTTCACGTTTTTCCTTACTAGATTCTTCCATTTTATTATTTTTTCCGTCTACAATGTCAATTCCACATGCTTTTCACGTGTTCAGTGTGAATTTATGAACTTTTAAAGCACCATTCTCCTTAGTACATTATTCAAGGAGATAAGGTATTTAAGGGACAAAACTCTACCGAACTACCTGGCCCCAAGGTAATAATACAACTTTATAAAAATGTCCCCCATTTGAAACAAAAGGAGTAGTGGCTGGGAGGGATGGGGTGGACAGGCTGGAGGGGGAAGAGGAGTGGCGGGAGAGGGGGAGGGGAGGTGCACCTGTTTCTCAGCGAACTCGCTCGTAATAATTTAACAAGTGGAACGCCGGTGCTTTAGTATCCATCAAATCAATTATTCACCCTGGCACGTGGCTAGACTTTCAACCATACGACGTTCTTTACGCGCACCGAACTGAATAAAAAACTCTACAGAAGTTGTTCCACCAAAACTACTCTATCGTCTTGATGAGAGGAGTGCTGAAAAATTGCAAGGGTGGCTCATGTCACGATTTTTTTATTTTTTTTTTATTTTTATTTACGTCAAAAATAGTTAAAAATTGTGTATGACGTGCTATGGGGAGAAGTGAATATTGTGCACGTTTTCAAAATTCTGTGATTCCTACTCTAAGCTTTTGCTACTTGAATTTTGAAGAAAAAAAAACCGCTCCGTTGTAATAAAATCTTATTTCCAAGGATGAATCAGCAATACATTTTGGGCTCTTATCCAGCATGTCCTTCGTCAAGGAATTATACTTCCTGACGCGACAGCATGAAAACGATAATTTGAATAACTATATTTCCCACTGAATTCTAGAAGACGTGCACAGATAATGAAGTTACATTTATGTCCAGAAGCAAAACAAGGGGTCATCTCAGCATTTGCTCAATGGATCAGGGAAACTGGACGAAAAACCTGATCGAGATAGTGGTCATTGACCCGGAGGCTGCAGTATTTGTGTAATTGTTGTAGTAATTGTTACATATTGTTTACATTTATACAATCCAAATGGTAAATAATGCATTAAATATCACTGTTAAAATTAATGTTACTTTCCTTGTGATGCTCAATATATTTTCTAATCGTATACAAACAGTTATGCTGCAGAAACGATTTCACTTGGGATTTAAACTTTTCTATCGAATTTAATCGTTTAATGTCATCTGGAAAAGTGTTGTCAAATAATGTGCATGTATTGTAAGTGAATTTTTTGTAATGAGCTGATGATACTGTCACCTGATGAATATGATTTCTACGTCGAGTGTTATAGTAATAGACATCGACGTTTTCTGAAAATATATTCCCACCCAATCACAGCAAATCATTTTTGACAAAAACCACTGATTCGTAAATCAACAGACAAGGCAAAGGTAAAATTCCTAGTTTAATAAAGAGAGGCTTACAAGAATCAGGTGGGATTTGGTAATTATTCGTACAATTCTTTTTTGTAATCTAAAAGTCTGGGAGCTATGAGATGTATTTCCCCAGAATATTATGCCATATCTCAGGCGGGAATGAATATTCGCGAAATATACACAATGAGCAGTATGAAGGTTGACTGAATTTGAAAGAATAGGTGTAGAAAGAATACGTTGATGTAGATTTGGTTTGATGATTGGATAAGTATTATATGTAATAGTGATAAGAAGATTTAGCGAAGAGACGTTACGTCATCATTATTGAGACGTTTTACAAAGTGAAATTAATGAAAAGGACGTATTGACTTTACGATACGAAAGTAAAAAAATTCGAAGTCATATTTTTGAAGCCAATCGTTCCTTTGTTAATGAAAAGCTTAATTGATTTACAATTTAAATAACAGCAATCACGGATTTCTCGATCTACGAAACTATGACTCGATTTCCCTCCTAAAATTATGAGCAAGAAATTAAAGGAAATTGTATTCCTTCATTGACTATTTCATTAATTTATTCATTGTAATTGCGAAACAACGTCAATTACGAGATAAATAGTTAAACACAATGTACTTTTTTGTAGTGTATATCCTGCCACATGTTTAAACAATTGAAAAGACATAAAATAATTACTACAGTATATACAACTGCATATAGCAAAATATAAATTTATTGAAAACTTTGGGTAGTGTAAGTAGATATTTCACGAAGTGATTGTTAACACATTCTTCACACTATGTCAATTACTACAGACTATCTATTGTTTTCTTGGAAGCTGTTTTAAATACTTATTATAATTACTAATCAATTGAAAAAAATTTTAAAAGTCCCTTCCCACTTTACTTTCACACAGAAAATTATTTCCTTAAAATATAACCCTCTCCTATGTATCTTTCCCTTCTCAATCAAATTATAGCCCGTGGAATTATTGCAATGATATTGTTGGAATAGCAACTGCGTTTTCATAGCAACGACCTTCGGTTGTCGAGTAGCTTTGGAGAAATTATGGTGGAAGCATTATATTTTAGTTTGGATTACAGTCTTATTTTTATGTACATAACATTCTTGACTAAAATATTATTTTGCGCACTCATAATATAATCAGACAAATAGTGGTTCACCATTTAATGGGTAACAATAGAAGCGCTATAATAATAGCTACGCTCGTGGCACATAGCGAAGTCGCTAGCCTTTCACCACTGAGGTCCGGGTTCGATTCCCGTCGAATCTCATGTGAAATTTGTTCCAACAAAACGAGTTTGGCTGCTTCACAAGGGCTAGTCCAACCCTTGTGAAGTGTCCTAAACCCTGCCCCTATCCTTACTCCTTCCCAATTCTGGCCGCTGGGTAGTGACGCAGGAGCGCGTAGTAGGAGGCGAGTACGCGGAGATGCTACCTGGCGGTCCTCTTGACAACTGACTGCGACGTGACGCGACGAGACAGAAAAGTGATAATGGAGAATTACTCCAAAAAGCGCGCAAAGTAACGGAGGATTACTCCCCAGCGCAAAGCGCTCAACGACCCGTAAGGGTCTTCGAGACGCGTTGCGTCAAAATGGACGCAACAAATTTTTTAAAAAAATAATAAAAAAAATATATATATACATAACCACAAATTATTTGGGATTATACATTACTTACTTTTCTGCAAAACATTCGTGCGGTTGTAGGCTTCTTGAATTATTATTTTGGAGAATGCTGAAAACTTCCACTTCTGTTTTCTCAATTCTGAGCAGCGGTTCATTAGAATCAAAATCCCCTGAAACGTCTCATACGTAGACACCATTTTGTCAACGTCACCTCGCCTGCAGGTCCTTGACTGAATTTCAACCAAAGCGCCTCCCGCACCGATCGTCTCACAAAGTTTCCGAGCCCGCACCTCCGCGAGTGTCTCTTTTCTGCAGCTCCTCAACACAAGCAACGAGCTTCGAGCGCCCCTTGAAGTTTCGCAATACGCTAAAGAACACGAAAGAGTTCCTTTCGATGTGTATTTGTTTCTATTCAACATACGCAAACATGCCCGCATCTATTGACATTTCCCAAACAAACAGACGAAACTCGAGAAGCGCATGAAACGCGGGCGCCCCAGCGGCGGCACTGAGGACAAGGGGGAGGACGGGGCGGGTTGAGGACGACGGCGGCGCCGACGGAGACTCTATTCAAATGAGGGCGGCAGATTTCAATATAAACACGCTTTCTCGCCGCTCACGGTGTACTCAGCCGGGCGTCCTCGCGCCCCGCTCGCTCCGTCCTCAACCGTCCTCGCCAGTCGTCCCGGAGCGTGGCAAAGAAGTATGAAGTCAATAAGTACCTAGAGTGAGGCGTTCTCGAAACAGTGTGAAAAATACGTTACGTCAGAGAAAGCAGGAGAAAGAGAGAAAGGTGGGAGTCACCCGCCGCTCTCTTGCTCTCGGGACTCAGGCAAAGGAGAGAGAAAAATGATTTCGTTTATTGGTAGTCCCTGCTTTTATACGATACATTCACTCACCCACGCCTTCACAACTCCAGCGTTTCTGTCTCCGGGAAAAACTGCACTAATAAATTACATCGAAATTGCGTCATATTCTTTTCCGCTTTAGCGCGAAGCGTGACGCGAAAGGGGGAGAGGAATTATGGGGGAAAAGGAGAAATATAAGGTCGCATTAGCACCGCGTTTGGGGATGGAGCTCTGCGTAAAAGAGGCGTTATTCTCTGGCTTCCGTTGCATACGGAGCGAGTCGGGACTTGCAAAGGAGTGTGTTCCTTTGTTGACTATGGTATAGGATATTTGGAGTAGGAATATTGTGCAAGAATAGCTTTCTATCATTCATAAATATAGAGAGAGTACATACAGAAACAAAAAATTAAACGAAAAATAACAAATCTTAACACAACTAACAACCTTTAATAAGTAAGATTTTCTTTCAGTAGCTGAACATTTCTGTTGTAGATTAAACAGATTTAACAGATTGAGCAGAGCCTAGAAAGTGTCAGCATCTATAATTGTGATTATTTGCACATTTATTAAATAGAACATTGCACATTGTTATTGTAGGAATAAATATAAATATGAAATTCAATGCCTCTAATTAATTATTGAAACCCTTGTATTTCAATATATATAATTTTACGAATCATTATAAAAACCCCTGTGAATATTTCAATTTTTTGATTAGTATAGAAAGCATTATATTATATTAAAGACAATTTTCTCCTTTCTGATGCATGAATTCGGAGATTCCACTTCGTAAATTAATAAGACCTTGTAAACGTTTGCGGATTCATAGCTATGAATACGGCACACGGAAAGGTATGAAACAATAAGTCTTACTATTGAAATTAAATTGATCTTCATATATAACTTCCTTAACTGCAAACTGAATAAGACAATCAGCAATAAAATATTTGCAATCTACGTTTTTTGTATATTTGTAAGGATTGAATATGAAGTGAACCAATACTCTCGATCCAAAGAGTGCGTCTTGCCGAGGGACTATCTCAGTAAATCGGAGGAAATGGGCAGTAACCGAAGTTTATCGTTGTTCCAATAGCAACCCTCTCACTCAACGAATCGGAAGAGAAGCGGGAGACTCTTTATGGCGCATGCGCAGTTATGGCTTCTTCGTGCCGTGTACGATCGCTAGCCCGTTGGAGAGGTCTTGTGTCTGGTGTGGACTGTGAGATGTGAACCACCTCTCGAAATAAAAATGCTATTGGCGTCCATAAATCCCGGGTATATTAAATCAACGGGGCTAATTGTGGACCGAACGGTTAAGTTAAAGAGCACTGTTTGTTTTTCATTCAATTTTGATACTTCGTACATTTAGCAAAGATATTGAAAAATGGTTTTTAGACGAGTAAAACTGAAACTCTTAAATGAACGTTGTATAAATTTAGTGAGGTACACTGTTTAAAAAAACAGTTCAACATCAGAGTTGAAGATAAACATATTCAACACAGCCAAAAGGACACCGTTTTCGCATGAAAAATATAGGCATTATTTTTTTCGAACCAGTGTGTCTTGGAATTACATACTTTTACTAATATCTAGTATATACTAATACCTAATATTGCCTGGTGGAAAAATATGATAAACTAATAGTTCTAAAATAAACATTTAGATGAAACTACCATCAATCAGAACGTGATAACTCTTTACAAAATAATTCAAATTTACTCTTTCTCTTTATCTTCACTCCTTTTGTAGTTCTCCCACATCAATATTAGAAAACATCATAGATGTCGTGCATTATTGCTATTTTATAGAGCTAATATTGAATTCTAATTTTCTCTTTGAGTGTCCTCTGGTGTTCGGAAAATAACAGGAGACATTTGCTTGCAGTTTAGAAGAATTATGTGTTTAGTGGAATACCATGCTCATACACGGATCCTACAATCTAAAAATGTTGCTACCTTGAACCTGTCGCAGATCGCCTTGTCTTACATTGTTAGGACCAATGTCTTCCCCGATGAAGATGAAATGAGTACTTTCTTGTTGTACTTTGTTGTACTTTCCTAAATTTCCTCAGTACAACAAATCTACCATTAGACGGTTGCCAAGAATTTGGCAATTTTGCATTACGATGTGTATTTTATGGGAATTTTTCGTGACTAAGACTAATCTAGTAATTCTATAGAATACAGTCCCATACACAGATTTCCTTCTTCCAAAGTCATGTTATTCATCTTAAAATTGCAAGAAAGATCTTTTTCAATTTCGTTTAATATTTGTGGCACTGGACTACAGTTGCGGAACTGATGGACACTTGGAGATCAAAGTATAAAGCCTCCTACTGTAAAGAGAGTTCAAAATTCTGTCCAATCGCAGAGGAGATGTAGAGGAGGTTCAAGAGGAGGTTTTGTCAGTGAACCTCGGGTCTAAGATAAAGGCGGCAGCACCACACACGTATCCTTAACAAAGATATTACAACAATTGAGTGTTCAATTAAAATAAATTGTAACACTGAAATCATGTTTACTTTGCCTCTCTTAGACCTTCACCTTCAAAAATGAGAAAATTTAGGTAACTCGAACAGCAATGCTTATGACACGTTTTTGGACAGTCTAGCTGCAAAATCCATTCATTGATGGCTTATTGACGGGAAATGCTTTCCTTGTTTTCTTCTATATTTTTTCCGCAAACACTTCGTATATTCTAGCAACACACTAATTTATTCTTTCCTCTCCCAAAACAGTTAATTACTCGGAGCCAGTTACGTTAAAAAAAATTATTTAAGCGGAAAGAACTTGTAAAAAGACTGCCAATGACTCCTGGTGAGCGCGAATTTGCTCAAATTGTCAAGATGACAAACGAATACACCCTTCAGCTCATTGGCCCTGTACAGATGAGAATAAAATGTTACTCAATACTTAGCAGATTGTTATTGTTATACAAGTATTATCGCCTACAAACGATTGACGAGGTTAAACGAAAACGGAAGTATGAAATGATGCGCAAAAGGATCCAGGTAGGTCAGACATGACGTAACTGCATGTGCAGCTTACCTGTACATAGCAGACACATGACACGTATGACTCAGCTGCATTGTATTACAAACTTAGTTGCAAGCTATTGGGCAAGAAATATCACAACATTGCTTTAATGATAAAAAGCATGACGCACTTAATTAAATATTGCAGAAAATAAAAATAAGCAAAACAATGAGAAAACTAAATGTTAGTGTGATTGAGAACAATAATTATAATTTGGTTGCTGGTATATTATTGAACCAGAACGTTAATATTTTGGATTAAGAAACGAAAAATAACTTCTCTTACAAATTGTTTCAATTGTGAATACAAGAACAAAATGATTTAAGCGCACTTAAATCTGTCCAAACAGTAAAAAATAATGAAGACTGCATTATGATACTTAGAGATAGACAATGCAATATCAAGAATGAAGAGAGCACGAACTCTGGAGAAGGATATAGAGTAATTACTAATGAAAAATCTACGAAGAAAACAATTAATAATAAATAATTGCTTTTTTGAGTACAAATAAAGGCTATGTTCTCATGATAGGCCGGGTACCCACTGTGCCTGTCATGGGGACACATATTAACCTTTACACTAGTCCCATACTTGAAAGCTCCTCGGCCTGTAGTCAGCAGATTCAAAAGGCCTTCAGCGACAACACACATACATGAAAGACAAGAGACAAACAACGATGCCAGCGGCGGTACTCGAACCCGCGACCCTCCACATCGAGGCGCGGAGTCGACAAACGCACTAGCCACTTCGGCCAACGAGGTCGGTATAGGGACGTAATATACTCCGATTTAAATGTGGCGTCCCTTCAAAGTCACGAGCTGGAAGGAGACCATCCAGTAAGGGGCTTCAAAAAATTTCAGTTGTAATGAAAGTCCTGATTGGATGACAGTGCCCCCCTCCTTCCAGTTCGTGACCTTCACGGGTCATTATATTTAAATCGGAGAATAGGAAGGATAACAAGAAACTGAGTGGCCGTGAAAAATCACAGACGTAGGGACGTAACAGTTTGCGTAATTCCAATTACGTCGGAAGTATGTCCAGCACGTCAGAGATACTCCAAAATGAACAAATTGCAGTGTAACAATATCTAAGGATTTTTTGAGACAATACCAGTGGGACACAATTCTGACGTCATTCGACATCGACAAAGGCGACAGAGTGATGAACATTGAGTAATATTTGCATTGTTTCCGAGGCATAAATCCAAACATTCATATAATACCAATGTGTTTGTGGTAGAATATTTTCCTCGCATCGGCCTTGAGATGCGAAACTGCCCGCAGCTCCGAGACGCCATCCAAGTCGCGGGAGCTTATGGATCGCGGAAAGGCCCCAATTTCTCCCCACTTCCGCAAACCCAATAGTCGCGTCTTCCATCTTCCTTCTGCCCCACACCACGTGGCTTAATTTGTTTATACAGCAGGAACTTCTCCGCTGCAGGGTGCACTTGATGGGCTGGCGAAGCACGCGGGCGCGGCGAGACGAAGGGGCTATGGTAATCGAAGCGGGGGACGGGTGGCGTGGGTGGGCGGGAGAGGAACTACCGTGTGCGGATGACACGGCAGACAGACACCCCCGCGAGGCATGCGGCCCGCGCGCGCGCAGGCGGAAGGGGGGTGAAAATAATGGAAATGGAGGAAGAATTAAAAATGATGTAGAGTTTGGTCGGTCGCCATGGGTTCGTTGCCAAGAAAGGGAACAACTTTGCGAGTTTCTACCCCTTCCCCTCGGTCGGGTCCCTCCCGTTCCACATGTGCAAGTTGGAAAAAGGGACAAAGCGCTGCTTCAGCGGTGAGGGCGGGGCGCGCAGCGCGGTGAGGGGGATGGAGGGAGGGTGAAAGGGAGGAGAAGGCGCGGGAGGCGCAGAGGGTGGGGGGTGGCTCACAGACACTGGGTCTTCGAATAGCCGTGGAGATAGACTAGCTTTCGAAGGTTTAGAGATTCCAGAAGTACGTCTACATGTGCTATGTATTATTATTATTATTATTATTATTATTATTATCATCATCATCATCACAACTCGTGTATCCGTGCGTGAACTCTCGCGTGTTAAACCCCACCCTCTTCCCTATTTTTCCATTTCCATGTTAAGTCTTTCACATATGTCTTTCCTCAAGACTCTGTTTTCGTCCGTTTCTTGTTCTACTCGTAGTTTGTAATTGATATCAAAACAATACATCCATATCAATACAAACTATCCTTATTTAACGTCATTACCGAAACAGAGAGGTATACAGGTGTCACTCAGTTGCGTAGAATGTCAAGAAATTAGTTTAATTTCACATACAGTTCTAGATTGTACAGGGTCTGAACAGGTGGGGTAGATTCGAGAAACGTCAAACCAACAAAAATGTAATAGAATGTTCAAGAAGATCGCATCCTGAAGAGAATCATAGAATACGGTATGAGGAACGTTTCTTTAAGGTCTTTGGCCTCAAAATTTTAATTTTCAATCCTTAAATTGCTTCTTTTAGAAATTATATAACGATTTTAATTCAAAAATGCGACCGGATGTTGCGGGTTGCAATTGACATGAAGATTTAGATGCGTTTTTTCAAACAAATCGTTCATGTTTTTGAAGTCACAGTGCAATTCGTCACGTCTCTGTGAAATTCTCTTTCTTTAAAGACCTCATTTATAAAGATTGGTTGCGTGTGAGAGTCGCAAAAGGTATGTATACTACTGAAAGGAGATATCTATACTACTATAAGGGATACGAGGAGATAATAAAAATAAAAATCGTGAAAATAGAGGTTTCTGGGTCGTGCGATCAAAATGGATTGGATTGAATAAATTCCCAGGTCATTCCAAAGAAGGAAGTGAAAAACATTGCTTTATTGGGAACAGAAGAAAAAAAAGAGGTCATCTTCGTCAACATACTAGCTTTATTAAGATAGCCGGCTTTCGACGGCTTTGCCGTCATCGTCAGTCTACAAGATACAGAAAGATATAACAAAATTATAAATAAATAAACAATAAGATAAATTAAATTACAATTAATGGATACATAGCAGTTCAAAATTAACATAAAAAAGGATAATCAAGAAAGAAAGACACATTATATGATTGCATTATTGAGTTTTAAACTCCTCGTCTCGTGCAAACGATGACGATGAGGTGGGGAGTGGCTGTTTCAACTCACAATATACCTCTTTCAGGTATACACATACACAAAATTTAGCTCATATACCTGTAAGGAATTATAAGGCAAATGCTACACGACTATGCGATAGAGACGAATTGCACACTACAAATTGTACACTTGTGCACAAACAAGTTTCTATGCCAATAGCAACACGGCTTCTCGCCGCAGAGTTGTATCACAAACTGATATTGTTCGGTAGAATGATTGCCAGGCAGAGCACTGGTGAAAGGGAGAAGATACATTTTGAAGTAGTTTTGGCGCACGGAAATATACGTGGACAAAAAAAGCTGTTCACCGGCTTGGATGGGCGCAGGGCATCAATTGTCACAGCAGTTCCTCTGGCCGGGAGGTCCTAAGGTTCGAGTCCTGACAGTGGCAGGATTTTCAACACTAAATGCATTGCTAGGTCGAATTGAACTGCTGTATGGAGGAGAATTCTAGCGTCCGTATGCTCTGATAGGTAGTTTTCCGTGATTTTTCGTTCAACACCAGGCGAATTTTTCGTTCAACACCAGGCAGTACGGGAAATTACTGTTTGTCCTGGTTAGGGTGGCGCCCCGTTGGTGGGAGATATCTGGTTGGGGAAACCCATCAAGACGGTAGTTTGGCCCGTATCTAGGCATCCAGCGAGGGAAGATCGCCTTTACTTCCCGCGATAATAGCATATTCTACCTTAACGGAAATAAAGTCCTTAGCAATTGACGCGCCTGGAATCACAAATCAATCGATAAAAGAAGCTGTTTCCTCTCAAGTAAAAATTTAAATGAAGAGAGATGACAGAGAAGTGGCAGTGGTCAGAGCCATTCCAGCGAGTTGTGCAATATTGTGACTGCCGGATGAATAACGGTCATGGGACTGCCCACCGGCACCGGATGACGGCTCATATCAGGTGACCCGCTTCTCTGCTCTATGGGAAAGAGCACAAGTTTCTGAGCCGGGCACGATGAAAGAAACGGCTGGTTGAAACACAGAGGAAAAATCACGAAATACTGTAGTCTTGACGTGAACTCCGTTTGCTTCTTCTCTAAATTTTTAAAATATATCTTCGACCGTGGTATTCACCATAAGCTGATAAGTCAAAAAAACTTAATTTTACAGGGGAGCAAAAAACAACTTTAAACTAATGCTATAAATGAGGGATTAATGATTTTCAAACAAAACCTACTCAAAAATAGTTTTGTTTGAATATCACCTTCGTTTAATTGACATTAATCCCTGATTTGATTCATTTAAACGTTTTTTGCTCTAGTAAAATTAAGTGTTTATGACTTATCAGCGTATTCACCGCGATCAAGGATAAATAAAATGAAGTACTTATTTGTCTGGGAACGGCCAATCAATACAATTAGAAAATAATTTTTCTGCACGTTTACCGCCTATTGCTCCATCATATACCCAGGATTTTAGCAGTGTGTCATTTAATAGTGTCAAAACTCCTGATGCCAGATGTTCGACTGAGTTCATGAAACCTTGTCTCGCCAGCGTATAAAAAGTTGTAAGAGTCATTTAGCTGCGACTTACACATAATGCCTTTGCTCTTGATGGGGTGTATCAAGGCTATGAATAGATGAATAATATTTTTTATGTAGTACGTGTATGTTACGAACATTTTGAAGAACGACTGTCACGTTGCACCGCCTATCGTTATTTAACTATTGTATTGAATTTTAACATTTTAAAATATGTTTTATGTTGATTATAACCGCTTGGTATTACGATAGTAACGTTACTGCGGTTCTATCATCATGCATCTGTTTATTTATAAGAAAAGTTTCAAGTTCATTAATCTACAAGAACTCAAGAAAATTATCTTCTTGTGTCTCATGGTTCATATTGACAAATGATAATCACGCAAAGCTCCTGAAAGCACTCATAGGGTACAATAAGTAAACATCTGTACATGACTGTAGATTAATTGTCATTGACTACACCGTTGTTTAATCTACACAGTATTCTCTAGTGACGCTTCATATCGACAATTTTTCTATCTCGGCTGGCAAATTGATGGAATGCTCTACATTACACTAATTTTCCGTTCGCAGAAGGTGAACTAAGAAACACGCCAATAAAAAGAAGTTTGATACTTAGAACATGCGTTAAGATCATTAAACTAAACGTCACAAAGATATGGAGTCTTCTGTTGTCTGGAGGAGAATTCTAGTGTCCGGCTGCTCTAATTGGTAGTTTTTCATCATTTGTTCGATTAACACCAAGCGAATGCCGGAGAAGTACCCTAACAAACTGACTACATTAGCGGACCGTGCGTTATCTTTCCTTCCCCTTCCTTGTCCTATCCTCACCCCTTACTTACACATACACTTATATGCACTACACTACTACACATGTCGGGAGACTAGTCACTAGCTTAGACCTTTTCACAAATGAGGCCTCACTGAAGGAAGATACCTGGAGAGGGAAATCTCCGCAGGCCGACATGCAGGTCGGCTCCGAATCTCATCGTCCAGCGAGAAAGCAATTATCGCCGACGTGTTAAAATATACACTACACTAACAGGACTAATCTCCGCAGAAGGTGAAGTGTCCGCAAACATCAATCAATACATAAAAAACGTCTGGGAGCAACTGTAATCTAAACATTTCATGCAAGGAACCATAATGAACGTTGCTCTGAAATTATGCAAGAGAAATATCCGAATGAGCGAGGCGCTGTCGGTGGCATTAAAGTAATGACGCAATGAAAGTGCAGAGTACACGCTTGGGGACGGGGACAAAGAAGGACACAATACATTGCATTGAATCTTTCATAGACAATACATTTTGAAGTATATAGAAATAAAATAATTGAAATCCGAAACATTAGCAGCTAAAGTAGATTAGGAATAAAATTATAAAGAAAACTGATTTTAATCATTAATATCATTATTATCATTAATTTCACAACACAAAATCATAACATCATTATTAATTTCAGCTTCAGCGGCAGGTACACTGATTACTTCATGCTACCGAGCGTGTCACCGGCTATGTGTATTTGTTTCGTAAGAGTGGTGCATGATTTTATCACGGGAGAAGGCGGTGTTCTTCTCTTGCTGAACAGTGAGATTCATCGCCGATCTATATGACGGCTTGCAGGATTTTCCCCATTCAGGTAACTTCCACCACCGGGACGTTGCCCAGCCGGGACAAGCTCTAAGATCCCGACTGGACTCCCAACTTGTGAAGTAGTGTAGTGCATGTTAGTATGTGCGTAAGGGGTGAGGATAGGACAATGAAGAGGAAGGAAAGACCGTGTGCGGTCCACGGCCGTTTGTTAGGGTTCTGCTCCGGAATTTGCTTGGTGTTGTTTGGAGAAATGACGGAAAAACGAGAGCAGCCGGCCACAAGAATTCTCCTCCAAGCGGTGGCTGAATTTGACTTATCCATCTAGCCGGTGTCGAAAATCCGCCGTAGTCGGGAATAGAGGTTGCCCTGAGCACTGTCAGGCGGAAGCGGAGATGGAGACGAATGCAGAAGTGCAGCCGATTACGAAGGAGATGGTAAAAAAGAGGGTAGGGACGGAGGCGGGGGTGAAGCTGGAGGTGGAGACGGAGCGCAGGCAGAAGTGCTGGTTTGTGGAGACAGAAACGCTGACGATTGCGGAGGAAATGGTGAAGACGGAGTTGGAGACCGCGGCGGACCGAAGCGGAGGCGGGTGCGGCGACGGATGTGGAGGCGATGACGGAGGCAGGGGTGGAGACGAAGGCAAAGGTATCGCCGTGAGCGGAAGTGTAAGCGGAAGCGCGCGCACCTGCGACTGAGGCTCCGCGCCTGGCGCCCTGCCAGAGCGGCGCGGGTTCGATACCTCGGGCGGGGCGGGGAGCGGCTGTCCCTGGGCGCCGCCCCGCGCGCTGTCCGAGTGCATTTGCGGGCGGCGCTGAACGCGCGGGCCGCAGCCTTCGAAGCTGTCTCCGCGGATGAGACCCCACGGGACACAGTAGTGCGCGAGGGAACGCACCAAGCAATACTCTGTAGCTAATCTGCGGAAGGAACGTGGAAACTTTCTGACAAGATGGCATGTTGTGCAGTTTCATTCATTGATTGATTATTGACTCTACTAGCGACGTCAACTGCTAAGCTCATTATTACTGTAAGTATAGGGCATGGTTTTAACGCTGGAGATGGCGGTGATCTCCCGCTGGATAGGAAGATTCGCTAGCTTGCGAGTTTTACCTCCACCAGGTACCTACCAGTAGGGGGCACCACCCCAGCCGAGCCAAGCTCCAAGCTCCCGACTGGTCTCCCGTCATGTGTGGTAGTGTAGTGAATGTAAGTGTAAGTGTATGTAAATAAAGGGTGACGATAGGACAACGGAAGGGGAAGGAAAGATTGCGCGCGTTCCGTAGCCTCTTTATTAGGGTACTGCTCCGACATTCCCCTAGAGTTGATCGGAGAAGGGGGGGCCTTTCAGAGCAGCCGCTTGCTAAAATTCACATCCATACAGCGGCTGAATTCGATAGCTTGTAAGCTAGGGTCAAAAATCCTGCCACCGTCAGGGCACTGCTCTAGGACCCCCCGGTCAGAGCACTGCAGTGACACTGATGCCCTGAACCACTTAAGTTTGTGATAATTTGTCATCTTATGCTGCTTTATTGATTGATTGGTATTCATGTAGCAAAAATATTACAAGAAAGTAGTGATAAGAATTGTGTTGAAAATAACCTGTGAGTAAAAAAAATCAAAATAAAAAAATATAACTTCCAGGAACATCTTTTCGGATGGCACATCCTATGATTTGATATTTTGGAGCATCACTTGCTTGATTATCCGAAGATTGCACGTGAGAAATTATAATCATTCCGCGCTCGACCGCCGAGCTGTTCAGACCTCGCCGAGCTCAGCCGCTTATCAGCAGCGATAAGCCCGCCGGGGCTTCAAGTACAGCGCTGTGTCTGCGCGTTCTTACTAGTTCGAACTTCTACTTGTGCTAACAGTGAGTTTGTTTTTTCGGAGTGCATATTCGCCTGATTAAGTGGTTAGAAACATTGCGGGGGACGTGTGACTCTGTCCACGTTACCCAACTAGCGCAGTGATCTGTGCTAACAACCAGATTCAGTGATGGACCTGCAGCACGCATCGCTCGCTGAGGCAATCTCAGGGGCGTTGAACTCCATCAACGGGAGCCCTCAACAGTGGCCCCCCGGATCCCCCGACCATCACATCTTGCAACAACAGCCACCTATGGCGCACCACCAAATTCCGCATCTTAACCACCAGCAATGGCAAGGACAACATCAACAAGCTTTCGCCCCTGGTGCAAGTAAGTTCGCCCCGCAATCGTACTTCCAACCTGCGCAACAAAACTTTCAATACAATTATAGTAGTAGTGACGTTAACTTTCTCAAAAGGAAGCGCGTTGACCAAGGGAGTCCCGATCAGAACCCGAACTCAGTTTTCTCACCAAATAGATTTGCTGAATTAGCCAATCTCAACGATGCCTCAGATAACCAGAATCCGTCTCAACTACCACCTCAGTCAGAACCTAAGCTGCCTCCTATTTTCGTACACAAAATAGACCAGCAAATTTCAAAAAGCTCATTGATGAACTAAGCAAAATCTGTGTCAACAGCTTCTCCACCTCCAACCGAGGCCAAGTTATAAAGGTTAATACGCGCGGAAGCTCAGATTATAGAAATATAATACACTTCTTAAAAGAACAAAAACTGGAGTTTCACACGTATAGTGACCCTCAAAACAGACCCAAAACTGCGATAATTAGAGGGGTGCATACCTCCTTCACCGATGAAGAAGTCAAGAATGCCCTAGTCGAAAAAGATATTACACCGTGTAAAGTCACGCGCCTTTACAAGGCTGATAGATCCCCAATGCCGCTTTGTGCCGTAGAAGTAGGCAACAATGAGGACTTCGAAAAACTATTCAAAATAGACACTCTACTACACTGTGTTGTAAAAGTAGAACTTAGGAAGAAAAACCAATGAATAGTGCACTGTAAAAACTGCCAGGACTTTGGACACACCAGAAATTATTGCAACAAAACTCCTAGATGTGTTAAGTGCAGCAAGGAACATCTCTCTACCACGTGTAACCTCCCCCCCCCCAATGCTGAACTTATTTGCGCGAACTGCAAAGGAAAGCATACAGCAGCTGATAGAAACTGTACTTTTTTGTAGCAAAAGCAACTAGCCTTCAACGAATCTCGCCAATCCATGCCTACAGGTGGCACCCCTGCCCAGTCTCCCCCTCCAACCAAACCCCACATCCACAATGCACGTTCCTACTCCCACCCTTACTCCAACACTACCTCATCAACTTTCCCCTCCCCCCTCCTCTCAATCTCAAAAATTTCCCCCCTCTCCCAACACCCCTCCAGCCCTCCTGGAGCCATCCCCAGCCTAATGTCCAAAATCAATTTATAGTTAACATTATCAACCAGATACTCTCCTCCCTGATCCCCATGATACAAAATATAATCATGTCTTCCCTCAATCCCTTTCTGAGCAATGGCTCCTATTAATTACCAGCACATCAACCTACTCAATTGGAATGCCAACGACATTATCAAAAAGAAACTTTACCTTGCCCATCTATTTGCCGAAAACTCTATTGACATAGCCATAATAACCGAAACCCACTTCCTATCCAACTCAAAATTTTCCATCCCCGGCTTTTGTATATACCGATCAGACCGACCCTCCAACAAAAGTTCAGGTGGTGTCGCCATCCTGATCAAAAAATCCATTAACCACTACCCACTTCCCCCATTCATTACCCCGGGACTTGAAAACTCAGCAATTGCTCTTCCCCAACGCTCAGGCCCATGCTTGACCATAATCGCCATATATAAACCACCCAATATCCCGATTAACCCCACTCATTTAAAACTGTTATTCGCAGCGCCCACCCCTACCATAGCCGTAGGTGATTGGAACTCCAAACACCAAAGGTGGGGCTGCCGCTCAACCACTCCAAGTGGAGCCCAACTTCTTACTTTCTGCAACACAAATAACATTAATATTGCTGCCCCTGCCGAACCAACGCATTTCCCTTACAACCACCGAATACTCCCCGACATTCTGGACATAATACTTACCAAACGCATTCACAACCGAATTTTCCAACAACCGATTCCCGAATCCAACTCCGATCACACACCAGTCCTCATTTCCTTCAAAGCCTTGCCAGTACTCACTCCTAAACCAACGAGATTATTCCATGGACCCATCTCCTGGCCCCTCTTCCAAAACTACATAAACACCCACCTCCCCACCCCTCGCTTTTTCAGTCATCCAATCGAAATCGATGCAGCCATCAACACCCTAACATCAACCATTATAGCAGCGGCGTCCAATGCCTCAATTGCCTCTCACACGTCCCCCAAACCTACCCACTCCCTGGTTCTCCCCACTCATATCCTCCACCTCATACATGCCAAACGCCGTGCCAGAAGGAATTGGCAGCTCCTAAGGTTACCCTATCTGAAAACCATCCTCAACAATCTTACCCACAAAGTCCATGTAGCAATGGCCAATACCAAAAACACTCACTTCCAATCCTTCATCTCCGAACTAGCGCCCAATGCGCCTAACCTATGGAGAACAACAAGAATCCTAACTCACTCCTCCCCTATAATTCCAGCACTATCCTCGAACTCAATCACTGCTGTCTCTGACCTAGAAAAAGCGAATCTCCTTGCCAATCATTTTGCCTCTTCCTTCACCCCCCACCCACCCAACAACTCTGCCTTTAACTCCAAAATCAATGCCTTTATCAGACTTCCCCTGTCACTAGCCCCAGAGCCCATCAAATATATAAGCCCATCAAATATCGCAGCCATCCTCAAATCTCTCAAAAACAAAAAATCTTCTGGCCACGACCTCATCCCTAACATCATCCTAAAACACCACGAAGATCCATCGCATATCTAACCGCAATTTTCAATGGCTGTCTCCGTCTAAAGTATTTTCCTACAGCCTGGAAACATTCCATCATAATTCCGATCCTCAAACCCAACAAACCTGCGCACAACCCTGACAGTTATCGCCCAATTAGCCTTCTCCCAACTCTTGCAAAAATATTTGAAAAGCTAATTCTCTCCAGACTGAACGACTTTGCCAACCAAACAAAAATCATCCCTCCAGCCCAATTTGGATTCCGCCCACTCTGCTCAACATCCCATCAACTTCTTCGATTGGTAGAAGCCGTAGCCTTAGGTTTTGAAAGGAAGCAATTCACCACTGCCATTTTCCTCGACTACTCCCAAGCCTTCGACAGAGTTTGGCACGAAGGCCTGCTTTATAAACTGCGCCTCCTTGGAACCCCCGACTACCTATTCAACATCATCAAAGACTTCCTCCACAACCGATCCTTTGCCGTAAAAGTAAACAACTCACTATCCCAACCATTTAGGATCCTTGCAGGAGTCCCTCAAGGTTCTCCATTATCCCCAACGCTGTTCAACATATTCACCCACGATATCCCCAGTCTCCCATCCACCGAAACGGCCTTATATGCAGTTGACACAGTCTTATTCACTTCCAATCACTCTCACCAAGATGCCTGTTCTTCCCTTCAAGAATCCCTAAATGAATTCTCCACTTGGTCTTCTAACTGGCAACTTAACTTAAACCCTTCTAAATGCATTGCCAAAACCTTCACCCTAAAACGCATTCCGCCTGCTTCACCCCTATACATATCATCTACTCCCTTCAAATGGGCAAATCACAGCACTTCTATCCCTTACCTTGGAGTACTTCTAGACACTCGGCTAACCTGGAAAGCCCACATACGTTCACGCCTAAATCTAGCCTATTCCTCCCTTCGCCAACTCTATCCTCTTATTAATAGAAAGTCTTCCCTTAACCTAGAAACCACCATTCACTTATATAAATCACTAGTCCGCCCCGCAATTACGTATGCTGCACCGGTATGGGGAGGTGCCGCCCCCTCAACAATAAAGCAAATCCAAACCCTACAAAATACGGTCCTCCGCACTGCCTTAAATGCCCCATGGTACATTTCTAATGATCAAATTCACAATGATCTGAAATTCCCTACAGTCGCCCAGCACATCGCCCGCCTCTCTGAAAGATTCTACAACAAGCTTCATAACCTTCCCTTCCAACCGATTTTTTCACTAGGAAAAACCACTCAGCCTCATCTAAACCGCATCCCGTCCAGATTCCCCAAAGATAAATTCCGCCCTCCGTAACTCCTACGCTTTTTCCATATCATAAGCGCCGTTATCTCACCCATTCCACAAACCACCGCAATAATTCCCAAGCACCCCAACCTGATTTATTGTAGAGGAACCCAATGGGGTCATCCTCCCTCTTATTTTTGTCTGTATATTATTGTATACATTATATAACCAAACAATTCTGTAAAGTGGCTATGTACGCTGTATCAGAAAATATTTGAATAAAAAAAAAGAAATTATAATCGCATAATGTGACTATAAATCTATGGTCATTATATCGGGAAGTGTACATAAATAACGATATCTATATAGAAATTGGCATCATACCAAAAAATCTTCGCAATGTAAAGTTCATGTTTTCGAGGTGTATGACAGATGCGTTCGGCAGTCTATTTTTTCTTGCCAAATGGGGTGGACGGGAAGGATTGGGGTAGGTAACTAAAAAGTGAAATGAGAATTCTCACTTTTTATTGGAGATTCGGATTTCCCAGGCATTTCTATGCCCTCCAGGAACGAATGTTCGCTGTGTGTAGAACGTATATTTCGCTCTCGAAAACTGAACTTTTATCTCAAATATCTTCGTAAACGATACACATTATTTAACATATTTCACATTATTAACATGACTTACTTGAAATGATCCACAGTGATGTACAAGCAATGAATGGAATAATAGGTAAAATAATACAATTTGGTGTGAAACTTCATGTAAGACCGAAAGATGTAAACGAATAAAATATTGTGCTAGTAAATAAAATTTGTATAAATCAAATTAATATTCGAATGATATCAATCAAAACCTATATTGGAAGATTTAATTACTATTACAGGAATGATACATTAAAATAAATGCTTTAAGTGTTTCCTATGTTTTCAATATTCTAGGATAAATTAATATGAAGAATATTGAAAGAGTTCTTTGGAAACCATACGTGTATGAAAGACGAGCAGCAAGCATCAAATTCGAATTGCAGTTAATGAACCCACAAGCCTTTGCCTTGTGTTATGGATTGGAAAGTTCTATCTTCTACATTGATTGCTTGGCATCTTCATTTTCACACCATTCTCTTTAAATATTTCTGCACATGTAAGGTTCCAAGCTTAATTATTACATTGCTAACCAATCATTGGACCATGGTTTATAAAGTCGACTCCGGTTATAGTGAACTTCGAGGGACTACAATGTTTGGTTCATTATATACGAGGTTCACTATATTCGATGATGCTAAAATTAAATAGAATTTCTCCATAATTATTTATTTTATTAATATAAGAGATAGAGAAAAATACATTAATAGCAATAACTGAAACATTCAATATCTTCATTTTGCCTTAAAAATCAATTAATTTCAATTGTTTTCTTCGTACTTTTCCATTAGTAATTTCTCTAGATTCTTCTCCAGAGTTCGTGCACTCTCCATTCTTGATTCTTCATTGTCCTCTGGGTCTAAGTACCGTAATGCAGTCTTTATATCCTTCAATGCCTCTAGCACTTTTGGAACACAGTCCCACTCTCCGAGGACCCTTTTACTGGCCCTTATAATTATAAACCGGATTTTTATGTAATTACATTTTTTTGTCTTTCTACGTACCGTTCTCAAAATTGTAATCTCGGTGAATCGTCGCCGTCCTAACACAATATCCAATTTTTTCGTTACATATTTTTACATATTTATTACACTATATTATTTACACTATATTACATATTTTACATATTTTACTATTTTCACAAAATATTTTTATGCTATCAATTTGCTTCATTTTTATTTCATTTTTTATGAAAAAAAGTATTTTTTTTTAAATTCCTACATTATTACTCCGTGGTGCCTACTCCAGGTACGCTACGTGAAGACGCGGTAGGAAGCTGTTACGATCCGGTGCGCTTGCTTCAATCATGTGAGTGGCGGGATGTGTACCTCAACGACTGATTGTGAGATCATATTCACCTTTAGGTGTGAAAAGTATCACTGAGCCCGCGTTTCGTGATCTTTAACTTTAATTTCCTAGACAATTTGGCTTTGGTAACACTTATTCGCATTTGGTAACATTTCCATGAGAATGCCGCAAGCTGCAGTGATTGTTTGCTGGTCGTAGAAATCGCTAGTTTGTACGATGGCTTCTATTGCGTCTAGTCTGGCTGCCAAGCTACGGCCCTCGGTAGCAATAGATGAAGGATTTACTACAGACGGGCAAGTTGAATGGTGCAAAGTGTGAATCAACGGGGACTCTCCAAATGATTTTTAAAACGTTTGCATTATTTTTGAAATTTGTTTAGAAAATTTGTTATAAACGTAAACAAGTATTGTGTAAATGTTTTATTATTAGGGTACTTTAATATTACATATTATATCCGATAGAACATATTTATCACATATTCTTACTGTTTTCAGTACATATTTATGTACATATTTTGACATTCATACTACATATTTTTCCGGTCTCTACTTATGACATACGAAATGTTTTCTGTAGCGGCATGGCGCAAGCGGCTATTGATACTGATCGCTTTACCGCGCGGCACAGCGGATATCATCAGGCTGTGGCAGCCGCGTGCTTCCTGGCGCCTTCGTAGAACTTTATCTCGCGGAGGGGCAAGATTGAAACTGGATCGCGCGTCGCTGTCGCCAGTTGTAGCTCAGGTAGGACCCGACCTTTGTTCCGGCAGTGAAACTGAGTGGTGTAAGGTTATCAGTAAACTCCCCATTCCGCGTCCGCTATCTTCACCTCAGGGGAGACTTCTTCGAATATGACCTTAGACCGACGATCTTTTTTTCTAGCTGCTTAGTGTTGGAATTTGTGGCTCTGAGGCGATGTATTATTTTCCAGGAGGGAATTAATTTCCTGGACGATGTATTTCCCACGTTCACTATAGCCGAGGCTCAGGTTCACTATAACCGAACTTTCATATGCTTGTATGTAATGTTAGTGAAACGGGACCAGTGACTTAAGATCACTATAACCGAGGGTTCACTATATCCGAGTTCACTATTACCAGAGTCAATTGTATTCCGTACGTGTGTGCCATGGGGTTTTGATATGTAGCATGCCTGAGTTCAAAGAAACACAAATGAGAATGTACTTTCGGGGTTCTCTTCCTTATCTTCTTCAGTAATTTTCGTCAACGTGATCATCAATTTCACCCATTTTCATTCTTAATTATGTATGACCCTCTTCTCTAACTATTCCCCCTGTCATATTTCCAATTATCTGTTGAGTGAATTCAGTAATTCTCAGAATTAAACGGTCCCTCATTAAACTGTTCCCCAGAACTTCTCAAAATACACATTGCAAAGTGTTTTGTGATTCATTCAGAATTAACACAATGACAAGATAACGTTGCTTCATTAAATTTAAAAGGAAAAGGAAAAATAACATTGTCGGTTTTACGAATATTTCAATAATTAGATTACCGGTTAATATTAAGTTATGAGTATTAACTTTAAAATAAGACTATTAAGAAGGCACTAAGTGAGGCAATTGATGATCCATGAACGTTATTTTGACTGTTTAATATAGTACTTCAAGCTTTTAAAATATTTTTAAATGTAATAAATGCCAGTGAATATTTTTGTACCCTTTTTTAAAACAGAACTACAGTAATTCCGCTTGGAGTTAATGGAACTCATTTGTGAATCCAAATTATACACGATTTCTTCTTCATTAAGTGTTACTGCAGTACTTTGAAAAACAAACTGAACTTGAGTGCTTCTTTTATACTAGAATTCTTTGCTTTCAGGAATATGTATCAATGATTATGGACGTTTAATCGAACGTAACTTTTAACATTGAATGTTTCATTGTTGACATTGAGATAACACATTAACTGCTTATAAAAGGCCAATTCGAAAGTGGAATCTTGCTTCATTGGATAAATAACCTCTTTGTAATAAAGTTTTTCTCTAGAAGAAAATTAGGTATTTCCCATTAATATTTATCAAGAAAGGTCACGCGATACCCTTTCATTTACGTCAGTTTCTAAATAGCATTTCATCGTTGCGCAAGAGTGAAAGTTTTTTCAAAAATCAATCTTCTTTATGTGACTTCCTCCTGTCAAACATCTGCACGAACTCAAACCGTTAACGCTGCTTTGAACTCTTAGATTGACAAGGAGTGAGGTGGTGGTGTTGTTTCCACTCCCAGAAGTGCCAGCGTTTTCGTGTCTTCGCTTCATCATGAAGTGCACCATTACGATTTTGGGGTCATTTTCTTTCAATAATCCATCGGCCTTTTCTCTCTCTCTCTCTCTCTCTCTCTCTCTCTCTCTCTCTCTCTCTCTCTCTCTCTCTCTCTCACACACACACACACACACACACACACACACACACACTCACACTCACACTCACACACACACACTCACACACACTTTCTCTCTCTTTTTCACTCTCGACCACATACTTCCTCCGATCTGTCACAAGAAGCACCACCTACCTCCAAACATTTGAATAGCACAGCTCTGTAACCTACACTGCGAGTTTTTGATAGAAAGGTAATTTCAGACCGGAAATATTGCGTGCGTCGGAGCTGAGGTGGATCAGAGTTGTTGGTAGGCAACTTTCACAGCTTGTCAGAGGTCACTTGGTATTTTTGCTCATTTTCTTTGAATTTCATTAAACTGCTGTCTGGCGATTTGTAAAAGGAAGTTTGCTGGAACGACGCGAGGTTTTGTGACAGACCCTGGGCGTGAAGCGTGGATGCTGTTGCCAAACTTTTTCCTTCTACAGCCGACACAAAATCCGTCTCATTTCCACACGAGTGGAAATGCGACCGAAGTCTCAAGCGCGCAGGAATACAATTTCAGTAATGTACGGTAAGCATCATATCATGTGGAATGAAAGAAAAACAAGGTTTCAGATGTTGAGAGATTTTTATATTTTATTTTATATACTTCTGGAACAGACCATTTTTAAATTAGTCCCAACTGGTAACCTGTACTAGCAAATATGCTCTTAAACGACACACCCACGCAAGGGTATTCCAAAAGAAGTACGCGAACTGCTCAAAAACAACAAATTAAATACTCTGGTATAGCATTACAATAAATTAAAAATTTTAACAAAAAAGTCTTCACAAATACCGCAACGTATATGGAATACAACATTTTTTCACGTATCAGGAGGAACAAAAGTGTTGCTGTTCTATAACCAAACACGGGAATAATAAATATATAAAAGCGGGCGATCTCTTCTTTGGCACCTCGCTGTCGCAGGGTGAAAACTGTCACGTAATCAGAGACGCCTTGAAAATTTATTCGACCGCCGATCCTAAGGAAATTTATTCGGTATACCAAGTAAGTGATTAGGAGGAATAAGGTATTCAAATATTTTCTGTTTGCAGTCAAAATGGAAACTTGTTTCATTGTTTTTGAATTTTTTTCTAAAACCTGAATATGTAAAGAAACAATAGACACTTTTCACATGGTCGGAGGATGAAGTTTTCTTTCAATTTCTACGCGCATTGTTAATTGGTGTTATACTGCAGCGCGCCAAGAAAGTCTTTCCGCAGTGGCACTTCGCTGGTGAGGGTCCTAGCAACAGAAATAAAGTTCGCAGGACGAGCTGCAGCTTGTAACACATGAAAATGTAAATAGTGTACACTTACCACAATCATAACAGATGCGGGATATGTTGTATCCTTCACTTCTTTTCCAGTGATCTGATTGCTGGCAACATTAATGCAATTGTTAGAAGGAGGTCCAGACTCGATTCGGTGCGGAGAGATTTGCCTGGAGCACTGTAGTAGTAGCCTGCAGAAGCAAACTTTATGCAGTGGAATGTGTAAATAACTGTGTCCAAGATCAGAAAAATAGCCATTTTGAAACGGCACACGTCAAAACTAAAACTGCTATCTTCCTCATCCCATGACTTCGACTACGTCGTAAGCACTAAGAAACTGAGAATGAGAATTTTCCAGCAATATCTGGTGTGAGAAACTGTGGATTAGCGTTATCAAATATTTTCATTTTTCACTGAAAGCTGAAATGTTTCATTGTATTTATCGAGTCTTCCATGCAATCTTATAAAACCATCGACGCCTCAAACATGGCCAGAAGATGCAGTTTTCCGCCAGTTTATGAATATATACAGTCGACTCCGGTTATAGTGAACTCTGATATAGTGAACCCTCAGTTATAGTGAACTTAAGTCACCAGTCCCGATTCACTTATATTGCAAATGAACATAAGAAGAATCTTTTGTAGATAACCTGGACGTCGGCTATAGTGAACGTACGAAATACAACGTCCTCTGCGGAAAAACGATCAGTTTCATTAGCTGCTTGTGGCATTCCGCTACCAAAAGTATGTCTTATATTATTAAGCACGTAAAAGAACCTACGGAGAGTGGGACGGTTCCCACAGTGCAAGAGGAATTGAAGAATATCAACGCCAAGACTGCACTTAGATACTTAGACAAAGAGAACAATGCTGAATCAATTTTTTTTATTTAATTGATTTATTTTTATTTATTTTACGTCAAAAAAAAGAGTTAAAACTGCGTATGACGTGCTATGGGGAAAAGTGAATTGCGTGCAAATTTTCAAAATTCTGTGATCCCTACACTAAGTCATATAAACACTACACTTCACCCAACACTATTAACAAAAACACAACTATCTACTAACACACTAACCTCAAACACCCCATACTAACACTCCACAAATCATCATTACGAACTTCATTACTAACAAACACTACTAACGACAGCCCATTACTAACAATCTAATCTACTAACACCAAACTAACTTTCACCATCTTCTTACAATTAATACTAACAAACTACAAACAGCATCATCCTACTAACATACTAACTACTAACTCACTAACAACTACTAATAACAGATAATATAAAACATTCACTCTAAAATAGGGATGGCTCCTCGATACTTTCGATACCTCGATACCCTCGATACTCGGGTGGAATCGATAGCAATCGATAATTTCGGGAAATGTCTCTATACTTTTTCGATACTTCCAATTATTTATGCCATTCCCCATCTCTTCTGATTTTACGGAAGAATTGTCTTCTCTACGGATTCACTTACAGTCGTTGAAATGAACCAACGCTGCATCGTCTGAGCGCAATGCCCCGCTCTTAATCGCACTCGCGCCTGTCTCCATCTCTTGAGATAGCATGCAATCGCGACCAATTCAGCTTGGGGAAATCCTCCCTTGTGAGCTCCCGGCAATCTAGTGACGATTAGCACGACAAGCAATGCTCGATGATAGCGTTTCTTGCCGGGATACTCCCCTCCTCAGCCCACCGCCGACGCATTTGACGGAGCTCGTGAGTTCAGTTCTGCGTTTTAAAGTGACCGAAAGACGACTAGATTAGTGCATTCCATAAACAAAAAGAGTGAAGTGTGGAATTATTTTGAAAAGAACTCCAAAAATGACAATCGTTCTTTTTGTAGAATATGTAAAAAAAATTCGCCTGATGAAAAATCAAACAATTCTAGCAATTAAAAAAATGTTACATGAATACACCGGGTAGTATTCAGCTCCACCGAACCTCTTGTGTTCTCTCAACCTCTCAACAAGCCAACTAATGCTGCACCGGACGTTGGAATCGTTGCAGATCGTACAAGTGAAGTGGTAGAAAAGTTAATGACCTATGGCCAGTGCTGTCATGATCATCAAGTTCAAACACAAATGAACCAACACTTGTTGATTTTTTGGCCACAAAGAACAAATTTAAATCAGGAGGCAACCGTTCAAAAGCAATAACAAGAAAATTTGCTTACATGATACGCAAAGATACTCAATCGATCAGTATTATTGATAATAATAGATTCAAGCAATTAATTACACATCTTGAACCTAGTGTAGCGTCGTGATGAGTAAGACGACAGGATACTCAAACATGTGCATTTATTTTGTACATTATATACACGGATAACTTAATATTTGTACAGAGCATATATGAACATATATCATCCGCGTGTCGTTTGCGGAAAACAGAAGATGATTCTCATTACAACTTTCATGTGTTGATACGCACCATGGCAATGTGTTGTCATGGTCGTCAAGCGGAACCGTCTCTCATAAAAGGATGAGAAAGTCTACGACGTTACACTAGATACACCATGCCCACAAGAAAATAACAACCCTTTAATCACAAATTCGATTCTCCGATATTTCACTAGTTTAAAAATAATTAAAGTACTGTATATGATTCCAAATAACTCATTTTCAGTATCTACATTAGAAATTTCAAATTAGACAAGCATTTATTGTTCAAATTTTTAATTTATTTTATAGGCATCCTCAAATACCGAACACACGAAAATGCATTGTCATGCGGTCTCTTTATAGGAATATTCTGAAGGGACCACGAAATATCATGCTATGTATACAAAACTACAGCACAAGAGGATGAATTAAATGTGCGAACTTGCTTCGTCCTAATGCAAATGTACTAACTTACTGGAAAAACAAAGTGACTCTCCCCAATTTCAGAAAAAGTGCCGTTTGATTCCTGTGCATTCCATCAGCTACAATGTTTTCGGAGAGACTTTCCAGTACACCTGTATATATATATATATATATATATATATATATATATATATATATATATATAATCTAACGGTCATTTAGCCGTCAGTCATAAAACCCGAGATCGCCAATTTAAATCGGGTGCGCAGAAGAGACCGCAATCGATAGTGCAGGAGAACGAGTCGGTGAACGGGTCGGTGAACGAGTCACGAAGGAAAGAGGAGACGCGGGTCGGAAGCAGTGTGAAGAGGGTTGGCACATGGCGTGCACAGGCTGTGCGGTGTGCGTAATACAAGGGAGTGCAATCGTGAAGCATTGAGAAGTAAATTCGCGTGGAATTATTAACGAGTGACTAGAGGATTGCTAAGAGCAGTGGACAAAAGTATTACATTAAATGCATTGTGAGCCGAACGTTTATAAACGAAAAATACTATAGTGAAGTGAAAGCATGTGGTGGACAGATACACGTGGGCCATCAGCCATCTATGTGTGGTGAAATGAACAATTCTGAGACAACGCTCCACCATAAGAATACCGCATTCATGCACCGATCTCAGAAGTGTGTGGTTAAGTAGCGGAGTACTGGATTCGGCACGGCCGCCACGTGGACAGCACGCCGGCAGCAGGGCGAGTGTTTCATCAGCTTCGCGGCGTCAAGGACACGGGCGGAGACGGCTGTATTTCTGCGTCAGGAACGCGGGAATCATCAGATAAGTAGCGGAATTTGCAACATTCGTGGAAATCGGGTAGAACTATTACATTAATACCGATTATAGGGTACTATGAGGAATAGAATACAATGATGAACATTTACGAAGATACAAAGCAGGAAGAATAGATCATAACCGTGTTATGTTAGCTAATAAAACAACACTGAACGTAGAATTAATGGGTATTAGAATATTAATATGTCATTATGTATTTGAGTGTGGGAGCTCCCAGATGGTTCAATATGTTCCAATAACATGGATAAGAAAAGATGTTAATTTATGTCAATACAGTGCAATTCAATAATGAAGATTCATGTATTTATTACAATAATATTTTCATTGTCTTTGTTTTTCAATGAATAAATGAATGATTACAAAGGGGTAAATTGGCTATTAATGAATTACATGAGAAAAGTAGCAAAATCCAATGCCAACCTGACTAAGGCGCTCCCCCCTAAAATGATCCCCTGTCCGTTAATCATTTCTGACAATAGCATATCTTGCTATTCAAAATTTTAATATGTTGTCAGAACTTGCTCGACCAATTTGTATCCCTAATTTAAGGGAAATGAAGTAAGTACAGTCACAATATATATATACATACATATATATCAAAAAAGAAATAGAATGGACCCAGAAAGAGTTAAAATGTTAGTCTTCTTTAATAAGAATCTTTAAAAACTTTAAAAAATGCATATTCATCTCAATAGTTTTTAAATATTAATACAGTACATGTACGCATGTGTGAAGAACAAAATATATCCTTCCAATTCTGATTGAACCACTTTTGCTGCTGAGTCTTTAAAGCAGTATCGTATCCAGTATCGACGCTCTTAGGTAACGGTATCGAATATCGAGAAATTCAGGTATCGACACATCACTACTCTAAACAAAACTTTCAAATTGCTTTCAAAATAACAAATACAAGAAAACTACACTACACTCATCTCCTAAACTAAATTCTCAAATAAGAATCTTCCTCATCACCCCTTATACATCTAATTCCAAATAGTTACATATCACTACATCAAAATTAAAAGGGCAAACTTTAAAAATTACCTACCAACAACAAACTCACTCACTGAAAACAATAATTTTGTAAACACTGTAAATATTGTAAACACTTATAGTTAATCTCCACTCTCTAAAACTGTAAATGTTGTGTTAACTGTGTATGTGTAACTGCAACTGTATGCTGTAAATTATTGTATTGTGTATGTAACTTGGGCTGTAACTAAAATGTGAGTAATCGTATTGTATAGTATGTTATCGAAGTGTCTATCTATTTCAATTGCTCAATTTTCTAGTGTTTATTCTATTTCAATTATACTATTTCATTTGTATTTGTATTTATACTGCTGTATTTCTATTGTACTGTCTAAGCTATCAAAGAGTCCATTGACTCCAAATTAAATTACATTGTTCTATATTATAAAATGTAAATAATACAAGCAAATAAATCTGGTAAGCCCGATTGAATCGGAAAATGACAAATATAAAAGAAAACAATAGCAAAAATAAATTGGGAGCAGTAGATAAAATATAAAAAAGCAACAACAACAAAAAAAGCACCAAACGCACACGGAAGAGGAAATTGCCAACAAAAAACAACATTTTTCGGGATAACCGAGAAGTGTTGACAATAACTTGAAGCAGTCGTCCAAAAAAAACCTCTAAACAGCGCGCGGATGAGCTCCTCCAAGGGGAGTACGTAGACCGCAGGGCCAGAAGAAAACGACCTTGTGTGTGTGTGTGTGTGTGTGTGTGTGTGTTGAGAGGTGGCCTTCCGACTGACTGGCTGTTTCAGCCAATTGTAATCGCCCCCCACGCATATATAATGTCGAGCTCTGAGCACTCCAGCGCAGATCAACCCTGAGGAAGATCACGAAAAGGTGGTCGAAACGTCTGGAACACAGCTCGCGACGCGGCGTCATCCGGACAACCAAGATCATTTACTCTTCTCTAATAATTATTCTAACCTAAACACAGTATACCAGGCAGTCCACTACAACCTGACCTCATTAAATGATTTTTCGAGAGGAATTTGAAAAAATAGATTACGTTCCGAAGTCTTCTCGAATATCTTTTCCAGTAATTGTTGACAGTCTCTTGTAGTTCTATACACCGTGTGTAATGTAGTTTAGTATAATAAGGTATAATGTAAGCTATCACACTATATCAAAAAGTATTGTGATACTGAAGTATGTGATTATCCAGCATTAAATAATAGCATTATATAGAAAAGGTACCATTGATCGAGTAGTTACCGACGTCAGATAACCCGCTCAAAGGACTTGTAGCTACGGCATCACCTTCACTGGTCACATTCATCACAAACCATATGATACAATTGGCAGTGCAAAAGGGCAAATATAGCGTTTGAGCTAGTCAGAAGAAATAAGTAAATTGTAATGAAGGGGAAGTTATGGAAAGAGCACGTGAACTTACTAGGACTTTCTGAATATAAAACATTTATTACAAGATTTTACCATTAAACACCTGATGTCAGTTTCAAAATACAAATCAATATGTATATGTAAAAGTACATTACAATTACAGTGGCTGAGTATATTTAAGAAAATAAGCGATTGATGGGGGTTCGCGTAATTCCTTTGATTTAAAATGATCTTTGAATGAAGTAACTAAAATAATGAGTGAGTAAATCATATTACATATTAATTAATTAGAGAAATAATGACTTATCGAAGAGGATCCAATTAAGGATAGCCGCTAGGATTCGCGAAGATAAAATGTATTTTATTGTGTATTCAGTATGTTATATTAAATAAGCGCTGTCAATAAACCTAGTCTCAGCGTCATGAATGGCATAATACGTTCAAGAACCCCCAGCAGCGACCATTGAAACAAGGGAAAGGGAATTACATTGGCGCGAGTGCGTGGCACTGAAGGCGCGGTGAGCGTGAACGATCGTCGCTCATGTGTCAGCACTCTCCGGAGGCAACCGGTTGCAGAAGCGCTCGAGCGTCCACTGCTAGGCGGCAGGTAGCCGATCGCCCGCGGGCAGTCCTTCTTCTGTAGAGCTCATACCTCCAGATAATAACAAATATACTTGTGTGGTCGTTACTAAAGGAAACGCAAACCACAACAGAAATCGCATCATTATCGTAAAAAAATGTCACTACTACTCAGTCGCACTCACACAGGCTTTAGTCCTTGTATTGCTCAGTGAGTAGCGAGAGCGGTTTATGCATCTATGAGTAGTTGTGTTACACATTTCCAACTCATGCACATTTTACACATCACAAACGACACGGAACATTCGCCTCCTAGTTTAGCTGTGCATCCCTATTATTTCTTCTGCGATATCTATTTCAGTACCGTCATTGTTTTTCCTGATTGTTTGTGTGAAAAGGACCAGCATTGCAAGATGAAAAGAAGTAAAAGGCGCGTAGATACTTATTCTTGAAAAAATAAAACAATTTTTTTCTTTAAAATAAATACACCAAGCTAAATTTACAATAATGCGAGAGCACTACTTTCAAAACCCAAAAATGTATGAAATTTATTGGATGTCCTCGAAAGTGGGATTAAATGTTTAGTTTGTAAGTGAATTTGAGGCGTTGTTTCGTCGTATGTATTTATTTTAGCATAAAGCTTTTTCGGCCGCATTGCGGCCATCTTCAATGCTATTCTAAGGCGGCTGGGGGCCTCGGTCCAAACAAGACAACTGCCTAAGTTATCTTGTTTGGACCGAGGCCTCCAGCGGCAATGCGGTCGAAAAAGCTTTATGCTAAAATAAATACATACGACGAAACAACGCTTCAAATTCATTTACATGATGCAAATGTCGTTAACGCCGCACCATTTCCTACCAAATGTTTAGTTGTTTCATGCAATGCAAATAATAAATCCCGCTGGAATAACTATTTTATTCTTGCTTAGCAACGGAGTTAGACTAATTAAAATATCAGCGCTGAATTTGACTCTAAGACTGAAACTAAACAGGAGACAGCTAATTATAAACTTAGTTTAAAGAGTAAAATTATTGGGAAAGAAAATGAGAATTCCGTAAATAGCTGAAATCCAAATAATAGTTTTGATAAATTTTCACATAAACCACAGATTCGTAAGGAACGTGTTCTAATGAATAGATGGCATCTACACTGATTGAAAAATGTTTCAAGAGAATTTGCCACTATGATATACATAATTTATGCAATATGGATATTCACGAAAATTGTACTTAATATTTTCTATAATTGTAATGTACTCTTATAATAGTAGTATCTTTTAGTTTCATTTTACAATATACTAATACAAATATCGGGAGAGCAATCGCATACAGCCTATCCAAGCAGGCGTTGCTTCCCGACGGGGAATTACGAAAATTACACAAGCAGACGCGTAGGTCGGCACCAAACTTCATATTCCAGAGGACAGGGAACACCGCTACTTCCAGGTACCACAGGACTTACAACCAAAGTTGATGACGCGCCCGAAAACACTAAATAGTGACTCAACATCGCTTTCCAGATTTTCCCCATTCCCCTGCTCCTCTGCAAGGCGCTTCCAAGACTGCGAAGATAGTCGTGGTTCCTGGTTGGGAAATGCAAGCGACCATCCGGACCCTGAACTTCACGTTCCTCAGCGAGTAGGCGGTTTTGTGCCGGCCATTGGGCGGGATTGGGCGTGGGGTACGGTAGTCAGCATCCCCTGTGCAGCAGGGCGACGTACTCTAAACCCACAGATAAAAGTCCAGACGGGGAACACGAGCCCCCCTGTCAGGATTGCCCAGGCTTCGGCTGACTCACGTCGATACTCTCGAGGGGGGAGCAATGAGGGTTGGGGGCCACGAGCCCCTCTGGGTTTCGACCCGGGGGCCCAAAGTTGGGCACTTGGCTTCGTCGTGGCGGTAGCCTGATACTCTGGGCAGAGATGAGGGACTTGTCCCGGCGACGTGAGTAGCGCATTGTTTTGTCTCCGGTACTAGCCAGAATAGCTAGGAGGTCTGTGCTGGCAGGGCGGTCCGACCCAGGCATTGAATGGGGACGTTGCCTTGAGGACAAACTGCGTTACGGCGGGATCCGGATACCAGCCTGTCGTTGTATTTGTATGTCGGCGGGGGGTGAGGATAAGAGCTGAAGCTCAGGTGTCCATCTGAGGCCACAATATGTAAATTGAAAAATATCAAGACTAATCGTATAAGATAACATAATGACCAAAATTGATGACCGAAGATTTAAGATTAGAATTTAAGGTTAATATAAATTCTACCAATCATATGATGTAGTAAATATGATACCGAAGTATGTGCAGACTTTCACTAACAAATATATTTAAAAAATCGCCTTCCGGTTTTTCCCATCCCCTCTCCCTCTCCACCTCATTGTGTCATCGTTCTGGTGTCGCAGCCCCTCTTCGCTGAGCTCCCATCCACCTCCCCGGCGGCGCCACGCCCCTTTGGAAGGGGAACACGTTGGATCTCACAATCCAAAATAGGGGGAACACCGCCACCTCCCAGACAAAACACACACCTCACTGACAAGACTAATGGTCAAAGTTATATATTGGGGTATTCGTTCATTAATTATAAACAATCAAAAATAATGAAAGGATACCCCAATAATATAACTTGAAAAATATAAAGTCAATCATTTAAAATAACATAATGAAGTTGTTGAGGCGCCCTAAAAGTCCAAATAGTGACTCGACGTCTCCTTCCAGTCTCATAGGTGCTGTGTGTGATTCATGTGTAGTTAGCTATACTTGTAAAATCAGAATTCAAGTTTCATATTAACCTACCACCCATCCTCGACGGCCAAGATCGCTAAGAGCGTGTACCGACTCTGCATTTTGGTCCGAAGAGTCGCGGATTCGCATCCCATCTTGAGCATGGTTATTTGTCCCTCGTCTCTCAAGTATGTGCTTGATGGGCGGAGGGCTTCGCGTTCTGCTGACCTCAGATCAGAGAAGCCCGCAAGTGTGTTGATGTCTGGTTTATGGTCGAATATGCGTTCCATCGGGACAAAAAAGATAACACGCTGTCGGCTTGAAAATGCCCTAGAAAAAATTAAGTCTACCACACATATGATGTAGTAAATATATACAAACTAACCTACATACATATTTTCATTAATACTTTTTTTTAAATCGCCTTCCTGTTTTCTCATCCCCCTCCCCATCTCATTATATGATCGTCTCGGCGCCGAGTCCCAACTCTCCACCCGTTGGCGCCACGCCCCCTCGGGAGGCAAAGCCGCTTTTGCGCCGCGCGAGAGGACGGCGGCGGTGGTGGCGCGGCCGCAGTGGGACAGACCCGCCGGGCGCGACGCGTCGCTCGCACCGCGCAGCACCGCCGTCCTCGCTGCCCACGCCGCCGCCGGTTTAATTAAAGTTGGCGATTATTCGTGGGCTCCTTCTAAGCCGCAGGGTCGCTCGCGCGCTCGCCCCCGGCGACCGGCGGACGCGTCCGGCAGTCACCCCCACCTCTTTCCCGACAGAGTCCCAACAGGACTCGTATCACTCGGTCCGAGATCCCGCGCCACACTGTCCCGACCCGTTTCTGCTGCTGGCCCATCCTGCCCCCTCGCCTCCGATGCTTGCCGGTATGTTCGGTTTTGTTTAGGTTTTTCTCTACTCCAGCATGTCGTCACGTCGCGACGTGACGTGTCGTTACTTTTGTATCTACTCTACGTTCCTTTTCTCCATATCTCGTCGCTTCATGTTCTGTCCCATCAAGTTCCATCCCTCCATGTCCGTGTCCCGTGCCTCCATGATTAGTTCTTCCCATGTCCCGTCCCTTCCCTGACCCGATCAGTCCCCCCATGTTCCTTCCCTCTATGTCTCAATCTTCCATGTCAGGTTCCTCCATATTCCGTCTCTCCATGTCCCAACTTTCCATATACTATCTCTCCCTGACCCGATCATTCCCGTCCCCTTCTATCTCGTCTCGTCTCTTCTCGACTTCTCCCTCATTCCCCCTTTCCCCCCAACTCTTCTCTGTCCGGTACCTTCTCTCGTTCCTATCTATCTCATTCCTTCGAATCTCACCCTTTCCTGTTCCGTTCCATCCATTACCGTCCTTTCCATGTCTTTTCTCACCTCTCCTCACTCCGTGTTCTACCTCTACCTGCCCTGCCATGTTCCTCGCCTTCCCTCACCACCTCCCCCTCTCTGCCCCACCTCTCTCCGACTGACTGCTTCCCTCCTCTCCTAGGCTCGCCTCCCGCGGCCCGCGCGCCGCCAGGGCGAGCGAAAGTGGATCCGTGTGGATGGCGCGCGGTTGGGCCTACGGCAAAGGGTCGGTTGGCTGCGCCACCGTATCCTATCAGCTCATCCCGCAGCGGCGCGGTCGGCGAGGCTCAGCCGCTCCTCGTAGATGCAGTTACGCTCCAACTCGGACGCGCGACGAACACGAGTGAGGCTTTCCCTCAGTCGCTGTTCGGCCTCGCGCGCTTGTTTTAGCTTTTCTCCCTTTGCGACACGGTTTCCATCTGTCGGCCTGCTCTCTGTAATTCTGCTTCTTAATACATTCTATTCGGGATTTTCACAGTTTTTGTGATATATCTATATATATCTATATCTATATATATATATATATATATATATATATATATATATATATATATATATATATATATATGTGTGTGTGTGTGTGTGTGTGTGTGTGTGTGTGTGTGTGTGTGAGGAGAGAGAGAGAGAGAGAGAGAGAGAGAGAGAGAGAGAGAGAGAGAGGTGGAGAGAGAAAGATCATTTCGGTACGTATTTCCACTTCAATCATTTCTTCGCGCTCAGTTTTTCCAGTATCTTTTCTGTTCTGTTTGTGGTTGTTGTTTTTTCCTTCTCGCAATTGGGGAAAATCCCATAAGTGGACATGTAAATCGGCGCCGAATCTTGCCATCGAACGGAAGAAGATAACCGCCACCTCCCATGATGAAAACATGCATTACCCTTGCAGCTTCATTAACCAAAGGAGGTAACGCGCGTGGCAACACCAATCAATCAATCAATCAGTCAGTTAACGGTAGTTTAACCCCGCGCATTAGCATTTTCATGTCTTTCCAGTAGATGAAGCGATTCGGCGGGGTGTGTTCGCGCTGGTAGGTGGCGGACTCGCTGCATCCGCCCGGGAGAATTGAGCACGAACTAAGAGGATTCGGGCACATGTGCGTGACTAGGCGTCGGAGGCAGCCATCGGCGCCGATCACAGCTCTGCTATGTACAAGTAATGAACAGACACCGCAACGCGACACTGTGAATTCAAATAATGGTGTTAAAGCGTATTTTTTGCAGGTTAAGTTTGCTTTTCAATATTTTACCTTCTTCTTTTACGTACACTGGTTATTTTGGCTTCAGTCTGGTTCAGTCTTCTTCAGGATAATCTGGTAACTGATGAAGGATGTGAACATTAATTTGCGTCGAAAATTATGCGTTGCGCAGCCTCAAGGTTGTTTTATGTTATTCGAGAACACCGAAGTCTGGACCCTCGTCACCATTTTGAACACGCTCATAGACAACTGTATTCTAAAATATTCTGAATGTCGATTGCTTAGGGCATAAATATTGAATGCTCGCCCACAGTCATTTTTGAGTTAATATCATTTTTGTAGACCCCTCGTTCATATTTATATAGTGAACAAACATATGCCCATGTAAGAGGATCATGCTTTTTTCCACAAACCAAACCTTGTTGCCCCATAAGTAACTGCACCAAGTACAATCATAAAAAAGATAATAATTATTGTTATTATTATTATTGTTAATAATAATAATTATTATTATTACAACTAACTGCAGTAATTATGAGAAACTAATTATATTATTATTATTATTATTATTATTATTATTATTATTATTATTACTATTTCTTTCTTTCTTCGTTAGTGTCATTTCGGGACCAAGAGAAATTTTCAACACTTTCAAGTTGCTCTTTCTTCTTTCTCCAGTACTTTATCTTCTCACTATGTTTCATTTTCCTCCCTTCGGACCATTTTGCATCAGTTTATTATTATTATTATTATTATTATTATTATTATTATTATTATTATTATTATTATTATTATTATTATTATTATTATTATTATTATTATAAGTAACTGCACAAGAAAAATAATTATATTAGAACAGTATATCCTGTCCTGCCATTTCATAGTTCACCAATTTACCGTTAACGCTGATTTAGGATGGCTCCTCACTTTCGGCATTAGGCATTGCTTGCTGAATGCCGAGCGCCAAATATTCGGTGCTGACAAGGAGTGTCAGTCTTTTAGGCGCATTAAAGTGCAATGAGATTTCGGGCAATAAGCGTTCGGAGATCTCTAAGCAATTGTTCGGTTTTTGTCAAGTAATAACAGTTTGTGATTTTGAATTCGACACGACAATCCAAAGAAAGCAGTATCAATTTGGTAAATCTGACAGGCACGGAATGCCTGTTTATGTTTCAATAATAGCTGCCAAGGGTATTATGTTTTACATCTTCGATAATTTATAATAAATACATTTTCTTAGAATTTAAGGATACGTGGAATTTAAAAATATGTACTGTGCAACTGGGTAAAGAAAACTAACATGTTTTTCGTAATTTATTTTCATTAATAACGTCTTGTGTTTTTATTTGTTTACTAACTACGTCAGTAAAACACAGAAAAATGTATCCCTTTGTATCACTAATTTTTGCTCTTTATATAATGATGTTATTTCAGTCATATTCTTGAGTTTGTATTGAATTTATCTAAAAATGTAACAGGGTTTGACGTACTTTGGTGTTATATTTGAAATGAATATATATTCAGTTCATGTAAATAAACTTAATTATAAATTGTATGATTTTACCACAATTCATTCTTACGTTATATCAATACATTGTAACTAAAGTGAGCTTGTGCTATCAGTATAATTTATGTAAAATTAGGACGATTATATTTGAAAGTATTTATTACCATTTACAAAATATTTAAGTTTCAATAAAGTAAAAGAAGGAAAATGCATAATTAAAATAACAGTCTCCCACATTTGGCAATATATTTAATTTGAAAATAATGGATAACAAGAATCAATATACGATTGTAGAAATGAAGAAGAGATTATGATTTGGTAATGATTTCATCTTTAAATTATCAATTAAATATATTAGACTCTCTGTCGCCTCACACTTCATCAGTTCTACACATCTAGAAATCCGTTTCTCAAAGGTTATGTACTTGGGCTTTTCGGGCAACAATTCCAGTACCTGCTATAGATCATATTGTAAGTATATGTAATTTTATTGGCTAGGAGAAACAGTTTGCTAATGATTACTTCAACAGTGTTAACTCTATTCTTTTCTCAATTAGTGCGAGTTACAGTAGAATTAGATACTCAACTCTGAAAAGTAAATATAAAACAATACTTCATGAAAAGTGTACTAGTATGAAAAAGAAAACAAAAGAAAAGTGAATTATTAAAAAGTAACACACATTTGTTACTGAAGGTCATTTTCATTTCAAAAATTCATAAGTGTGGCATTTTTTAAAGCCGAAATACGTTGGTCTGCTCGCGTCATATTTTCGAGACTTTCATTTAGAAAATATTATTTTTGCAAGTGTTTTGCAACAATTGTTGCCTTTTCAAGTGACATTTTGAAATAATTAAGCGCAAAGATTCCCAGAACAAGAAAGTAAAGAAAAAGAGTTAAATACCTTTTGGCGAACTGATTTGCATGTCAGTTGTGGAAGTCCCTCACGCATCCTACAGCAAAAAAGAAAGGATATCTTTAGCGTTCTTGTGCAAACAAAAAACGCCCCAGGAGCTTTAATAGTTTGCAACTCTACACGTCTCTGTAGCACAGCTCAAGGCAGCTCTTGTAAGAGGTCAGACCAAGAAGCAGGGAGCAAAAAACGTGAAGCTCTTCCTCTTCTTCGTTATCGATTACTTTATATGGCTTTTATTTGTCTACCCGTATATAAACACAGGGGGACGGAGATAAAAAGGAACAGATGAAACCTTAAAGAAAACCTACTCCTTATGTATCACGGAGAACGAAAACAAGAGCTGGAAGAACAATGTGGGAGATAAGGGTCAGGGCAGGCGGGCGGAGCTCCGGTCGGTCGGCCGCCAGGCCGCCCTGCTCGCCGGGAATAAAACAAAGGGGCAGCGTACATGCGCATTGATCGTCCGACGTTTAGCCGTATGGCCAGAGTCCCTGGGATACGCAGACGGCCTGCGAAGATAAGCAACGGGGGATGAAAAAGACATAACTGAACTGCGATAGAAATCCCCCTTCTGGGAAATCGGGCCACGAGAAGAATGCCATCTACTTCTTGGGTTATTTCTCTTTGTAGCGAGATAAACGAAGAGAGGGTGCGTTTAACGAAGTACTGCCGTCTAGGAATTTGACAGTTTAATGAACATACTTTTGGGGAGATTTGGGCCCTGAGCAATGAATTTTGGCTGTGGTTATGCATAAGCCATCATCGTAGAAACGAAGGAAATTTATCCTATAATGAAATCTTATTCAATAGAAGAACGGAATAAAATGTTTACAGAAAAATAACGGGACGAGAAAACCTACAAAAATATGCTATTAACTTAAAAAAATCATGAAAATTATGATCTTCTCTTGTAAATGAGTATATTATTTTATTAAAACCTAGGATGATAATAATTATTCAAACCATATTCATATTAAGCTCATACAATTCCTTACAGGCAATGGCCTCTTGAGTCAGAGATAGCCTCTGAGTAGCCATCACAGCAGCCAGAGACAGTTCTGATGTTCGAACCATAATTGCGGCCACTTATGATATTCGAGCAATAGATGTTAACATATTATATTATTTTTCTGCTATATATTTCTTCCACTAGCCGCTTATCTCTGGATCATAACATTGTGTTCGTTTAAACTGGACGTATTCCTAAATGTAAATAAAAGAGGTTGTCTGGTATCAATAATATGTATACTTTAACTTAAGATCTTTTGGATCGCGCAGCAATCATCATCGGAGCTATCTGAAAAAAATACAGGAATACATAAAATATAAGAATTTAAATTACACAAATTATTTACAAATAACCTTGAAATGCAATTCTCCTTGAATCATCTAGAAAGTTTTGGTAGCATTCTTTCCAAGCTTGATGCAAAACTCGAAGTCATATCGTTGTTCAAGCGAACGCATTATCGCGCCGTATTACAAGTTGAAAAAAACACTTCACATATCTTTCCGTTCACACTGCTCGGAGGAAAGTGACGACCGGCTGCATTGAAAGGGCAGACCACTTACCACATTTCCCGATCAATTTTACCGCGCTGCCATGGATAGTCGCGTCACAATAAAATCATGCACACTACTTTTATAATAATTCCATCCTGTTTAATAGTTCTAAGAGTGAAATTAATAAGACGCTTTTATCAAAACAAATGTTTGACATCCAATCACGGAAAACACATAAAAGAAAAAATCCAAACAAATCATCCATTGTAACCATGAACAGAGGAGGATGACTCAGTAACAACAGACTCTGGGAAAGTGAGGAGGAGCGCAAGTTATTTTTCGCTGAAATGCAGTCGAAGGAGTAGTCCCAGAAGCAGTGTTGCAAACTTTCACTTTTCTCTCGGTGCCTTGAGCAGCAGGGTTGTGCTTTATACTGATCACCCGATACCATGAGTAATTATACCCCTTTACATGTTATGCATTATACCATGTTACATGCAATTGTACATGGTACATTCAATATTTTTTCGTTTCTACTTACGAATAATTCATTTTTTTTACAAATTCACGCCCATTTTTTCAACCCGAGGTATGCAATTCATGATATAGTATTGCCTCTGAAAAATATCTATTTTAGTGGGCCTTGCATTGTTTTTATTTCCACAAAATATTTGCAAATGGTAGGTACTGGACATATTGGATAAACTATTAGAAGCTGACCAATGCGAGAAAACATTACTTCCCACGAAAAGTAAAGACAGGTATGAGAGAGAATATATGTATAAATATTGGGGGAAAAACTAGTCATCTCTGACACACTTTTGGTATAACTTTCTTTTCAGAACTCGTAAACACAACTGTTTACATTTTTAACATTCGTAATCCTAAGATCAAATGTTTTACATGTAAAACATTTAATTTATTCACATTAAATATTTTATGTTGTGCCATAAGTCAGCTAGCTTAACGTTTACTTCCCCAATTTAGTTTTATTCATTTGTTATATATATATATGTAGTTATATGTGATGTAGATTTTTGTTTGTTTCATGGTCTACTGCAAATACCTTGGATATATTTTCTTAATTACATGATTTGGCTCCGTATCTGAACTCTGATTGGCAGTTGTGTCGTTTTAATTGCACGTTTGAATTTTAATTGCAGGCATGCTATTAACATATAGAAAATAAACGATTATTGATGGGATTAATGAGCATATTTAGCCAGGTAAACCAAAAAGTTATAATTATATCAATATTAATCTTGAATGATCCCTTGGGGAATACAATCAACTCCGGTAATAGTGAACCTCTGGAAACTTACGTGTTCGGTTCACTGTATTAGAGGTTCACTATATCCGATGACATTATAATTAAATAGCATTTCACCACAATGTTTCATTTTATTAATATACGGAGACAGTAAAATACATTAACATCCCGAGCTGAAAATTTCAATATCTTTATTACTCCGTAAAAAAACAATTATTTTCAATTGTTTGCTTCGTACATTTTTTACTTTCTCCTATACGTACATATACTCGTATACGGAGTAATATACGAAGTACAGAGAAAGTAATGTAATGCTGCACAAAAAACCAGCGGATTTTCGTAGGAAAAAAATTCATTGCCGGGCTCTGGTGGCGAAAAAGTGCATAAAACCAGTTGCTAAATTAAGAGAAAAAATTCTCTAACACGTGGTGTAGCCAGAATCCCTGTTTTGTGGGTCTTTGATGAAAAACCAATTGGAAGCAAAACGTCCGTCCGTCTGTGCGTCCGTCCGTCTGTGAACAGTACTAGCGCCTAAACCACAAGTACGATCTTTTCCAAATTGAAGAATCCTATGTCGATCTGGCACTAGTTGAAGCTTTGAAAGTTTGAAAAACATTCTTTAAAATTTGTGGGTACTTTACATGAAGCCCCCCAGATATTTTCAAAATTTTCTCAAAAACGGCTCCAAATTTTTTCTTCAAATTTCATATAATAATAGAGTAAAATACATTTAAAAAAGTGGCATATGTCTGATTTTCACCGTTAACTTCGAATTTTCGAAAATTGCAAAAGTTTATATTTTTTTTTGCGTTTTCCTACAACTCCAAAATTGACAGATTTTTCCTTAAAATGAAATTTACTGTGCATAAAATTCTCACGTTCTTTCAATAAGATCACGTACATTGTTTCGGAAATTTTAGAATTTTTCGTGCAATAGTACATGCAATATTTGCAATTTAAAAAGACAAAACAAGATTTTCTCAAAAACGGTTCAAAATTTTTTCCTTATAGTTTTGGTAGGGTTAGTGCCAAACAAACCCTATGCCTTCACATAAACGCTATATTGCTGTATTCTTTTGCTTTTTCAAAATTTTCAAAAGTTTTTTTTTTACTTTTCTCTCACGTCTGTAATATTTACATTAAAAACAGTTTCTTCACATTGTTATATTAATGAGTACATGTGCTTTAAATAATGTCAAATAAAGTTTCTCGAAAACTCAACCGTTTTCTGTACAAATGAGCTCAAAATTCTGTATTTTCCGTAACGCTCAAACGCCATTTTCTCAAAAATGGCTCCGAATTTTTTCTTCAAATTTTTCCAATAGATAGTAGTATGTACGCTGTTTAACATGACGTAATGTTCGATTTGGTGTATTCATTTTTTTCATAAATTACACAAATGTATTTTTTTTTAAAAATACCTCTTAACCCGTTAATATGGACATTTTCATCAATTTGTATAAATTATTACAATTGCGAGTGGAAGTGCTTTAAATGATTTTAAATAAACTTTTTGGAAACTCAATAGATTCCTGTGAAAAACAGCTTCAAATTTCGCATTTACAGTAATGCTTAATGGCCATTTTGTTTTAAACCGCTTCAAATTTTTCAATGAAAATTTCTATTAAGGACGCGTTTTTACTCTTCTTTAATATTCTTGAAGTAATATTTCGGCTGTACTACTAGGAAAGCAAAAAGTTTCAAGAGAAAATTTTAAAAAAATATATACTTTGGGCGACGATAGATGGCAGCTGGCCAATGAATGGAGCAATACCTTAAAGCCAGACCACACCAAAGAAATTAGAAAACTATACTACGAGAAAGTCTGTGCCATTCTGTAGCTCCTCAGTTCATTTGTAATTTCTCTAGATCTTCCCCCAGAGTTCCTGCTCTGTCCATACTTGATTCTGCCGTGTCCGTGACCTCCAAGTATCGTAATGGAGTCTTGACACCTTTCTATGCCTCTTGCACCGTTGGAACACCGTTTCACTCTCCAAAGGCCCCTCTACTCACCTAATAACACACGAGATCCAATTGATTTCCACGATTTATTTCCTACGTTTACCATAGCCGAGCTAGAGGTTCACTATAACCGAATCTCCTTATGCTTATTGGTAGGGAATGGATTTCCATGTAATTACATATTTTTACAGGAACTAGATACTTGCATTCAATAATACTTTTTAGAGTTTACAAGACATCCTGAATGAATTAGAACTATTTTTATTCTACATATTTTTACATATTTTCGTATAAATACATATTTTTACATATTTTACTTATTACTAAATATTTCGTTACATTTAAATACATTTATACATTTTAATTACATACATTTATACATTTATACATTTTAATTACATTTAATTCATACATTTCGTTACATTTTAATACATTTATAGAAACAGAACATTTCAAATGCGCGTTTGCAATATATGTTGCGAAATCATCTTTCTTACAAATCAAATGTGATGCTGCTGCCCTTCTCTAACCACCATAATTTTGCCATGAATTGTCAAACTGACCCCTTCCCCCTGCTTTCTGCGTTCTCGGAGTCAAGGGTGAGCGGATTTTTGTGAACAAAAGTAATTTCAACCACGTGCTTGCTCATGTTTCAAGCAGCACATTTGTTACTCGATAGAAAACTAACAAATATTTTTTAAACAAAATTGTCTTCCGCGTTGTTCGATTTCGGGGGCGGGGGGATTCCCTTTATTCCCCTTTTCCGGGATCCATAACTGGTTAAACGGTACTACTATTCACTTGAGCATCGGCCCCTCGTAAACATAAACACTATAAACATATTCTACATTTCAAATAAAATTCTTATGAGTGGTGAAGACGCGTACAATTACATCTGTAGAGGTAGAACCTATTTTCAGCCACTCCGATTCCTTGTTAAGAACTGATCGGCCACGTTCTACGCTCGGAAAATACTTGTAAAGAACAATTTTAAACACATTAATGAATTTTTATTTTACATATTTTCGATTTTTTCTTACATGGTTTGGAAAAAATAAGTACTTCTATATGTACATATTTTGCATTTTTTATTACAATAAATTCTGTTCCGTACTTATTGGTAGTGTAAGTGAAACGGAACCAGTGACTTAACTTCACTATAACCGACGGTTCACTATATCCGAGTTCACTATAAATGGAGTCGACTGTATTTAGATTCTAAGTGTTCCAAAAGTCATATGTTCTTCTCTTGAAACATCGCGTGCAGTCTGATTATCTTAATGACGTAATACACTATTTTATAAATGCAATTAATACACGTAGTTACTAGTGACCTCTTGCAGCACAAATGCTGCTGTCGCGCGTGTGAAAAATGTGGTAATGGAGCAGCAGAAATTAACTGTTCTCAAACGGCACTAGTTAAAACAAAAACTTCTTTTTTTTAAGCGTTACTCTATAAGCAGTGGCACAGTGAATATGAGAATGTAGTCATACAATCAGGTATGAAAAATCGAAATGTGAAATCTGATATTTGGATTTTTTCTGTCAAATTGAAACCATTTCATTGTTTTTGTATTTCTCACATGCTGCTCTCATATGCTGCTTAGTTTTCCTTTAATTCATGTATGTATTTGAAATTAGTTATATAGATTATTACTAAAATTATTATTTAATATCAATTTCAACTTGAGTTTTAAAATTATATAAAGAAGGGGTATTTTGCATTAAATTAAAATGTACGTTCGTCTCAATATGAACCATGCGTCACTAGCATTTCTCATGAAATGGACATGCGATTACAAAGCGGAAAAATGAAATAAAGCTAAATGAGAATGATAAAACACGCACACAAACAAATTCAATACGTAGAGCGTCGAATATTATGGACCGGGAGAAAGAATAAATGAAAACTCAGAAATTGACAGCACGAAAATACGTTTATAATACACAGACGTTTTGTGCCAATTCATTGTTACGAGCACATCTGTTTCGTGCCACAAAGAATATACCTTGCCTCATGGAAATGGTCCGCATCAATCTAACTTGATTGTATTAGACACATCTGGCGTTTGATTTTTCACTTGAGTCTCGTAGTCCGCCATTCGGAGTAACGGGATTCTCTTTCATCTTCCGTTATACCCCCTTAATTTATTTGTTTAGCGTTTTAATGACACCACAGCGACTCCAATTAGTTTACAACAATCCTCCTCTCCACGGACTTCCCATTTGAGAGCGTAGGCTTCCCATTTTCAGGACTTCCCATTTTCTCCCTTTCTACGCGCTCTCGCAGTCTGACATCCAATTTAATTGTAATTGGACAGTGAGAGTAGGAATACCGCAGCACTTTTTCCCCTCAAACGCCTGGCTGACCTGTGGCTGGCAACATAAAGGCATTCCCATCTTTAGATGTGACCATGGTGACCATTTCCGCCGAAGAAATACACACAGAACGGAGGATTTGTATTTTTTTAAAATTTATTAACCGGCGTGTTAGGCCTTGTAAGTTTTTCAATAATTCACAATGTTTTCAAACAAAGTTGATAAAATGCCGCACTTTACACATCCAATTTAGCTTTCAATTAAATAAAAACAAAGCAATACAATTTAATATTTACGAGGAGACCAGGAAGGGTCCTCTAACTTCTCGAATTTATTTCTAAGTAAAACACAAGGTAAGGATATTTTACTAATTAAAACATTTATAATTAATCAATCTTCTAATTTCTTCAACTCCTTAACAAATTATCATGTTTATCAACATTTCGATCTGGGAAAAAATTATCACATAAAATGTATTCGTTCTCGCTTCCCCAAAGATATATTTCACCCTCCATAAATAATTTTCTACATTAATGCTAAATAACACCTTCTCTTAAAACTCTAAATTTATAATAAAAAATACTAAATACTCAATGAAATTTAATTTTACTCGAATATATTATTAAAATAAAATCATACTTACCAATAATTGTGATATGAATTCTGGCATTTCCAAAAAGTTCCGTACAAATTTATTCAACATCCTGAAAATTTCAGAAAATGAAACAGGAAATAAATATATTAAAAAATAATATTTTATTACCCAATGCAAGGAATAAACTATGACTTCAAAGAAGATTGAACCTAGAACGACGCAACAAAGAAAAAATTTATTCAAGAGAAAAAATATTAAGAAACAACTAAATTTTAAACAAAAAGGTTATTGTTTTAACTATTGGCACTGCGTTTCGATTTTGCTAGCACTAATTTGAAATTTACATAAAGCTAATAAATAAGAATCCCAATTTAATAAAGAGCTTCAGATATCTTTAAAAGCAGTTATAACTAGAGGTGCTAGGAACAGACTTTCTCGTATTAATTTTCTTTTTTTCTTTGGTCTAAGACTTGCCCCATCCTCGTGCCAGCTGCTATCTACCGCCGCCTAATGTACATATTTTTTAAAACGTTATCCATTTTTCTATTTCCCAACGGTAAGGCCAAAATATTACTTGAATAATATTGTAGAAGAGTGAAACCTTGTCCTATATGGCAATTTTCGTTGAAAAATTTGGAGCCGTTCTTAAGAAAATGGCGTTGAAGCTCTAATGTAAATGTGAAATTTAAAGCTCTTTTTCACAGAACTTTTTGAGTTTTTGAAATACTTCATTTGAAACACCTCCACTCACAAATGCAATAGTGCTTACGAATAGCTGGAAATATGCATATTAACGGCATGAGAGATATTTCAAAAAAATACCTCTGTGTAATTTTTGAAAAAACATTTTGAAAAACTATTCTTACATGAAATTTAAAGAAAAAATTTGGAGCTATTTTTGAGAAAATTTAGAAAATGTCGCAGGAGTTTCATATAAAGTAACCCCCAAAATTAATCAATGTCTTTCAAAATCGTAGAGCTTTACCCGAGACCACATCGTCAGGGGTTTATTAATTTTGGACAAAATTAGTTTCTGCACTAACCAATATCTTGTTGTGTAAATCTTATTATTCATTGATTCTTCAATGTAAGATTCTGCCACATTTGAAAATCGCCACCTTCCGTGATGTAACGTGTAAGTGCAATAAAATCGTCACCATTATCGACAAAAAACGTCGCGGACGTCCCCTTAAACGAACACATTCACACATTGCCTTTAATGTTGAATATGTGCATCATAATGTAGACGCTTTACACTTAATGTTTAAAGAATCATGCATCATAACGACATTTTTTATTCTAGCATTGCATTGTAGTAATTGAACCTACCTACTCCGACAGATAGGAAAGAACAACAGCCTCGCATACAAAATTTCCATATTTTTCATCTATCCAGTATTCATTTTCTGCTTTTGCAGCTTCTTTCAAAATTTCTTTTGGCAAAGAATCCATAATGTTTGAAACGTAACTTTCAACCTAATTGCCATTTGTAAATCAATTAGTTGCTTACTACTCGCACAACGTTTCTTGAACGATGACCTTGCTTCCCCCTCCCTTGAGCAAAAAACAGTTGAAGGCAAAAGTTCGCAGCGATCACTGATGACAACATCCCAAGCATTAAAACTTCGTTGGCGCGAAAAAGAAGCTACTCAAAGCTAGATGCTTTCATAGTAAAGAACTCCTGTTCAGTTTATTATCAATATCTAAAGAAATGACTGAGGCAGGTCCAGGTCCTCCAAGGGAGGCACCTAAAACTCCTATCTAGTGTCCCAGCCCAGGGCGATGACCCGAAGCAGGTTGACTTTGATTTTTCAGAGGTTGGCGTTACTGTAAATACTCTTGTGGCCAACTTTGTAACTAATACCCCCACTCCACCCGCATTTCCTCAATTCATCGTTCAAGAAAAGTTGCGCGAGTAGTCGGTAGCACTCATGACGTCATAACATGAATCCGAGGTTACAACTTAACATTCAAATTGACTTCGCTTCCTTACATTTTTATAATACTGTTATACAAAAAAATAGCGTATGCAACTCGTTTATAATGTTAGTTTATTGAACTCATAAGAAATTATTACCGAACTCACCCCTAACGTCGTTCGTCCGGTAATATTTTCTTATTCGTGCAAAAAATGACATTATAAACTAATTGCATAATATACTATTTCCTACAGTATTTTGAGCGTAGAGATATTTGTTTTTCTGTTATTACATTGAGATTTGCACAACATTGAGAGTAACTACTAGGAATGTTCGCGGCCTAAGGAAGAAAGAGCCTAGTTTAGCTTAAGCTTTGAAATATGCACATCGATATAACTGTCATCACCAAAACAGTCTAAAAAATGTATCTTACAATCAGTGTGTATGTGTGAATTTAACTGATAGTACCTCTATAATTTTACCCGTAATCTGATTGAACCAAGTTTCCATAAAAATGTATTTGAAAATATAAAGTTCATGACATGTTTGATATTTTGCTTTAAGTATTTCTTACGTGGCCTTCAGTAAACATCTCACATGCTTTTTAGTAATTCAATGAGATAGAGAATTAACATACTTCTTTTTCATTATACTGTAGAATGTCAAAAACACAGTTAGTGCTCTTATACTAATTCTCAACCCTTTCATTGTTCAATGTTTATCGTCTGAAAATATTAATTTAAACTTTTCAATTCTTCATTTGTCCGTTTAACGTGCGGTGTATTTGAGGACTCACAATCAATTTTGCGCACGATACAATTATGTACTGACGCGTTTCAACAGGATTTCTTATACAGAAGTTTCCTTCCATCCTTCCCTTCTTTCAACCTGATAATCCCAATTCATGACTTCCGATCATATCAATTGTTTCTGTGGTAAAATTTAGGGCAATTCGTTATTTAGTTATCGGTTCCTTTTCATTCCTTATCTATGTTTCAGGTTTTAACCGCAGTCATTCCAGGTGGAAACTTCTATGGACAAACTTCATATGTGGGAGGTTTGCTAGAGATTGTTTCCTTTCCGAGGGTTTTCATTGCACAAATTAAATTCCATTAACATAATTTAATACAAAGACTGCTACTACGGGAAATCATAAATAAACGATAATCCCCTTACATTCATAACCTTACATTCTTTGAACTATTATATTATAATGTCGTACCTTTCCGTCCATCTTCTCCTTTCGCACCTCAGTCATCTCAATGAATATCCTTCCTCTTGCTCTCCCACCTGTTTATTTCGCGAACCCTCCCACTCGCTCCTGCACTCCGAACCAGTTCTCCCTTTTCCATTCTCACCCGAACATTCCTCAACCTCCCTCCTCCACCCGTTCGCCCGCCTGTTCACCTGTCTATCGCCCGTCCCCTTCCCCCTTCTCCCCCTCCTGCACACCAACGTCTTCCTGCTCACCCGCTCTCGCGCCCCGCTCTTATGTTCTCTATCTCTCTCGCGCTCCTACTCTACGCCCTGTTCGCCCGCTCGCTCGCCTGCCCCTCCTACCTCTTCCTACGAGCCTACGCCCCAACACCCACCCCACTCGCCCTCCAGCACGCCGCGCGCTCTCTGGATCGCCCGCATGAATATTAAACGCCAGCAACACCACTAGACGCGGCATGCAAGTTTGAATCAGCTACCGCAGACGACACCGGCGCTGCTCCAGGATATCCTGCTCAAGTCGACAGACGGACACGCGACTGTGGCGCGCTCTCGACGCTCTTGGGGCCGAGGACTTCCCGTCGTCGCCTGTCGTTCGGTGCCAGGACTGATGGGAGAGGAGAATTATCTTATTTCCTCCTAGCCTTCCTTTAGAGTTGCGTCACGATTGATGGCCGTCTTTAGATTTATTGATAATTCACAGTCTCTCAAGTTAAACTAATGATGACGCATTATGAAAACGCATAATTATGAAAACGCATAATTTATCGCATTATTTGAATTGGTAATTTAATATTTAAACATTGTAACTTGTATCCTACAAATTCTTCAGACATCTCTGGAAAAAACTCTTCAAATACAGTGCGGGAGATTAAATAATACATCCCTTATATTTTGTAAATGTGAGCTTTAATGAATCCGACACTTGAACCATAGAATTCTCTTTTGTGCTATTTCTTCGCCTTATTCTGGCTTTTGTTGGTGCGCCAGTATTGTTTACACTCATTCATATATTCAAAGACACTTTTGTTGTGGGGATTCTCCAAACTTTGTATTTCCGTCAAAATCTCGATACCGTTCTTTTGTAGCATTACATAACTTACTGTTCATTTTCAGAAAACTGAAATGGCATTTTCTCAAAAGCGACTCAAAAATTTTCAATGAAAATTAATATATACAAAAAATGTTCGCTGTTCTTCGATATTCTTACACTAATATTTCCATTCCGCCAATATGGGAGCTAGAAATTGAAAAAATATAAGAGTATTATTGATAAAACAGTATTTCCCCAATATAAATATTACATCATAGTAAACTAAATAATTGTATATATTTATTCGTACCGTAAATATTATGATCTGTAACTTTTTTTTTTCAGTGTTAATTTTGAGAAAAGTGGACGGTGTTATGCATCAACCGGCTAAGCGCCATTTAAAAAAAATTGGATACGGACGTCATCAATTGCATTGGACCATGCACTAAGTGTACGCAAAATGTTGGCGCCAAATCTGCAAAAATAGTCTTATAATTAATGAAAAATGTAAACGCCATCAGTCACATCAGGGATTTTATGTTTCGCAACAACCGGCCATAAACCTAGATCTTCGTAACTGCGGTTCTTAATTTTGCATTACGCAGGTAAAAGTCAGACATTTCCACTCTGATGTTGGGGTAGTTGGCGCTTCAATGAACAGGGAAGGGGTCCCTGTGCCCCATGCAGCATGAAAGAAGATGACCTTCGTTTAGAACGTGGCCAATGTTATCACGTTCATGGGGGATCGTTGAAAAAGCGACGTGGGCGCGTCATATCGCTTGCTCGACTTGTCATTATCAACTTTCTTTCTAAGCAGTCATCTGTTCTATGTGACACTCGCGCTCAAAACTAACACACAGGAAGTTATGGATTGAATAGACGCCTTGCCGTTTTCTTTTTCGGCAGTTTTCGTGGACAGTCGCATTTCAACACGATGCAATAGCGGTTTAGCCGTATCAGAGACGAGGCAGCAAGAAAATGTATTTGAAAATGCTGAATCGTTTGCCTTGGCGTTTCCTTATCAAAATATATAGGGAAATGAATTCTGTACAAAATTGCATCAAAATCGAAGTATTCAGAAATATGTAAAAATATGTTTTTATGAGTAAAAAGTCAACGTTTTTAGGCACTATCCGAAATTAAACGTGAATGAATCGTTGATTTGACTTCACTGAGTTAACTTAAGAATATAAGTGAAAACTTAATTATCCAGGCCCTCATTACTAATGAGAAAGTCAGAATTGAAGATAGGAAAATGAATTTGAAATATCCTAAAATTCAGTCACATGAAGCAAAAACGTGGTTTATTGCCAATAAAATAAGAGATACCAAAGTAAAAAGAGAGAGAAGGGATGAAGTAGCCGACGGTCAGCTGGGGTGAGATTCAGGTGTTTTGTGTTTACTGTCATTCGAATTTAGTGTACAAGGTCATGAACAATTATGAATGTTTCTCTGTAATGAAAAATTCCTGTTTCAATAAAATTTTGACAATGGTGCAGTTAATTTTTGCATTATTTTCTGTTTTTCGTGAGTATTTGTATGAACTAGTTTATTTCGGATGAACATTTTTAAATGTTATGTATATAAATGACAATACAAATAAGTGTATTACACGTCGAAACACCGACTGTTATACATTACTTAGCATCAACAGTCTATACGTCTTGTCTTGGCGCTTACCTGCTTGATACATAACAAAATACTAAACCATTACCAGCCATACTAAAACGCATCAACAAGGTAAGCGCCCTTTCGCGGCACTAGTCGGATTGTCGCAAAACTCTAATGACATTCTCCTCCCGTCTAAGTGCAATATGAAAATATTGACCGTAAATATTAATATAGAGTATGTTTCTCATGTGGTACGAATCACTATATTCAATATCGCCATGCAACTGCTTATCAAATCAGAAATCAGTTCTCTATAAAGTCGGATGTTTATTTATTTATTTATTTATTTATTCACATCAAAAACAGTTAAAAACTGTGTATGACGTGCTATGGGGAGAAGTGAATTCTGTGCACATTTTGAAAATTCTGTGGTCCTTACACTAAGCCATTGTGATATACTCGTACCAAAATGACCAACCATTTTTGTTTATGAATGTCATTAATATAAAGTGGAATATGGGAATGCCAATAGGCAATCGCGGTAGGGGTCACTATATGACAAGTAAACAACCGGCGTTGAAGGTCATTTTCGCTAGGTGAAGATGATGTGAAAGTGACCGGGCGGAGGCGGAAATAGTACTCTTTTGTTAGAAAAAAGAGGATGATCCTTTGGGTTTTAGGAAGAACAGTGACACTTTCTCTAGCAACGCGGTAATGGGGGGGACGGCTCCTGACATTTTACCAAGATGGACAACCAAATCCGATGCAATAAGTTGTAGTATAATTAAGTCTATCGTTTCTTATATTACGCTAAAACGTTCTTGTGGGAAAAGACGAAGGCATTCTACAAAGTAATGGTCGGTACGTGTACAGGCGTCCACCCTTGATGCGAGGAAGGGAAGTAACGGGTAATAGTGGCATCGCTGGGAGAATTTGAAGTTGATCGCGAACATTAGGCGGAGGACTTTATGAAGAAGGAAGATTCTGCTGCGACGATGGAGAAGATACTACGGGACGCCATCGAATGGAGAAGTGAAGAGCGCGCGAAGATCCGCGAATATCACAAGGTTGATTTATAATTATTACAAGATAGAGAGAGCTGATCATGACCAAAGATAATTTCATTTTGGATTAACGATGTAACAATTCATGTTTAACTTTTATTAGAATCATATTTCACATTATAATAAATTCCAATTTGTTTTTAATATAAAATAAAGGTCGCATAAACAACTAATCTTGAGCGACCACAAGGTTAAGATACAGTCAGATATTTTACTCCGTATTTCTGTATGTTGAGTCTTTTACAAAGTATGTTTCAATAAGTTACAATATGACAAATACAGTAGGTTACTTTACATAGTATTATACATTACTGTGGATAGTTCAGACACTTGACCTGGAGGAAGGCATCAAATAGATATTATTTTATTGGTATGAAAGTAGTTGAGTCTTTGAACATACACGGGCACTTGTGTTAGTTTACAGATTTTTGTGCCCAGATAATGATTGAGTTCCACAAGAGAAATCCAAAATGTTTTAATGGTGGTAAGTTTTGGTTGATTTTATTATTTGTTTCTTGTAAGCATACCATATCAGGGTTATACTTGTTCGTAATTTTTCACTTTGATAAGTAATATAATATTTCACTTTGATCCTATTTGACTAGCACAGTACCCGTCGCAGGCGGACTGGTAACCACAGCCACATGCGGCAGCATGCGAAGGTAGGGTTACATGGCCTTGGCTGAATCTTGCACGTCAACTGCCACGAAACGATTCAATGGAAAAATTTAACTTATAAAAGTCGTAGAAAAGTACCGTATGAAACTCGATGTAATGGATATTAATACACTCGTGTGAAGTTTACGATGCTTGCTCGTACATTCCTCGTTCGTTCTCATCATTACATCATCCTTTCATAATGCACTATTTTATTGCAAGTTATTGAGGAACTGTTGTTTCACAGTCGGTGTTACATCGTGAACGATCAGGTCGCTATCTTCGGATTTTGTCACGGACTACTGTCAGGCGTACAAGCTCATCTCGATCAGGTGTTTCGTCCAGTTTCCCTGATCCTTTGAGCAAATGCTAAGGTGGCCCCTTGTTTTACTTCTGGATACAAATGTAACTTCATTATCTGTGCACTTCTAAAATTCAGTGGAAAATATAGTTATTCAAATTATCGTTCTCCATGATGTCGTTGCAGGAAGTATTATTCCTTGACGAAGAACATGATGAGGGATAAGAACTCAAATTAATTGCTGATTTACCCTTGAAAATAAATTTTATTACATTGAAGCGAATATTTTTGTAAACAATCCTTGCAAAAAAACGCTCAGTTTCTTTCTGCATTTATAATCCAAGTATATGGCTTAGTGTAGGGATCACAGAATGTTTGAAAACATGCACAGAATTCATTTCTCCACATATTACGTCACACACAGTTTTTAACTGTTTTTGACGTAAAATAAATAAATAAGTAGCCTATTCACAAATGGAAGTGCCAGAAAAAAAACGTTGAAAAGAAATACTTTTGATCACTTCTAAGTTAATTTTTTTTTTTTTTTTGGCTGATTGCGAATTTTAAGTTTTTGCTCCTATTTTGAATGCAATGCTCCGTCTCAAACAATACAAGAAATTGGCGTGGCTCTGTTGTCGTAATCTTTGACACATCTAGAATAAATATTTTCTTTTTAAAGGTTAACGGTTAAACTGTTCAGGAATCGTATATCCCCATATTAATCATATCAATCTTCTTGATAGAAATTTAAATAACATTACGTCAACAAGTAAGATGTATCGCTGTTGTATTGTCATTAGGACACACAAGTTACATAAGACTGGACAAACTTCAATCAGGAACCAAAACGTATGCGTGCAATGCATGTATCGTTTGAAACTTTTTTCTATCCCAATACCCCAATAATAGCATAGGTAAAATATCTTCTCTAGGCAAAGCGTCGTCACAACTATGGCCGAGCTGTGTCCTGCTACCAAACACAATCACAGAACGATCTGGATGAACGAGTTGCCACACTTTGAGCTAAGTTGTGATGGTAACAGTAGCTATTTCGCCTATTAAGTACTATAAATTACCAGTTTGCCATTTTAAATAAAATCAAGGACACGGAGAATGTTTTAGTTAAATACGTAGTGCGCCTTATACTTGCAATGTATACAAATACGAACATAACCCACAAGTATTTAAAGAAGAGACATACGTATATGTCTTCACAAGGCATTCTTAAGAGAACCTTAATACGTTATTGCACTATTTGATTATTAAAGTCAATAATAAAATTCTATTTAATAATAATTATCTTTTTGTATTATCTTTCTGTAATTTCTATGCCATTTCTTATGTATACTCATAGTGTTCAATTCTGACCCTATTTTTATCTTTATTTATTGAAACTTCCACGTTAATGGTCGCTCAAGTCAAATGTTGAAGCCCATTTCTGCTTGTCTATTTAAGCGACTAACAAAACGTATAGTGGGCAAAAGAACAGACAACTTACGAGTGATACATGCAAAATCACATTAGAGAGACAAACGTCCGGATCGAGGGACTGGTCCCCAAAAAACCGCCATGCCATCCGACCGCATGCCATCCAACCAACAATGGAGCGGTCTATCAGATGAGTCCAAACCCCCCTCCCTCTTTCTCTCTTCCTCTCTCTGTCTCTCACACACACGTCCAAAGGCCAAATAAAAGGGGGAGGTGGGTAGGACGAAACGACGCGTGAAGGAGCAGATGGATCACAAGCGGCCGAGGACGCGCGCGTTGGCAAGCGGAACGGCACAAAAGCCAGAAGAAACGCCGAAAAACAGCCGTGCTAATAGACCAATCAGCGCAGAAATAAACAGCGAGCACAACGGGTGCCTCAGTGCAAACGACGTTAACGAATGGTGTCGACGGCGGCGCGCGGGGTGCGAGCTCGCTGACGGATTGCCCCGACGACGGCTGATGCCGCGCACATTGCCACCACGAGCGATTTTTACATGGATACCGCGATGGATTTAGGTGCGGTATTGTTGAAATTTTGGGCAGTAGTGTTTAGAAACACACTTTGTTTCTAAAAACGGAATCGAATGATTATTTTCCATAAAATTAAAAAATATATAATACTGTATTTATAATTACGAAAATAATTACTATATAACAATAAATATTAACAATTATTACTATTTTTATTAACCAGTTGACATATGAATATGTAGCCATTCTATTACTTATTAGAGCGGTTATTTAACAAATACTCTTTGTAAAGTATGCTAGATGAAGTCATTGAGCTTGTAGCACACAAATAAAAAAAACTTTTAATAGTTGTTTATAATACAGGTTGTAAAAGTTTCATTCTATTTTGCGAGTAGGGTATCTTGCGTCACGAGACCGATGGACCAAGTTACGAAATCCTGCGAACGAAATAAAGTCCTTTTTACCACGTGTGCCTTACAGTATTTTTAGACAGCCATATTGTAATTCATTTTATTGTAATTCAATTTTAGAAATAACTAGTACTCGTACATTAAAGTCAAGAGTAGTTGATGCGTATTTTATGTTTTTTGTTGTATTCACAATTTTATCATAACATTTTAATATTGTCTCACTTTTAGCATTAGTGTTAAACATTGAACTTTTAGCACATTTTGCCCGCCTTTAAAGTAAACGCTTTTATTAGGGGTTGTCTAAATATACTGTAACATACCAATATGAGGGACATTGTATTGCGTCACATTTATTGTTAACAGGGTGAATGGTAAGGATAGACATATGCAAATATGGCGGCATAGCAACGGTAGATGAGTTGTCGTCTAGGTCAACAAACTTCATTGCTTTGAACCACGGGGCGCGGCTAGTTGATAAAGTAAACTGTTTGGGAATTGGCCGAGAAAGCAATGACAGTCTGGGGCGCGGCTAATTGAATTTGTAAGTAATTGAGGGATTGGCTAGGCATGGAATTTTTTCTGACAAGAAACAGTAGAAAGATGGACCTAGTTTTGAAGGGCTGGAAGAGGGGAATATGGATTCATTCCGACTTATGCCGTGGTGCTGTGCGGATCGTGTGTAGACAATTGATACTGAGAGTTTAGGAATTGTGAACATCTACTTTGGAGAGTATGGTTGTCGGACTTAGAATATTGATGTAATGTGCGGAAATTGGAACTTGGAAATATTTCGAGTGCAGCAGCTAGAATTTAAACTGTGAACTTAGGTGAATTTGTCGGCAACAGGACTGGGAGTATTTGATGCAGATAATAGTTTGCTGAACTTTAACATTTTAAGTATACGCGTAGAAAGAACTGGGAACTTTTAAAAGGAAAATTAATTAAGTCTTATCAACTTATGAGGCGGTGAGGATCAGTGACTTGAGTACACTTGTGCCCGAACGGAAGAAAAGAAGATGGTATTTGGACCTGGATCCATCGACACCGGGAAAGATTGAAAATGGTTCTACGCGGCGACACCGGTCAAGAGCGCGCGAAGACGGGTACTGCAATATAAGGTTTGAGACTGGTCATGACCGAAAGTACGTTCCGTATTGTTACCAATGAACATTGAATAAACTTACAAGTTTCTGTGAATAGAAAAGATGATTTTCATTTAGCCAATTTCAGCAAGTGAGTAGCTAGGAATGTATATTTGCTTTTCAGATTCCTCGGCCACTCTGTACAGATGGCAGATCGAATAATCGGCTATTAGTAGTCAATAGCGATTATTTCTTATAAGACCTATCGACCCAGTTAGCCAGATATTAATTTATTGAGAATAGAAGTTGAAGATTAATTTTGATAATTGAATGAACGTAATCTTTTCCTGGCGCCCATATTCTTTTATAAATTTGGAACGGGTTACGTTGAATTAATATTAGAAGGGCACAGGAGATATTTAATTTAAAAATAAAATTAGACAGTTTGTTTCAATACTAGTGTTATTTTAGAGAGCGAAGAGTAAATAGATATATTGCACTAAAAATCTTAAATAAAGTTCCAGTGATTATTTACGCGTCTTCAATGATTACCCAGTAACGTAACTAACATTTCATATTGCGGAAGAAATGAACATATCACCACAACGTAAGAACATAATACAAACATATTTTTTTAAATTGTTTACACAAAAATTAAAAATGAATGCAAATGAGAAGAGAACCTCCAATTTTTTTATAACCATCTCAAATAATTCTATACATTGAATTATAAAATTTTAAAATTTCAGTCGTATGTCTGGACAATATGTACTTTTGTATTGTGGTCTGGACTCTGCTGATAAACTATTTCAAAAAAAGACAATTTTTCTCAAAAATTCACACGATAATGTTTCCAGGTACTCTCGTGACTAATGATCTTTTGATAATATAATTGTTTGAAACGCTAGTACTTACGCCAGAAAATAAAAATTTCTGGATAGTTATTTTCTGGTTTGTAGATCGTGAAATGGAATTCGTGACATACTACATTACTAATAATGAATCCAACTTTTAAAATAAACTTATATCTAGTATTTAATTAAAACCTACGAAGAAAAACACCGACACCTCGCAGCTGCCGAGAATCTTATCTCTCTGATTTCATATTGAGATGCGAACGCCAAAATCACTTCAAATATTATCGACAGACATTTTGTCCTTAAAGATGTGATTGAAATAACATTTCGAATCAAACATTGCTTAAAAATATAAATGTGAAAAATCACTTGCGGCGGCGATGGTGTAACGATTAGTGCATCCGACTATTATACCCGAGTTCGCGGGTTCAAACCCAATCGAAGACTTGGATTTTTAAGGGCCAAAAAATCCTTCGTACGCCTTCCTTCGGAGGGGAAGAAAAAAGCCGGCTGTCCCATGTAGATTTATTGCATGTAAAATATCCTCAAGCCTAAATGAAGCTGTCTGTTTCGACGTCCAAGTAATACTTTCCTTCACCCCTAGTAGGGGAAAGGAGCGTAAGGAAATTTGCATGATCAGACGGAAGAGCAGGTCTCGATGGCCCGAATCTCGCCACGTAAAACGGCATTCATTCATACTTGCAATTTAACCGCAAGCGTTGTGCAGAAACAGTTGAAGGGAGACGGAGGTTGAAAGCCGTTTTGCCGCAAACCAATTTTTTAATTTCAAAGACCCATGGATTCTGACTTAACAACGTTTTAGAGAGTAATTTACTACTCGTACATAGAGAAACACGAATCCTATTTTTCGGCACCAGAGATTAACAAAATCGATTTTTTCTACCGAAAAATCTTCGATTTTCACTGCAGCATTATATAAATTCCTATATACTACGTATGTAATGTACGGGGAAGTGAAAATTTCTCTCAGCGGTTTCCCCACAAGTTTATTGAAGTATATCACATGTTTGCTTTGAAAGTGAAATATTTTCGGCGCTTTCCTTATTATTTTGTAGAAAATTGCAGCTAAATTTTCAGTCTCACTGATCCCAAGTCTGTGAATTTCGATTAACTAATTCATATCTTCTATTCTTTCCTGGCCGCGTAATCCCACAGAAGACGTGCTGGACAAAAGCAGACCACTCTCGCACTTGCTCTTCCATATCTAATGATTAGGCTCCGTCCGCAGCGGGCGGGGAGGTCGTAAAGAGCGGGGGGTTTGCGTCCGCCGAGGGGAGCTGCCGTCAGGGCTCCGTGTCGGAGGGAGAACCGCCCAAGGCCCGTGAGGGTGGACGGTTTCGGGGATGACCACAGGAGGGGAGGTTAAGACACAGGGGAGACAGGCCGCGGACGAACCGTAACAAAGCAGCGAAATTGGATAGCCGCAGGGAACAACATGGGGGAAGCGGGGCATTCCTTGGTACAAGCCTCGGTACATGATGGACGTACGATTTCGGCTGAATGACGGTCTGCCCTTCCTTATTTTTTACAATATATTTATTTCCCAACTGTTCGAACACAAGGAGGGTAATGAGTTTGGCTGTAGGTCTTGTATGCACTTCCCATTTATCGCTCAAAATTATAACTCGATGATGATCGGATAAATTTAAAATTACTCCGTATTGTTCCGAAATTATCAATTACTACGTGTAATTCCTTCAAATTTTGAAAATAATTTCAATTTTGAGAAAAAATTAAATAAAATATGTTGTGTGTTTTCTACATTTTGGCAATAATTTTCGCTTATCACCCTGGTACCTCTGGCGATATGTGGCTGGGAAAATGAGCATTGGATATCAAATTTTGCTAAGATATCTACAAATATAATGCTAAAGTCCACAAATATATAAGGATACTGTCTCTGCAAAATACATGGTTTTTGTCAACAAAGAAAGTGTGAAAGAACGTATATTCAAATAAAAGTTATGAAAATATTTGCACGGTAATAGAATTTTATCTTGTCATTATATAGAACTGTTCTTGAGAACAATTTTTCTACTGAATTATTAATAATGTAACTTTTTATTTTTGTCAGTGGAATTCAAAGAGCACAGTATGTTTAATAATCCGATTACCTCTTTGAACTATTTTGCCCTAAATCATTGCGTCAAATCAATATTGTAAAATAACTAAACGATTTATTCTTAAATAAAAACATTAATATTTTTATTACAAGAAGTCTCTTGTGCTGTTTAATAATTGTACATTAATGCAAAATATATTACAGGTATTGTAATGTATGTTTACCATTTATTTAGCATAGTAAGAACGTGTTGGTAAACACTTATTCTACAAAAAACAATATAAAAATTAATTATTCCCCTAAATAGACAATGATTATATTTCTCGATTACATTAACATTGTTCCATGTGAATGGAAATGGTACATCTTATATCCAAAATAGTTTGGATTGAATTATTGAAATGAAGAGGGAAGAGGCTTCCTGGCTTTTTTGTTTCTTATGAGGAGTAGGTAAGGCGTCACCACCTGAAATATATAGACATCTCTAGTCAACCCTCATTTTTTTCTTGGATTCACTAACTGACTTCCTGTCATTGATTTTAATTATCGAAATCATTTAATAAACAGCGTTCTACCAACTCGTTCATTTCAAGAAATTGAAGAATAAAAAACGGAGATAGTTACCATTCTCGAGTTCAGGTTAACGTGTATATTTAATGATTAGTATGCACTCTGTATACAACGTACGTAATACATGTATGATTTTAGTGCTACAAAAGTAAACCCTTACACTCAATTTAGGTATCCGAGGTCTAAGGATGAATCACCACACCTGGAACGTCTAAGTTCACCCAATTTTCTCACCAATCATTTTTTTCTCACCAATCATTTTAGTTATGTTGGTTTGTGTACGATTCAAAGATTCAAAATCTTCTGCACCGGTTGAACTGAAATATGGATACGATATACAACTCGCTTCAATGGTCGTTTTTCTCTATTTTAGTGTCAGTAAAATACCTGCCACCGCGAGAAAACAGCTTATTTAACGGTCAGCTGTGTACCAGCAACCGCGCCATCTGCCGGAAGCGAGGGGAACACTCGCCATACTAGCTAACGACAGCCGCAATCACATGTGAAACAGTATCTGTTCTCATTTACATTGTTTAGTAACAAAAAAATCAATATAACAACATACTTTTCAATATAATAACAATCTTTGGAAAGCTATTTTACCATCTTAATACATAGGCAGTCCACGTCACATGCAGGATTGTGCTCATGATCAATGGCATCTTGACAGAGGGAGAGACGGAGAGAGAGTAAGAGAGAGAGGGAGGGAGAGAGAGACGGAGAGTGAGAAATGGAGAAAGAGAGAAACGGAGAAAGAGACGGAGAGAAGAAGACGGAGAGGGAGAGAAACGGAGAGAGACGGAGAGAAATGGAGAGAGAGACGGAGATAGAGAGAAAGAGACGGAGAGAGAGGTAAAGGTGGAGAGAGGGAAACACGGAGAGAGAGAGGGGGTTGGGGACGGTGAGAAAGGAGATGGAAGGAGAAAGAGGGTTATTAAGGGCAGAAAAACGTCTGCCTGGTTCCACTAGTATTGATATATAACAGGTATCCAAAAAAATGTTTTCTGTTTTTAAAATAATGACTAAAAACAGTCTGATAAATGGAAAATTCTGCAGACAGAAAAATAAATATTAATTTTAATTCATTATTTTTGTTAGCTTGAAATAATAATATATTATCATATCTGATTCCCTTTTTCACCTTTTCGAGATTTCGAGGATTAATTGAATGATTGGTTAGTGATTTCGGGCACGTCAACGGCTAAGATCATTAGTGCCGTAAGTGTGCTGTATGTGTTATCGCTGGAGGTAACTGTAATATTCGAGGAAATACTGTTTATAAGATACTTTATACATTGTGTTTGCAGACCTGTAACGCATTGTACAAGGACCGTCAGTCAAAGCGACATGGGAATGACCTACGCCTCTTGCTTCGGAGGCCTATTGCATGTTCCGAGAGACGAGAATTAGAGGTTAACAAATTTCAAGGGAAAATTGCGGATTGGGCCCAGAGTTGGTACTTCGAATCCAAACCTTTCCAACGCGAATACGATAGTGTTAGAATTTCATAAAGAGACATTTAATAAATTATTAGTAACCTGCAGCAGAAAATATTCTGATGAAGTAAACGGCCCAAAAGTGGTTTCCGAAAGATACTGATCATGAAAAACGAATGAATTACTTCCGTAAAACACTGTAATAATTAAACATTTTAACAAAAAATGCTTCATGATTACTGACACAACATGGAATAATTTAAACGTACACCCAGATCTTTGTATGCAAAAACTGTGAAAACGCAGCGCATGTGTAGCAATTACTTAATGGATGCGTCATCTTCATTTAAGTCTTTCTGGTGCATGGCGTCAGCAGTGTCGTACACACTAACGCATTGAGTAAGAAATTGGAATGACACAATCAATTTTTTGCTTTTTTTCAGTGAAGATTGAAAGTTTTTTATTGATTTTGTATTTTTCACGAGTATCTGGGTATCTAGTGAAACCACAGACTGCATAGTTTTCTTTCAATTTCTGTGCTCATTGTAAATTAGAAACGTATATTCACGCCCTCTAATATTCATTTATTTGTCGTCCAAAGCATGTATAAACTGTAGGGATCATATACGAGTGAAGTACAATCTTCTCAACAATTTCCATTTAAACAAACTCATGCACATACCATGACTTATTCAAGCTTTGTTGATCTTGCAAAATGTGACCAGGCGGGTAAGGTGGAAAGGTAAAAATTTCATATAACGACTTATTCAATTTCTTTTCAATTGGCTCGTGTCCCCAAACACAATGTCAATCTTGATTTTTTCAAATTTCATATTTTTTTGACAAATGTTTTTACCAAACGAAATTGATGATTTAAGAAACTATTTTCGAAGAACAAATAAGGAGTGGGAAGCAAAGAGATGAAAGTAACATTTTGGTAAAAAGGGATTAAGTCCGGGAATGGACAGTTGAACCATATTAAATGTTGGTGGAAAAGGAATATTAATGCAGCTGTCAACTGTGCTAAATTCATGACACAATACAAGAGAAACTACATTTTCTCAATATACACTATGTAATTCTGATTCCAGGGTATCCGATATATTCGACAATATCTGGGCAGGCACTGTTTTTGGAACTAGCAAATTTGTACACTGGTTCTCACAAGTTTTCGTAACCTCACATATTAGTTTTCTTTTCCAATCCTATCGCAATTAGAAAACTCATGTCGAATGCTCGACCCATGACATGCCATCCCCTAGACGACACTTTGAACATGACTTCACCCGTAGAAATCTTAAAACTACTTTCAGTTTCCTTTTCAATTTCCAAAGTTTATCCTTTCTAATAACTAGACTTGAGAATCAATAATAATAATAATAACAACCAATATTCATAATGCTTACAATTAGAAATATGCATTTTTCAAGAGTTTATTGTCTGTATCTACACCCGTATTTTTGTTTTGATATTACAGGTGTTCTGATGATTATTTCTTTTGTTTCAGGTAAGTACGAGCTATATTCGTGAAGGCAACAAAAAGAAGAACTGAACCGACCGAAAGCTTTCAGAAAGAAGGAAAGTAGCCCTATTATTAGCCATTCATATTATCAAATATTGAAGTTTTTATTTTTCTATAGTATGTTTTGTTTCATTGTGTTGCAATTTAACCCGTGTTAAAAGATGATGTCAATGTAACTTATCAAATACTTATTTTTTTATTTATTTTATCCTTGTTCGATTACAGACAGAATCTTTCAAGGTATTGAATACATTAATATAACTAATTCAATTAATAACCAATTGCTGTATACATTAACTTAAATATACAATTTAACTTATGTACATAAATACTGAGGGATGCGTTTACAGGGACCTCTTACATTTTGTTTTAATTGATTAGATACATTTTTTATTTTTGTAAAACAAAACAATGGTATAATATATTGGCAATAGTAAAGTATTAATTATACATAGTAGTCAAATTAGGGAGGTTGTAGTAAGTCTTTTGAAAATTTAAATTTAATTCTTGAATTTATTGAAGAGGTTTTTCCTAGTTTAAAACGTCCATAAGCTGGGCTAGTGTGTAAGGATGAGATGAATTTTTTTGAAATTTTTAGTATCCATGTTTTTATGTCTTGAATTGAGAGTTCTTTGTGTAACTTAATTTTTTCTAAACCATGGTGCATTAACTGACCATCGTAGAAATTTATTTTGTATAATTTGCAATTTCTGGATGTGTATGGGAGCAGCACCTCCCCAAATGGGACTAGCATATGTTAGTGAAGGTTGTATTATATATGTAAATATTGACAGGGATGTTTCTATATTTAATTTTGAATTTTTGTTAATGAGTGGATATAATTGAATCATCTTGATAAAAGTGTTTTTTGCTACATTTGTAATATGGTCTCTCCATGTGAGTCGTTGATCAAAATAAAGTCCTAAATATTTTGCAGGTTGTGAGGTAGGTTATTTATTTACCATTTATAATTACAGGGTAGATTAATTTTGTTTTTTTTTAGGGTGAAAATTTTAGCCTGTCATTTAGAGTGATTAATAAGTATGCTTCATTTATTGAACCAATCAGAAAGAATATTTATGTCATCCTGTAGATTATCTCTGTCTACAGATAGATGTTTATGCGATGTATAGGCTGTCGTGTCATCTGCAAATAACGCAATTTTTGAATCCATTAGTGAAGGAATATCAGATACGAAAATATTAAAGAGTTGGTGATAGTGGATATCCCTGTGGAATTTCAGATGTCATAAATCGAGTTGTTGAAATTTCAGAGTTAAGCTCAACCTTAAAACTTCTGCAAGTAATAAAACTTTTAATTAATTTTTGCAAATAAATAGGAAAATCATATTGTCTCATTTTGAATAACAAGCCAGTATGCCACATTCTATCAAAGGCTTTTTCGATGTCCAAAAATAAGTCGAATGGTTGTGACGGAAACCAAAATGTGCATTATGTAGAATATTGTTGTTATTAATAAACTTGTTGATTGGTTTTAGTGAAGCTTTTTCAAAGATTTTTGAGAAGGTGGGAAGAAGACTAATTGGTCTGTAATTTATTGGAGACGTTGGATCTTTACTAGTTTTGTGTATTAATGCAATTTTCCATTGGTTTGGAAAATAATTTAATCTTAAACATGAGTTGTATATGACAATTAAAGTGTTAATTGCTGAAGAAGGGAGATTTTTGATAATAATATTAGGTATTTTATCAATTTCAGGTGATTTTTTATTTTTAATTTTTTAATAATGAAATTCATTTCTGCAGGAGAGAGAAATTTAATTTTTTCTGGTACTGTGTGAAATGGAGATTGGAATTCTCGTGAAACTTCATTATGAAATAGAGGGTTTAAAATAGAAGTATTTTTTAAAATTGATTCAAATTGAGAAGCTTAAATCTCTACTTTTTCTTGGTCTGTAGTTGCAATTCTATTATCTTGTTTGAATTTGTGTAGGTGTTTTTGTAATTTGTTTGATAGCGGACCAAAGGGCTGTTGAGTTAGGTTGAATTTGTGAGATATAATTATTAAATTTTTGATTTTTACATTTAATAAACTCATTTCTAACTGTTCTGGTTAAATAATTTAATGTTTTTTATCTATAACGTTACGGTTCATTTGCCATAGTCTACGTATACGATGTTTATATGATATTAAATTTAATATTTTTTTAGATATGTAGTTTGATTTGTTTATTGTATTTTTATTAGTTCTTTGTACTGAAGATAATTTAATCGCGGTTATTATATTAGAATGAAATCTTGTAATTGCTTGATCTGAATTTAGAGCAGGAATAGGATATTGAGAGATTGGTAGGTTGAAATTATTATTAACAATAATTTCTAATATATAATACACTGTTATTGTAAGAATAAAAAGTTGGAAAAGGAGGAGCATGTATTTGCCAACTATTTTGAATAGCAGTCACAAAAAGCAATTTACCTTGAGGGGTGATTGTGTTACAACCCCATTCTGTATTTTTTGCATTTAAATCTCCAATTATTAAAATTTGCTTTGTAGAATTTAATATCGATTTTATTATTGAAATTGGTATTTTATATTTTGGTGGTTTGTAGGCTGATACTAAAGTTGTTAGTCCTGAAATTAGATGGATATTTATTGCTAAAAGTTCTAGATTATTAGAGGTAGGTATATAAATTTGATGTTTTATTGTTCTTTTAATAGTAATAGCAACGCATCCATTAGAATGATTAGATATTCTGTCTTCCCTGTAAACGTGATAACCTGGAATATGTAAGTTATTATTTAGATGTGTTTCTGTGATGCATGCAATATCAATTTTATGTACATGCAGAAATTGTTTGAATTCGAGTATTTGTTTATAAAGATCATTGGCATTCCAGTTAAATAACTTAAGTGAGTTAAGTTTACGGTTCATTATTTATATAATTTGGAAGAATTTGTTGTATTAAATTTTGCATTTGAGGAATTATAGCATTAATTATCTGAGATGTTATTATAGGAATAATAGGTGCGAGATTATACCTGTTGTTTGCGGTAGTGTATTGTTGCTGTAAAGTGTTTTAGATCTTTCAGAAGGTGTAGTTAAATGTGGAAAGTGATTTACACTTTGAGTATTTGGTTCAGGTGTAGAGTAAGTAATATGTGTTGTTAATTTCTTGGATAGTTGTTATATTGAGAATTATTTGTTTTTCTTCTGCTTTGAACATATTTTTGATTATAAGAATTTGAAATATTAGAATTTTAATTATTTGAAGAGTTTTTAGCAAAAACCGAACTACCTCCGTAATTTGCTGTGTGAATTTTAAAACAGTTACAACATTTCGGAAGGGCTGTTATAAGTTTGTAACATTTTAAGTAATGGTGGTTGTCAGTGCAACACATCTAGGTTCCATTTTGAAATTTGTCTGGATGTGATTGAACCTCAGGCGACTTTTACATTGAATAGGGCTGGTATTATTTTTAAATTTAATTTTAACAATACTATTGAATAATTTATTTAATTTAATGATATATTTCCCTTGGTCATTATCATAGAGTTCTAATGCACAGATTTCTAATGATTCTCTATTTTTGCCAAACAGTCTATAGACAGATATTATTGGGAACGTTTTGAGTAATTCAGTTTTAATTTCATCATTGGAGTATGATAATGGTAAATCATATATAATTGCTGAGAGTGTTTTGTTAGTAGGATCTCTATAAGTAAAGTATGGAATTTCATTAGAGTCACAATGGGCTCTATAGTTTCTGAAATCTATTACAATTTTAAAAAATATTGAAATATGAAAGTTTTTTACTTTTGTTTCAAAATCATTAGAAACTATGGATTTTATATCTGAAATAAAACTAGAGAAATTCCGTAAGATATTGGCAGCTTTGGGGATATTGATTGGAGGAATGGTAATATTTTCTAAGTTTGAAGTATTTCCACCTACGTCTTTATCTTCTTCTAGGTCACTTGCTGGAGGGAGTCTGCTATCAGTACTATTTATATTAGGTCTTGAGTCTGACCGAGTAATATGTTCACTACGTTGACCTGGATGATCTTCTGCTGCATCCACCCCACGTTTTCTTTTGTTTGTAGCACTTTCTTGCTGTTCTTTAGTAGCTGCTTCTAAATTTGACGTACTGGGTTGTTGATTCACAGATTGCACAGAATTTAGGCCACGATGGTGGAGTTGGTAAAACAGCATTTGGTTTTGCTGTATCTGCTCCAGAAGCTGATTTTGCAATTCCTCATGTTGTTGGAGAAGTTGCTGGTATTGTTGAATTTTTGCTAATTTGCCCTCCATTGTTGCGGAAGCACTCTTTGGATCTATACACATTTCTTCTGCATTTTCATTGTTTAATATTTGCTCTGACCTGGTGATATGTTCCCCTAGGGGGACATCGTCGTTTAACATGTGGTTCACTTCACTGCTAATTGTAATTTCACTTTCACTAGAATTCTGAAGAAAGAAGTTTTGAGGTACACTTTCGCTACCTTCGACCTGGCACCGGCGGCGCCGGGCCTTATCTTGACACTGCGATAAGCACTAGCTACCATAGGAGCGGCAGGCACGTCTGCTTGTGGTCGCTTACAAGACTCTTATCAAATACTGAAAGGTAATTTAGAATGGGTTCCTTTCAAAACCCGCATTACCAATCAATTCCAATGAATTGATTCTTTTCGTTGAACAAACTCCATTTGCAGTTCTATTCCTTGTAATATTATCACATCAAAATGACCACTCATCATCGAACTATTTTATTTCCAACATTAGACCTACTCCCGATCCGCGAATAAGGAAAAATAAGTTACGATGAGACTGCGCCCAGCGAGATACTCTGTCAGCATCCGGAGATCCGCCTTTTCGGTCGAGATCCACACAGCTCGCGCGCTGCCACGTCTACCTTTTCGCCGCCCCTTAGTCGGGAAGGACCGACCTCCAAATCAAATCCCGTCTGAGTCCGCCTCTCCTATCATGTACCTAACACCGCTTTCGTCCGCACCCTCCACCCTCCCCCACTCCTCCCAACCGCTTCCCCTCCCTGCACTCGCCCCACTCTAGCGCCCGCATCGACGTCCACGCTGTTCTCCCCGCTCCCACTTCCCCTTTCTGACTTCCCCGCTCCGACGTCCCCTCTCCGATGTCCCCGACCCGTCCCCGCTCGAACGTCCCCATTCCGACTTCCGCGCCCCGACGTCCCCACTTCGACGTCCCCGTTCCGACTTCCCCGCTTCGACTTCCCCTTTCTCACTTCCCCGCTCCGACGTCCCTACTCCGACGTCCCCGTTCCGACTCCGCTCCGACATCCCCGATGCGATGTCCGCATTCCGACGTCTCCGCTCTGACGTTCCCGCTCCAGTTGCCACGTTTAGATTCCCGCTCCGACGTCATAGATCCGACATCCTGCTTCGAAATCACTGCTCCAACCTCCTCGCTCCCACTTCCCCGCTCCAACCTCCTCGCCAGCGCTCCCCCATCACGCTTCACTTTTGCTTCTCCCCGTCCCGCAACAACCCCAGCAAAGACTTCCCCTCTTGGACCTGCCCTCTCCGTCACCCAGGCATGCACCCACTCACATCCGCCCACTACCCCTCGCCCTCCTCATGGTCGCTCTTCCTCACCCCCCTCATGCGTTCATCCCTTTTCCCGGCCGGCGTTCTACTCAATTACTGCATCCAATACCCTCCCGCTCGAGCACCCTTGCGACCGCGAGGTCGTTCAATTCTCCGGCCGATCCTCGCGGCAATTTCCTTCCTTCCTTCCTCCCTCCCTCCCTCTCTCCCTCACGCCCTTCCAGCTCGCCCGCCCGCCTCGCCATGCCTCAGCCCACCCCTCCCCGCCTGCCCCGCCCGCCTTGCCACGAACGGGTCATACCCGCCCGGCCCCGCCCGGCCCCGCCCGGCCCCGCCCGGCCCCGCCCCACTCAGTCTGCGTACACCGAGGGCGAGCCCTTCCCGCGAGGTCCCGCGGACGCATACCTTGATTATTTCCCCACCATAGAACCAAATCGAGCGCGGCCCTCCGACGCTTTCGCCGTCATTGAGGCTGATTCTTTCGAAAGGCCCCCATTGGAGAGCTTTCTTCATCGGAGCGTTTTGTTTCCGTAAAAGATTCAGCGCCTCTCACTTGTTTCGATTTATTCTCTCTGCGCGCACTGCGTGATTGCTTTTCGTTTTCGGAAGAGAAGCAGTTATTCTTGTTCGATTGAATGAAAATACAATGCTGAGCACTTAATTAGTATTTTATTTCGAGAGTAGGTCAATATAACATTTTATCGGTGGTACAGTTGCTCCTGAATTTCCAGGCATTTATTACATGTCGTATTCGTGAATATTTAGCAAATCTTAAGAATTAAGAGCCATCTTTTTATTATAAATATGATCGATTAGATGTGAAAAGTATACTATTCCATGAGGCTATATGTACTCAAGATAAATGAACAAGCATTACACATTTCCTATTTTTGTTTATTTTTTTATTTTTCTTACATTACCTGTTTTTGCAAACAAATGACCATTGACTACAAGAGCAGCAAGAAATAACACTTAGTTTTTATTTTCTCGACCTATACAATGTTTTTACATAGATAAATAAACATTATATTACGAAGAATCAAATATTTATCTTTCATATAATTCTTCTTAAAATGTGACCCTCTGTAAAAACGTGTCCTATTACAGTAAAACTCATTTGTTTTTCAGATAATACTATCTTAAAATTTTTCGATATTATCTGATAACCTTGTGCAATAGTGAGAAATACGAAAAAAATGAAACTGTTTAGTGACCTTCGCCTGCAATTTCCTATTGGTTCTCGCAACCAAGCAGTTCACTAACACGACTAAGAAATTTCTCTTCTTCTCTCCTAAGATCCATCTTATTTCCTACTGACCGTGCAACACTTCCAACATCCAACACGTTCTCTCGACCAACATACATAAAGGCCATGTTGATTTACAGAATGGAATTTACTTACAATCCTTTCGTAGATTGCACAGCGATTCCAAGCTGTTCCTTCATCTTACTCATTCCTTCCGCAGAAGCTTTTTCAACTCTCGCACAAACGCGAGTGCAGAAACGAATCAAGATTTCTGAAGCCTCGCGGCTCTTTTCCACTTCTGCAAAACCGCGCAGAGCTCCCGATGGTAGCTGCGCTTCATCATTGCCGTTGCCAGCATCCCCGTCGCTTTCCCATCCTCCCTCGGCCTTTCGTCCCCGTTTGCGCTCCCGATGTCTCACTGTTCCCCGCCACAGACTCCCTTCGTCCCTGCTGCTTCGTCGGCCCCGCCATTGTCGTTTCCACCACTCCACCGAGCCCAGACTCCACATCCTACATTGACTCGTATTCTCTATCCCACTACTCACTGCATCGGCTACCCCCGCTCTGGCGTTCCCTGTCCCGCTGCGTCCCGTCTTTATCACATATGATGCTTTTCCGTTTTCAGCTCCCGCCACACCTAAACTAGCCACGTCCCACAACTTTCACTCCTACCACCTTCGTCCCTGCCTCTTCCACGCCCACCACCTTCGTCCCTGCCACTTCGCTTCCGTTTCCTCCGCCTCTGCTCCCTCCACCTCCCGTCCCTTCCACATCCGTTCTACCACTTCCATACCAACATCATCCAACCTCAGCGCATCCACCTTCTCGCCCGCACTGTCCGTCACCGTCTCCCCGCCACAACCGTACACACTACCTCGACACCTTCTACCGTACTGTCTACACCTACCACACCTTCTGCACCTTCTTTGACCGTTCCCGCTGTTCTCCCATCACCACTCTTGTTTTCCCTCGAATTCAGGCCTTCTCTCCGTTCTTTGTCCTCACCCCTGTCACTCATAGTCCCCTCTGCCACCTGATTCCCTTCCGTGTCGCTCTTTCCCCCGCCGATCTCGCACCTCCTACTAGCCTACATCGCCGCCTTCTCATTCCCTCCGCCTTCCAACCCCTCATCCACTGCCACATCCTCAGCCCGTAACCTCGGCTGCTCGCACAGACTTCTCTCCCCTCTCCCTGTAATTCCCCGCCCTTCCGACCACGGCGCCACCTCTGTCGTCTCGCCAGGAGCAAACAGGAGCACCTCGCAGTCGGCTACCTCAGACATTGTTTTCCCGGCTGCCGAGCGCTTATAATGAAAACGTGTACATCATCCCGACATTGAGCGGCGCGCGCGGCTGGCGCTGTTCTGGGCCGCGAGGAAAGGCGGCGTCTGCGGGGGCGGGGTGGCGGCGGGGTGGGGGTGGCGGGAGACGCAGAGACAATGCCTCGCTGGCGACAATAGCCCGCCAGATTCCGCCGTTGCGAACCTGCAAGAACGCCGCCGCCGCCGCCGCTCACAGAGAGCGTAACGCCGCAAAAAGTCGCGGAGCTGAGCGGAGCAGTTGAGACGTGGTGGGGTAAAATGATGGTTACTGTAGTCGTGGTGACTTTGGCGGTGATGATTACGGTTGTGATTGATTGTTGGATTGACGGTGGTGGTGGTTATGGCGATTGTGGTGGTGACTATGGTGATAATGATTGTGATAGTAGTGTGTAGATTGGTTGATAGATTGTGTAATAAAAGTGAATGTAAAAGTAATGATTGTATTTTCAGTGGTTGTGGTGATGATGGTAATGGTGGCGATGATGATTTGTAATGACTGCGATGCTAAGTATTGTAATTTTAGTGATTGAGGTAAACGTAATTGTGGTTTCAGTTATTGTGATGGTGGTAAATCTGCTGATTGGTTTAGTTTAAAGTTTTTATCATGGTGGTAATTGTATTGATATTCGTCTCTAATAGTGATGGAGGTGAGTTTAGGGCTGAAGATTGCGGTAACGTTGATTGAAGAGAAAGTGATGGTGGATGCGTTGTTTGTGATGATAGAGATGATAGATAGAGATGTCGGCGTTTGAGATGTTGGAGAAAAAGAGGATGGAAGATTTGGCCGTATTGGTGATAGAGACATTGGAAATGACGCCAAGAAAAAATAAGTGCGATTATGTGGAGGTGGAACCGCGAACAAGTTCAGTAAGGTGCTGATATAAAGGTCATTAGAGAAAGGGGGATTTTGTGGTTTCGGGAATAGAGGGTTGGACACAGATATGCAGAAAAATGATAGCGAAAGAAAGATAGTATGAGAAAAAGACAGGGAGATAGGTGCAACAGAGAGAAAAGAAACGTGAGAATAGGTATCATCAAACACTGAGTTCCAGAAGAGAAGTACGAAAACAAACACGACCCCATTTCCTCTGATATGATCCTCTGATTCCTCTGATTTGTAGACCTTCAATAAATCAACATCGGTCATTCTAACTTTTAAAAAAACAAATGTCTAGTTTAAATGAAATGTTAATTACACGAAATTTTTGGCCAATTTCAACTGTCTATATAACTCGAATTTCTAGAACTCGAAATCATCAATTAAATGAACTTTGATAATTCGAATAACAAAATCTCTACATTTTATTTTTCTTATCATTTTGCATCGACACATGGAATTCGGTAAGTCAAAATAAATAATTTTGGAATCCTTCAAAGGCCCATATCTTTCTTTACTTCTTCATGCCCTTGTTATGAAGATTCCACAATACACGATAGTGAGATATAAGTAATCAACAAACCACGAAGAATGTGATGAGCAATTCCGAGAGGTAACGTCCTGAGAGAAAAAAGCAATGGGACGGAACGCGTTGCGCAGTGCAATATCAGCCAGTGCGGAGGGCCTAGTGCAGAGAAGTAGTGGCGGAGTCGGTGGAGCAACCTGAGCGTCGAGTCTGCAACGAAGAGGAAGCGAAATGGCGGCGGCGACGAGGTACAGTGGGCCGAAAGATCACTAAATAATCACTTGCAATCTCCGATTTCCGAGCGTGACTGGTGATGTTTGAAGAAAAATGTGTGACACCAGAGTTTTTAACGCTTATTAATGATGTTATTATATAGTTATATAATATTATATATTATATAGTTATATATTATATCGTATTTATTATATATTATATATTTATTATATATTATATATATTTATTATATGTTAATATATTTATGATGTTTTCACTTTTTCAATTTATTCTTTAAGAAGTAAAACAACCAACTACATCTTTCATCGATGTATATGCGTTAGAGACACAATGAAGGTTATTATTAAAATTTACATCATTTTCGCAGTTCCTTTTTGCCCACTAGAGGGAGATATTTAGTTGTAGGAAACTCCGGTAGCCGACATGTAACTCGGCGCTGGATCTCGCCATCCAGCGGAGGAAGATCGTCACCTCACACGATAAAAAGATATACTACACTTACGGGACTAATGACCTTAGCAGTTGACGCGTCCGGAATCACTAATCAAACAATCAATAATTCGGTCAACTGTCTGTAGGTCAGATGTTTGCATATAAGCGAGCCACTTAACATACTAATTTCTTTAAACCAAAAAATCAAACATGATAAAGTATGCGTAATGTTCCAGCATCATTAGTTCCCGTTTGCTCGACGCTTGCCTTCTCCTTGCGCATTCCGGCCCAGTGCGCGGCTGCGACGGTGGCGCTGGCGCTGGCGCTGGCGCTGGCGCGTCGCCGGTGCGTGGAATAAAACGACTGCCACCCCCACTGCCGCGCGCGCCGCGGCGTTTGTTTACGGACTGGCGGGTTCTTTCAGCCGCGCATTCCCGCGCATTCCCGCTCATAACCGGCTTAGCGGCGTCGCCGCGCGGGAGGACGGGCAGGATCGAACGCGAACTCTTGAATACGAAATCACCGCGCTCGTGCGTTCTGACGCCCACGTATAAAGTACGCAGACATTTTGTTATGATGTCTGGTCTTTCTTCCTCGGAAGAAAATATACTGCTAAATATTTTTCAAATGATCTTGCGGGATGTTTCCTCTCAGATATAATACCGAAGATAAATTGAAAAATGAAATAAAAAAGAATGTAAGTGTCATTTCACTTTAATTTACGTTTTTACCGGAATAATGATGAATGAATCAAGTCCTATAACATAAATAAGAACCGAAGTCCAGACGCATTTCTTGATAATGTTACGGGGAGATTATAATGGCAGGAGTTGTATGTGCCAGTAAGTTTAACGTTTATATAACTCATTCTTCTCGAAAGTATAAAAATGGCACTTGCATAGTTTTTTTTTAATTTCAAGCCTTCAATTTTGTACTTTTTGCATTGTTTCACTAACTGCTAGTATAATTTAGGTTTTGAATGCAAGCATAAAAACTTTCCATAATTCATTACGTTTAGAATTCAATTGCAATCAAATTTTCTTTGCTAAAATCGAAACTCAATGATTACATTATCCCAGTTCAATTCATCATTAAACTGCGTATTAATGCATTCCTAAATGGACTGATCTTTTCGTGACAATTTCAGCAGAGCTTTCAGCCGCGCCATCTCGCTTGTAACCTGCCTCCCGGCGCGGCGCCGCGCATGCACGGCGAGCGGCCAGAACCGAGTGCGAGCTCTTGAATACGAAATCACCGCTCATGTGCGTTCTGACGCCCATGTATAAAGTACGGAGACGTTTTGTTTTGATGACTGTTTTTTTCGGAAGGAAATATATTCCTAAATATTTTTCAAATGATCTTGGGGATGTTTTCTCTCCGATTTACGAACAGAAATTTTGTACTTTTTGTTTTGTTTAATTATTTGTTAGTATAATTTAGGTTTTTCATGCAATGATTAAGTCTTTCAATAACTAATTACTTTTGGAATTTACACTCAAATTTTTTTTACCTAAAATCGTATCTCAAAGATTACGTTATCCCAGTTCTAATTCGTCATTAAACTGCTCATTGATGAATTTCAAAATGAATTGATCTTTCCGCGACAGCAGAGTTTTTCATTGGCGCCAACTCGCTCATAACCCTCTTCCGGCGGGCGTCGTGTTGGCCCGCAGAGGTTGGGTAGGATTGAATGCGAACTCTTGAATGCAAAATCACAGCTCTTGTGCATTCTGCCGTGCAGACATAAAGCACCGACGCGCTTTGTTTGAATGCGGGGCCTTCCTTGCGTCTTTAGGAATTGGGGCTAGGAAGAAAATACATTGCTAAGTATTTATCAAATGATATTTTGTGATGATTAATCTTTCATGGCCTCTCAGATTTACGAAATCAATTTGTGTTTTGTTCAGTAATCTGTTAATATAATTTAGGCTTTCGATGTACACAGAAAAAACACATATATTATGTAATAGCAGTTCCAATTCATCATTAAACTGAATTACTAAATGAATTGGTATTTTAGTAACAAAGGTAGCACAAACAGTTCTTAGTAAGATTTACACAAAAATCAGAAAAATAACGGAAGTTATAACTGATGAATAAATGAGAAGAAGAGTAAGAAATAAAATAAAAACGAAGAGAAAATATCATCAAAGAAAAGTAAATACCGGATAAAGTCGATCACTTACATATGCGATAACTAAGCTGAATTTAAACAATTTAATATTTGATCTTTTCTCACAATATAATTGTCTCGATTTAATATCGAACGAATTTAATACTATTCTTTTCCTTTTGATTAGGTGAATGCTTTAGTTACGAGTAAATTCCTAGTCTACAAAACGAAACGTTTGAGAACGGTATTTAAATCATAAAACGTATAAATGTAAAATACTTTCTATGTTTTCTCTCATTATTATCAAATAATGAAATATTATTATTATTGTTATTGTTATTGTTATTACTTATTTTTACTATTATTAGTTACGTATTAAAATCTTTGCCTTTTTTATCAAGAGAAAGAATCATGAAACGAAGCAACTGTCACAAGCGCTCAGCTTCATCTGGAGGCAAACCAACCGCTCGAGCGGTTCTGTAGTAGAGAACTTCCTAACCGATTTAGCCATGCGTTATACCAGAATCAGCCTCTTCGGCGTGGGAATAGATTCGACCATCTGCTATCACATTGCGCAGCACCCGGAGCACATCCGCGGCGCCAGGCCTAACTCTCCTGCGTAGCCCCGCGCCTTCCCTCGGATATGTGCGCCACTCAGTGAAACCGAATAATATCAAGAACAAAATTTGATTTTATTAGCTAGCAATTGTTTCACCTGGATGGGTAATTATTAAAAGTGTATCATTTTATGCGAAAATAGAACCACCGTCTTCAAATACTTGGGCAAATGTTTCTTAAATCATTTTGGGGATAAAAGGTTTGTTACTTTTGCTACTGCGTTTTCTTGACGATTTCTCTTCTATAAAGAGTACACGATTGCGCTTAAATGAGTTGGAGCGCTGAGGATATTTAAAGGATTGTCGAAAAATGTGCTCTTTTCTAATACAAAAGATGAAAAACGAAAATTAGTGTACTTACTAAATTTGGGCACATATCACAACAAACTTGAACCGCGCGCGAACTTGCGATTACTCTCAAACTCTTCGTCCCGTCGCCAGAATTACAGTGTAATCGCAGTTCACAAATGTGTCTACTGACCTCCCGAGAGAACAACTGCGCTTCGAGCCGTGGAAATACAAACAATGCTCCAGTGTCATGAATAATTGGACAAAATTGAAAAATCACTAAAACAAACATTAAAAAAATATTACTTCTTGTTAGGCATTTCTGCCTTTCAAGGACGTTTATACATGATTTCAGTAACTATAGGATGAACCATCCTCAGGTCAAAATATCAATGGTATAAAAACAAAAATGAGCTCCGCAAGTTATGTTTTGTGTGTGTGTGTGTGTGTGTGTGTGTGTGTGTGTGTGTGTGTGTGTGTGTGAGAGAGAGAGAGAGAGAGAGAGAGAGAGAGAGAGAGAGAGAGAGAGAGAGAGAGAGACAAGGATTATATTTTCTGATATTTAAGGAGGCTTGAAAATGTCCTTAGCGTGAGTAGATTCTCTGTGGTTTTCTGTAATTCTGACCTAGATGGTAAGTTGCTGTAGCTGGGGAAATAAGCATTTTCTATAATCTATACTTCTGAGACTAAGACGATAAAGAGTTACTAATTGTTAAACGGTTTGTGAGAAACACACTCGTGAGTGTTGTTTTAATTTGTTTTTCGTTTTACCTGCAATGACAGTGTGTAGTTCACTCATCTAATAGATCTCCCGTCTGCGCCACCTACCTATACCCCGCCCCCATCTGTTTGGTCTCCTTCAGTTGTTACGATACAACCATCATTTGTGCGGACAGGAGTACAGAAGAATTGTAGGTTGTAAACTAATATTTTTTTTACATTCTCTGTCATTTCCGCTCCCTCCCCTAAGGATGTTAGGAGTGTCTTACACATGCTATATTTTTTCTACAGGATTTAAGACATGTTTGTACAAAGTTTGCTTAAAATTTCTTCAAGCTTTCCAGAATCACTGTAGAATACACAACATTTTTTTAAATTTATTTATTTAAGGTCTCTGTTCAACAACTGGGTCATAAGCGACCACGAGTATCAATTTAGAGTTTACACAAGTTTTACAATTATTCCATTATACAATTATATACAGTTCATACAAACATGAAACTGTAATAAAGTGTCAATGTTTTGGGTATCTACATCATTGGGATGGATACACATATTTATTTATTTACAATACATATGCCTTTGATATTCATAACACGTTTGAAGGGTTGTACTGGGTGAGATGTAGATAAAGGATGGATTTATATTAAGGTGTCAATTTCTGAGATTTTTAAAGTTGTATGACTTTTATACATTCTTCTGGAGAGGAGAAGGAATGAAATAAAGAATCTTTTAAGTTTAAGATCTGTCTTATATGGGCTATTTCAGGGCACTAGGTAATATGGGATGTAGATACTTGGGCTCCACATTTAGGACAGGGTAATGGGTCAGTTTTTTTATTAGGCGTATGTGGGAGAGATTAAAGTGACCAATACGTAGTCTGGTAATTTGGAATTGTTGAAATCTAGTGAGTTGGAGGTTAGGGAGAGCGGGATCGATAACGGATATCCTTACGAGGTGAAGTTTGGAGAAGGTAGTCAACCATTTTTCATTCCACTGTTTCATAACCATATTTTAAGGTATACTTTGATATCGTAGAGAATTCCCTTCACACTGTTGTCCGTTGTAGGTAGGGAAGTTGCTTCTTTGACCGTTTATCTACTTTTTCATTTCCTACTATACCTCTATGAGCTGGAATACAGACAATACAGATGAAGGCGCCATTATTTATTTGGGTAGATAAATGTTCTTGTATTCTTCGGATAATGGGATTTTTAGAGAATCTGTTGACAATTGCATTGAAAGTAGCCATAGAGTCTAAGTGAATCACTATTTTGCGGTTTTCTCCATTTTGGGAGACTAATTCAATGGCTTAGAGAATGGCCCAGGCTTCGCAAAAGAAGCCTCCGGTAACCTAAATTTGAAGATATTGTGAGGGGTTGTGGAAACAATTGCACAATCCTCTTTGTTTTCATATTTTTATCCATCCGCATATACTTTTTCTAAATCATGGTAGTCTTCATAAAGATAATTCAAATGGGATGTAACACGTTTTGGAGAAATTAAGGATTTGGGAATCTACGTACATTTTTATATCCTTTTGTACGGCGTGAAAACTACATAAAATGAATCCGATTTATTGAAGAATTTACATTGACAAATGAACCAAAGAGCCAAATGTTTGGTTCTGTTTACTGTGTTGTAAAATAATGTCCTGTTATGAGTTGGAATTATTTCTGGGTGTCCGGTCGTTGCCACTTCGAAAAGGTTTTGGCCATCTAATTGTTATCTTCTTCAGGGTATCACACTACAACTCTGACCGTCTAAGTCTATGATTTTACATTGTTATAGATGTACCACGCAGAACACCACTACGAGATCAGACTCTCAAAGCGAAGAAGTCTCCCTCACTTCGAGATTTCTGCATTGGTATGTCTCGGGTGGATTCCGGAGACTGCAAATGTCAATGGGTGTCCCGCGTTAGGCGACCAACGTGTGTCACAATCATTTTAGAATATGGTCTGTCCATCAAACTCCACATATTCTGAACGCGTGTTGGCTTGATATTTAGCTTCGAGGGGGAAGTTCCCGACAGAAGTCGACGATTTTGGAAAAGGCAGAACTGCCAATAAGAATTCTTGCACATGCACAATGAAAGTATGTTATCCTCCGTTGTTCACCTGTAGCGAGAAGTTCAACTTTATGCGGCAGCGACCATAACAGTAGCCCCTCGCGTGTCTTTGACGCCAAAGTAGGTAGGGAGAAAAGAGGGGTGGCAAGAAAGGTAAGGGCGCGAGGGCATTGAGGAGACGTGCAACCGGCGCGCTGGGAGGCGAAGGCGCCGCAATATAAGCCACTTAGGGCGTGGCGCATCGCGAAACCATCAATTATATCCGGTAAATGGCTTGCCTCGGTGCGGAGGCAGAGTAGAGTCTGCGTTGCTGCCGCGATCGAATTAGCCTAAGTTCAGTATAATTTCTTTGGCTCGCCCGCCCACTCCCCCGCCCGCACCCTCCGACGCTCTTTCCCCCGACACGCCCCCTTTCTGCGCGCCGCAGGAGGCCTCCTTGCGGAGCGCCAGAGGGACAGGGCGCGAGGGAAGGCGGGGGAAATGGTGGAGGAGCGCAAAAGGGCGGGGCGGATGGGAGGGTGGGCCTCAATGAAGGTCGGGGCACAAGAGAAGCAGGGCGGGGCGCAAGGGATGGCGAGTCACAAGGGGCAAAAGAAATGGTGGGATTCAACGGATTGATTGATTATTTCATGTTTACGAGGACATCAACTCATCATATAGTCATTTTCCTCGTAAGCGTAGTGCTTGTTTTGTCACGGAACGTTATTCCCCACTGGATGGCGAGATCCGGCGCCAAGCTTTACGTCGGTTAGCGAGGTTCGCTAACCAGATATCTCCCAGCAGCGGTGTACTAACTCCATACGTGTCAAGCTTTAAACTCCCGATGGTATGACGCTGTAGTGTATATAAGTGTGTGTGAGTGTGAGAGTGTGTAATTATGGGGTGCCGATAGGACAAGGAAGAGGAAGGAAGATCGCGTGGAGTCCGTTTTCCGTTTGTTAGGGCAGTACTGCTTCGGCATTCCTCTGCTGTTATTCGGAGAAATCACGGAAAAGGGGACCCAAGGGAGGGTAAGGTGCAAGGGAAGGACCGCAAGGAAGAGAGTATCGCAAGGGACGCGGGGAGGGCGGGGCCGTGAAGGAACTGGTCGCTAGGAAGGAAGGCGGCCAAGACAGGGCGGTCTTCAAGGAGGTTTGGCGCCAGCGGCGAAGGACAGAAGAAATAGAAGCCAAAACGCGCGAGGCACAATAGAGGATCGGCTCAAGGGAGGATGGGACGCAAGGTAAGACAGGGGGCTAGGAAGGGCGGACTCTAGGAGGTGAGTCGCAAGGAATGGAATGGTCCAAGGAAAGATGGGATGTCAAGGAGGACAAGGCGCAAGAATAATGGGCGCAAAGGATGGCGGGCCAAGGGACAGTGAAGCGCAAAGGGGCACAGTTTCACGCAAGTGAAAGGTATGCCAGGGCACAAGGGAGGACGTGGAATAGGATGGTGGCGGCGAATCGTAGGATGAGGCACCAGGGAGCGTTGGAGTGCAAGAGAGGTCGGGCCACTTGGCGAGGGTGGATCGCAAGAACAATATACGGTTTGCTAGTACGAAGAAAGGAGGGCGAATGGTAAGTTGATAGCAAGAGGACAAGAGAAGGAGTCAGAATCTTCGTTGTTTCCCTAAAAAACTCCTACAGCTATTCTTCCTGTTGTAATTCGTTCGGAATAGAGTTGAAAGAATAGAAAAGTAGAGAAAGAGCGAAACACAAAGTGGGCAGGTAAAGCAACTGTGCATGGTAAAGCAGAAGTATGTGACGAGTAAGTTCGGGTTTCTGCATCAGGTTAAATTACAGACTCTACAGGCGCTGACGCAGCTAGGATATAAAATGACACAACCGAGAGAAGTCTGATATACACAAGGCTGATGAAGTGAGGTAGACGGGATGAGATGATATGAAATAAAGAGTAATGATATGAGTCTAATCTCTGACGGTGGTGATACTGTTTTGACACAGAAATAAGAAGTTAGGAAATTGGACGGTGAAATTTTATGAAGATGTAACAACAAAGAGCTCGAGATGGAGGTCAGTGGAAAAAGAAGAAATCAGGAAACAAATAAAGGCGAAAAGAAAAGTTTGAACAAGCAACGAAAATATTAATCAAAACGGTAGAGAGTTATATGACAAGAGCGTGTCTAGATGTGAAGGCTGAATAATGAAGAACCGGCACTGAACACGAAGGAGACGGCAAACGACGAGCATATACTGAAAAGGATCGGCGAAGAACGAGGAAGAGGCGGTGGCAAAAAGGAGTAAGAAGCCAAGGAACAGCGAGACGCCTTGTCAATTCCCCGATGCAACACTTAATTAAAGTTTAAATGGAGACGCTGTCGGAAGTTGAGTGTAAAGTCAGCCTGCTGAAACTGAATTGGTAGCGAATTTTCAACCGTGCCAAACGGAGTTATAAGTTACGGCTTCTTTAATGCGATCTGGGCCGATCGTGGTGAAGCGAGCTGCTGAGCGACATGAAGAGGTAGGGAGAAGGACGGGTGGTGATGAAAGGGTACGGGGAAGAAGGAAGTGGAATTGGCGAGGCAGTTCGAGTTGGAAGAGCATCAGAGCGCGGCGAGGAGGCCGAGAGAAGATTCAGAGATTAAGATGTTGTAAACAATGATTTAGTGAAGAGTGAAGTAAGAGAAAAGTAATGAGGTGAGGACGGAAATGCAAACAAACGGAGATGTTGAATGTAAATGGAATAGCTGTCACAACGAAAAGAATATTTTTCAATATGTCCATTTTAAACTGTCATTTAGAATATTTGAAAGAATACTGATTTGTATGAGAAATATCACTTGTCCATTAGAATTGATTGAACAGAAGATGGTCACGTTTTTCAGAATATAAACAAATATCACTGTTGCGTAATAAGACATTCTTTGAAGTTTCAAAATTCACTTTTTTATTACAAAAATTTCCATTTATTGCGACCTATTTTCTGAATCAAAGTAAACACTTTTGACATTTTCATATAAGTAATATACGTAACATTGATGAAAATTATGTAATCCTGTGCGGAAAACGGCGGATTTCGGCGGAAAGAATGTATTGCTTGGCTCTGATGACGAAAAAGTGTATTAAACCAGTTGCTAAATAAAGAGAAAAAAATCTTCTAACACGTAGTGTAGCCAGAATCCATGTTTTGTGAGTCCTTGATGCCGAAAAACCAATTGAAAGCAAAACGTCCGTTCGTTCGTCCGTCTGTCCATCAGTCCGTCTGTCTGTCCGTCAGTCCGTCTGTCTGTTTGTCTGTCCGTCCGTCTGTGAACACTCCAAGCGCCTAAACTACACGAACGATCTTTTCCAAACTGAAGTATTCCCTGTCGATATGGCTCTAGTTATAGCTTTGAAATTTTGAAAAACATTTTTTAAAATTAGGGGTACTTTACATGACACTTTTCGGACATTTTCAAAATGTTCTCGAAAATGGCTTCAAATTTTATCTTTAAATTCCTTGTAGGAATAAAGTAAAATACACTTTTAAAGGTGGCGTAGGTCCGATTTTCCCAGTTAACACTGAATTTTCGAAAATTGCAAGTTTGATTTTTTCGGCGCCTTCCTACAACTATAAAATTGAAGACAGATTTTTCCACCAAATGAAATTTATTGACCATGAATGGTTCTTTCATTGAAGTCTTGTACACGTTTTCGAAAATGTTAGCGGTTTTTGTGCAATTAAGCGTGCAATTTTTGGCAATTTCAAAACAGACGAACGATATTTTCCAAATTGAAGAAACCCTTATCCATCTGGCTCTTGTTGAAGCTTTGAGATTTTGAAAAACATCCTTTAAAATTTGGGGGTACTTTACATAACGCCCTAGGAACATTTTCAACATTTTCTCAAAAACGGATTAATTTTTTTCTTTCAATTTCTGGTAAGTATAGAGTACAATACATTTATAAACATGGCATAGGTCCGATTTTCACGGTTAACGGTAAATTTTCGAAAATTGCCAAAATTTGAATTTTGTTCGGCGTCTTCCTACAATTACAAAATTGAACACAGAGATTTTTCCTTCAAATAAAATTTGTTGCCCTTTATTAGTTCTTTTATAACGGTTCTGTCAATTTTTTTTAAAAATAGTATTTTCGAACAATAGTGGTTGCAATATTTGCAATTTTAAAAAAATTACAAAAAACAAAATTTCTAAAAAACGACTCCCAATTCTTTCTTTAAATTTTTTTACGGTTAGTGCAAACAAATCCTATACGATAACATAAACGCCATATTGCTCTATTCTTTTGTTTTTTCAAAAATTGTAAATATGAAATTTTTTTACTTGTCCCTCACGTCGGTAATACTTACTTTAGAGGCGATTTATTACAGTATTATATTTATGAAAAAATATGCTTTAAATAATGTCTCTCAATAAAGTTTCTCAAAAACACAATAGTTTTCTATAAAAATGAACTCAATACCCCGCATTTTCAGCAACGCTCAAACGACATTTTCTCAAAAACTTCTCCAAACATTTTCTTCGAACGTTTGCAAGGGATAGTGATATTGGCACTGTTTAATATGACAAGGACGAAGGTGGTGGTAGATGAGGAGAAATTGCATGTATCTTCTTGGCTGTCCGGAAGACACCGCTTTTTTTAAATTTTGGTTGATTGATTGATTGATTAGGGATTCCGAGCACGTCAATTTCTAAAGTCATCAGTCCCGTGAGTATAGTGAATATTTTCTTGGAAAGTGGAAGTGAACTTCATCCCCGCTGGATGTTAAGACTCGGCGATGACCTACCATCGGCTGACGGGGTTTTCCTCAACCAGGTATTTCCCACCAGCGGGACTCCGGCTCGGCCGGAATAAGCTCTAAGCTCCCGATCGCTCACCCGGGTTGTATGGTAGTGTAATTCATGTAAGTGTGTGTGTGTAAGTAAAGTAAAAGGATAGGTTAAGGAAGAGAAAGTAAAGATCGCGCGCGGTCCGTGACCCGTTTATTAAGGTGCTGCCCTGACATTCCCCTGCTATTGATAAAAAAGACATGGAAAATTACAGATCAAGCCGGCCGCTAGAATTCACCTCCAGACTGTGACTGAATTCGACCTAGTTATCTTGCTCGTGTCGAAAATCTTGCCACAGTCGGGATTCAAATCTAAGGCCTCCCGGTCCTAGAAACTCTGCAGTGACATCAGTTGGTGCCCTGAACCACCTCTCCCGGTGGAAGACGCTGCGTCCTAGACACAGATGCAAACGTTTCGGCCGTCATGCCGCATTGGCATCTGTATTTAGGATGCACGTGTAGACTCCCAGTCAGCGGAGTAGATTCTGACTGCGGTCGCGGAAGTCTACGTTTTCACGAGAAAAAGTAAGGCCATACCCAGAGATATGTTGACAATGGGACACCGGAAAAGACGTGGAAGCAACGGCGTATGTTACATATGGTGTGAAAGAATGGTGGTGACGGTAAAGATCCCTATGAGACGGGGAGGCGATTTAGAAAGCGAGATCAGATAACTCACCGCAGGAGCCACGACCATGGATGTGGAGTACCTGGGAGACGGCGAGGTAGCATCGGAAGGGAGATTGTAAGATGATGAGGTGCATAATGGCTCAGCAGCTCAGAGGCGAATGATGGGAAAACCAAATCGCGGAGAGGAGTGTTGAGGAGGTAAGAAATCGTTCGGGTAACGACTGAAAGTAACTGATGACGTGAAGACGGAATCCAGATCGAAGGGTTAATCAGTGGCAGAGTAACCTAGAGGCAAGGTGTGTGGTGGTGGCAGAAGCACCAGAAAACAGAGGTGGAGGTGCGAGAGTTCAGAGGTGAAGCGACAGTGACAGCGGGGCAAGGAAGGGACAATGTTGGAACTGAGATTGTGGGATAAGTCGCCGGACGAGTAGCTGTAAAGGGAGAGCACCTGTAAAGCAAGAGGTGACAGGTGAAACGACAGGCACAGGGGACATAAAAGCGGACATGTATAGTCGGAAGAGATTGTAGGATGGCCCATAAGTGGAACTGTGCGTAGGGCGGGGCACCTGTATGGGAATAAGGGAGTATTTATCGATTCCAGGCGCGTCACCTACAATAGCATATAGTCACGTGAGAGTTGTACATGCTAAATTCTGGGAGGAGCGGATTTCTCTCCCATCTAGAACGAGAGGTCTGGCGCGGACATATTCAACAGGTAATTTGTTTCTCTCTCCATGTATCTCCTCCAGAAGAGCACCACTCTATCCGGGTCAAGCTCCAGGATGCATACCCGTCTTCCATAAAGCATGATAGTGAAGAGCATGTGTAAGCATATGAATAAGGAATGAGGAGAGATCGTGGGAAAGATGACAATTGGATTGTGACCCGTACTGGTCAGCAATCTCCTAGTAATGATCGGAGAAAACACCAAAAACTACCGACCACATCCTTTGGCCGCTACAATTATCCTCCAGAGAATGGTGAAATTTGATCCAGATATGTCGAACATCCTCCACCCGACATAATTCGAACCCTAGGATCTCACAGTCAAAGTCGCTGCAGAGACAACGGCGATGATGCCTCTGAGCTGACGTATCCGGTTTGTTCTCCCGAAATGTGTGCTAGTGTAATGCATGTAAGTATAAGTGGGTGAGGGGATGTGGATGAAAAAGGAAAGATCGCACGCGGTCCTCGGCGGGGCACGTCGAGGCGGCCGGGTGAACCGGGCAGGGCGAGGGCCTTTCAACTCCCATATAACGTGGTGGAGACCAATACAGTGGCGCACTCTTAAAGAAATCATCACCCTCTTAAAGAAAAGAAAATACGAACTGCTGCCAACGATACTCAAAACGTGCGTGGCTGCTGCGTGCTTTCGCCGCGCGCGAAGTTTCACAAAAGATCCCGTCGATGTTCGCGCTTCCTTATATGTATGTATTATGAATTATTGACCATTTAGAATACACTTTTCGTATTTCTCACAAATTAGCCAATTTTTATGTGCGAAAGCTGGCGAGCCTAACCTGCAGCTGTACCCGGCGACACTAGCACCTCCTATAGCATTACCCTCGAGCTTTGACTTCGGTTTTGAAGGAGAGTTACAAGGCCCTGGGCAGGACGGCGCGAGCAGGTACAATGGAGAGCGGGCCTCAGCTGCCGGCGAGAGTCGGGACGAACAAGGGCGCGTTGGCGGTGGATGTTGGAAGATCGGGGCCCCTGGGGAGGCCTTTCTCCGGACTCAGAGCTTCCGTTCCGCGCCGCGCCGCGGCGGGGCGGGCGGGCCGGCAGGTCGAGAGAGCGAAACGAGTTGCGGAAATTGTTTACGAGAGGTGCTGCTACACGGGAGAGGGTGAGAGGCCAGGGGTTAAAGGGCGAGGAAGTTGTGCTAGCATCAGACTTTAATTGGTGCAAGATAAACGAAGGGGCGTACCCAAAGGCGTATATATAGACAAAAAAACTCTGCATCGTTTGAGTTCACATTTTAAATCATGGAACAAATCATCACTGACAAACATTATATAACAGATATAACATTTTATTGTATATATACTCTAAAAATTCCTACTCCTCCACACAATATTTTTTTAATGTATTGCTTGGGAAGGACTATGGAAGAGGAGTATATCATATATGTTATATAACATAACAAACAAAGAAAATTTATTTTGTAGGATACGTGGAACGTTCTTCTAAGGTGTTGAGTTTGAATTGCTGATTGCTTCTTTGTTTGTCTGACAGCTCATCAAAATAGATGTATCAAAATTCAGACCAACTAATTTGATTGTAATTATCATGCAGGAAGGAAGAAAATGAGTGGTTGTAAATAAGAGTAAGCTATGCACTTTAAGATGCTCAATGAACAAAATTTAACTAGCAGTATCGTTAAATTTATTGTTACATACAATGATGCGGTATATATATATATATATATATATATATATATATATATATATATATATATATTATGAACATGCATTGTTAACAGAATAAAGGTTAAATTTAAAATACAATAGTGTGATATGTATTTTCCATGCTCTCTGTTAACCACGTATCTTGCCGGTGCTAGGAGTGCTGAAAGTTTAGTTGAGATGTTTTACAATACCTTATAGATTCCAAACATGGACTATCAGATTTTGTATATACCACCTGTTTTCTGGTGTGTAACTCTCCATAACTTCACTAGCTGAAGAGATTTGAAAAATGATGTTCGCTCGGCACCATAATCTTTCACGACGAAAAGAAATCACATTTTGTTTTGAGTTTAATGCGCCTTCCACGTGAAGGAATGTTTGAATACGTAAACTGAATTGCACTGAGTCTTGTTAACTTTGAATTGTGCGACTTGGCGTCAAGCAAAATTAATGTTGCTTGACACATAAACGCGTGTGCAAGCCCATGGCTCCAACCGTCGACGCTGCACACTCTCTCGAACGCCGCCGTCTGCAGCGATCCTCGCGATGCCGCCCGACTGTGCCACGTTGTCAACTCGAACCTCCTGGTCTTCAAGGAGTAACATAAGGAGTAGACAATAACCACTTGTCACTATGTATTATCTTGACACTTCTATCATGTGGGTTGAAAATTGCAGTGAGTGTAAAAGGTATTCGTATACTGACTATTGTAAAACAAAAATGGTCTGGATTTCCCAAATATAATATATTTGCATAAAATTATCCATCACAGTGTAAGATTGGTCAAATACTTATTTATAAATAAACTAGTAATAGACAAATGAGTACAAACTGAGTTATTGTTAATAACATCTTGCAGAAATGAAGCACAAAAAGTATTCGTATACATGATAGTTTTCATAAAATATTAATTTAAAATAAAGTTTTTCTTGTAAATCTAATATTTGGTGGAATACTTACTTGATTTTATTATTGCTTTCAATCTTCGTGGCATAGAACTGACCTAATTCGATGTCACGTTGGCCGAAAAATCCATTCCTCCAGTAGAACTATTTTTAGTGTCTGCTTACTAGAAATATGCCTCGTTCGAAGCCTTCTTTCCAGATAATCCCAATGATGTTCTATAGGGTTGATGTCTGGTGACCGAGAAGGAGTCTGGAGGAAGGATCGGATGTTGTGTAGTATCCAAAGGCGAGTATTTAGGTCAGCATGTTTAGAATCATTATCCTACATAAATATAATATCATCACTAATTCCCAGTTTTCCAACACTAGGCTTTACATGAGCCTTCAGTATATCTATATTATATTGTTTGTGATCCATGTTCCCCTCTATAAAATGCAAGGGTCCCACTCCTGCAGCGCTCATACAGCCCCATACTAAACCACAGCCACCGCCGTGCTTCACTGTGGGACGAAGATTCTCTTACGTTCTGTGTTCTTCTTCCTCCGTACATACCTTCTTCCATCTGATTGCAAGATGTTAAATTTACTTTCATCTTAAGAATCTTTTTCCAAAATTCTTTGGGATAATTGAAGTGTTTTAGCGAACAACAATCTTCTCTTCTTATTTGCTTTATTTATGAAGTATTTTCTGCAGCTACTCTACCGTGATATTCTTTACTTCTCAGATAGTTCCGAACGGTAAACACATACATTAAATCGAAGCTATTTTTTAATATCAGCTATAATTTTGGGGGCACAGATTTGAGGGTTTTCTTTCATTTTCCTTATAATTGCACTGACACTGTACTCACCCATTTTTCTTGGCCGTTCTTTTCTTGGTGAATTTTCATATGATTTTCTTTCTCCAAACCTGTCGATTACTCATTGGACAGTGGATCGAGGTCTGTTCATAATTTCCGAAATTTCGCTCAATGTTTTGCACTGATTATGTAACCTAATTATTATAACTCGCTCTTCTTTTCTAGTGGAAATGGAAAATCTGTTCACTGCAATAATACCCCATTCCGCTCTGAGCCAGCGACCAGTTCACATCGTGCTCCGCACAGCTCAGAACGTTTCAATTTGACTCAGTGCCGTTGACTCCGTATCAGTCAGTGACTTAAAGTTTGTGTTTCGTACAGATAATTAAACGTTACAAGTGAGGTTAGTTTGGGTATATTTGGTATGTTTTGGAAGAAGTGGGTGGATAAAAAAATAATGTGGTTGGTAATCGGTTCTAACTGGAATTCTTTATGGAGTTGTGCATTGGAGACGTACCATGGGGCATTCGTGATGGTGCGCAGGAACTGATTTTGGATTACTTGCAGTTTTTTGTGTTTGATTTAGCTGCGCTGATCCAAACTGAGCATGCCTATAGTAATAGTGGTCGAATGATAATTTTGTATAGACGTAAGGCAGTATTGTGGGGTAATTTAGCTGATCTATTTATTATTGGTTTTAGTTGGTGTATTCAATCATGGGGGCATGATGGATGGCTAGCTTGCTTCAACAGTCTGAGGGGAGAGGGGAGAGATGGTTTGCTTCAGCGATCCAAGGCGAGCCGGCGCTAACACTTAAGTTTGCAGTAATTTTTGTTTCAACTTTAAACTTAGGTCTTTGTAACATTTACATTTTTTTCACTATTTTCCTTAGTTTATTTTAAAACCATAATAATCCTAATTCTTGCTGTTCTATGAACAATTTGATTTATAAATAAATGTGTATGGATTCGCGGAATTCTCAGGACGTCAGGTCCTCTATTATAATTTCGTATATAAAATACTCTTCGCATTTTTTTATTCATTTGATACTTCATTTAAAATTGGCTGTTTTATTTTATGATTTGCTGGTTGCAAGAAGATAGCTATGGTTTTCTAAATTGAATATATTTCATTCTTTGGTAAACCGTAGTTCAAAGATACTTACATCTCCTATGCATGGAGTACTTGTGGTGTATGGAATATTTCTTAGTACTTGTGATGGATAGAATAATTCTTACGATTTATAAGGCAAAGAACAACGTGACAGATCACACCAGAAAGCGTTTACAGTATCTGGTTTCAGCTGGTACTATAAAATCTTTCAATTATGAAACTTATACTATTAATGGTTTAACTGTCTAAACGTTAAGATTTACAAAAAATACAACACTTTTTACGAGGAAATTGATTTAAGGAAAGAGTTTCGCAACGATAATATCAACATATTTATTCCTTTCAAATGAAAGTTATTTCAGTTAAAAGGAATGTATTAATAGATCGGCAAATATTTTCAAGTAAAATAAAATCGGGTTAGAAATAGATCAATACATTTATAAGAAATCTTTAAAATTAATCGTTGCAATACTGAAACTCATTTGCCATTCACTTTCTATTCCATTAAATATTTTATTTCATTAACAATTAAATGTGAAAAGTGTAGAAAACATATTTGAAACTTTTTTTTGTTCTGAACCAAACTGAATAATATAAATCTGCAAGCAATATTTGCCAGTTGAAGTTGCCATCGCAATATTTGCAATAGTTCCCATCGTGAAGTTACGCACATGTTGTGTAGGTCATTAAATAATCATTTATAACTATAATTTATCATTAAATATTAATTCATGACTTAATACTTAAATTCTTTCTTTTTTGCAAACAAAAATTTAAATAATAAGTAAGTTTATGTGTTTAACGTGAAGCATTAACTTAATATATTCATTTCGTAAAATATGAATTTTCGCTGTGGACGATTTTCTCTGACAAGTCTCATCTTAACGCTGGCAGAAACACTATTTCATGTTAAATTAGTAATCACTTTCCTAATAACCGTTTAAAAGAGAATAATTTTTCACGAAAAAACCCCTCTCTCTGTCTCTCTTCCGAAGTCGTAATGACCGACGCGAAGCACTTCCCGAAAAATCTCATCTGCACCAAGAGAAAAGAAATTCTCCAGTCTCAGACGCGCCATTAGTTAAGATCGCCTTGTCAAAACTCGACAGTACAATACAAGAACACGCTCTCGCAAAACTTGGGCGCGAAATTAAAAAAGAGCCCGTAATATATATGAAACAAAGTGGAAAATAGATGAAAGTTTAAATCCCCGGGGCGGCGGAGGCCGTGGCGGTGGCGGCGGGGACGGTGGAGAGACCAGGGGGCGGTGAGGAAGGCAGCGGAGTGTCGTTAATCTTTGTCGCGGATCAGGACCAGCTGCTGGCGCCCGCGCTGTGCTGTGCCGCGCCGCGCCGCGCCCGGTCTCTTTTCTCTTGGCCTGTGAAGACGACGCCGTTCGCGCCAGCGTGGCGGCGCAGTGGCCTGTGGGCCGGGAAGGTCGGTCACCCTCGGATGGTAGAACAGAAGACACGGAGAATTGGAACGAAGGTTGGGGTTGTGCGCGATGGGAGAGAAAGGAAAATGATGGACGTGTTGTAGATGGCAGGAGAAGGGTAAAAAGAAAACTTAGATGATATCCAGAGGAGAAATTTATAGGTGGAAATGTCAAAGGGTGGAATACAACAAGAGAAAAATGTTTAAAAATATCTACAGATATGAGAACTAAGGTACCGGTTTGAACGCGAAAGTAAAGAAGGTTGAGACAAAATAGTGCTAGGGAGACTTTGAAGTAGTTTTATAACCTAAATTAGATGTCGAATATATTGAAGAAAGGGAGATCAATGTAATAATCAGAAAATGCAATCTATATAAATGAATGACCTTTATTAATTATTTTTCATTTAATCAATTTTCGAAATGTAAATAAATGTTAAAAACCTTGCAGAAATACCATTAACGTAAACTCGAAATCAAATATAGATTCAGCTATATGAGTGACGAAGGGGTTGAGTCTGAAAGAAAGAAACGCCTGAATAAACTGTAAGAAAATTATTTCAAAAAGTTATTAAAAAATGATGGTATTTAAGATTAGGAAAGACTAAATATTAGAAAAAAGTAGCTGTACCATAAAACGTGAACACAAAAGAGATCCTAAGGGAAGAGAAAGACTGAATCAGGATTAAAAAGATAAATAAAATCAATTAAAAAGATACGAATAAAAAATTGAAGAACCTACAAAACTAAGAAAAAAAGTGTTGAACGTGATGAACTTAAAGTAATAAATACTGAATATATTGTCTCTATTCATTGTCACTAAGTACACTATTTTTATTTCGTAGTTGGAAACACACACAAGCATGTTATTCTCTATTGAAATAAAAAGGTCGAATTTTATTTAAAAAATTAGATAAAGTACGTTTATCCCTGTGAAATTTAATTTTATAGTTTTTCTTTTAGTAAAATTAATATTTTTTTTTAAAAATTCGAAACTTCCAGAGAATGAAGCTTTATCATTCGTGAGTAAGTACTATTTCACTACTTTATACTGCTAATTACTTTAATTCTTTGACCCCGGTGAATAAGCTGATAAATCGACATTTTGTTGAACATTATATGTACTCCTGAATTCTCTGAACACTATATTTGTGTATGACCAAATAAGTTCAATTCCTTATGGTTGATGCATAATAGACATGTCTATTTACGAACATCAAGTAAATTTTTGAAAATCAGAAACCCTAATAAAATAAGTCGAGTTGTTTCATTTTTCACGCGAGAAGATTAGTTGCAATAATCACAGGAAAGAGATATGTTAATATACTTGTCAGCTTATTCGCGTAACTATTTTTGTTGAAGAGCTCATGATTAACCCAGAATATGTTTAACATGACCAAATCTTGCTTGAATACAAGCGGAGTGAGGTTGTATGTGTGGTTGGTTTAACCTTTTGACTCAAAGGGGCCAACAGTGAGAAAAGAAACATAGTAAGTTAGGAGGTGGGTGTATATTACGAACAAGAGAAAGATTCTCGAGAGATCCAATTTTTAGACAAGAATGAAAATGCAGATGATGATACCGGAAAATACAGATCATATCACCGGAAAACGAAGATAACCGGTGCAACACTGCAGATCAGACTCTTGAAGAGAACGTTCTTAAGAAAATACGCCATCAAAAGGTCAAAGTGTGTGGTCCATTCAAACGGGGGGCCATAGGCAACCGCCAATCTTATTTAAAGGAAATTAACTTTATCTACGAATATGGACTCGCTTGACTGTTACTGTCTTGGCGCGAAAATACTTTGGTTGCTGTAGTTTCCGTGAACCAGTGGTGGCTGGTGCCTCAACACACTGGAGGTGGCAGCTCCATCGAATGATGGAAATCGAATTTCCAAAATTCAGAACCCTATAATAAACGTAAGCAATTCATGAAAATTAATAAAAACGACGTTGAATAAAAGTCTATATTGAAACATTACTTTCATAATTGTATGCGTAGTGACCATATCAGTTGTATCCACCTCGCGGTGCTGGCACATTCACCACGTAGTTTGTTCACAACGTAGCTTTGTTAGCCAATGGGCATTCGAGTTTCTGTATTAGTAATGCATTGAGAGAATTGACGGTTATAGAATTCATACAAAACAGAAAATAACTTGGTTTCAGAAATACGGTGATTGCACTCCAGCACTTTGTAACAATAACCATTGTTTAGATATGTTTTTTACAAATTAAATTATTTTATTTCCAAAATTTCACTACTCTGGTACATATCGCAATAATGAGAAATTTTTCACAAACACTCGTATTCATAAGATGCATTTACCGTTAAAGTCGAAAATTCCGTTTCTTCCAAAATGCCCAACTTTATAGAAATGACTCATTAAATGTACATTTTAAATCAACGAACTTTACATGAAATAAAATTTTACAAACACCATAAAAAATTCATTCAATATCGTCCATAATTGACTGACCTAATGTTCTTTCAATAACATGATAAATTCGTAAAATTAAGCTCTATGCCAAAATAAATACATACGACGAAACAACGCCTCAAAAGCATTTACATGATGCAAATGTCGTTAACGCCGAACCATTTCCTACCATCGTAAAATTACGTTGTAGCTAGTATCAGAAGAAGAGAGAAAATTGGAGTTCCCCTTGTACGCCGTGCCTAGACCCTCACCCATGGAAGAAGACTGGTTGCCGCACCGAAGGCCTTATGTTCAAACATAGGGGCAAAGATGATGTGCAGAAAGCAGTCAAAACGTAAATGCGATAATAGAGCCAAAAACATGACATAGTGCTCTTCTGGGAGAGTATCAGATGCCGAAGAGAACCCTCATTGGACTGAAAAGAAGAGATGTTGAATTAAAAAAAGAATTTCATTCAACTTGTTTCCATTAATAGTTCCAGATTTTCATGACTTTTACAAAAAGCTGTCTACAGCAAATGTTCAATATATAGATCCATATTTAGAGGAAATTAATTCTGATTAACAATACCAGTGTTCCAAGTGAGTGTACTCCTATGTAAAAGAATTTATTTCGCGTTCATTTGGGCGTTGTTCATGACGTATCAGTAAAAAAAATGTTATTCTTGTCAAACAGTAATTAAAATTCTCTCATGTTCGTTTTTTCTTATTTATGATATCAGTTATGCTTTAATTGATAATTATTTTTAACAGAATGTTGAAAAATCATTGAAGTTAAATGAAACATGTGTCATACTTCATGTTCTGTTCTCTGTTAATAACGGGATAACTGAATTGTATTTTCGAACTTTTGCGTGAACAATCGAATAACTATAATTAAAAGGTAAGAACACTTAATTCTGCATGCGACAATGTACTCAATGAAAGAGCTGTAAAAACACTGTAGTTGTTTGTGGGTTTTGTTCGAATTTCATTAATCCCTGATTTACAGCATCAGTTGAAAGTTATGTTTTTGCTCTCCTTTAAAATTAGGTTTTCATGACTTATCAGCTTATTCATCGGGGTCAAAGAATTATAGCCTTAACATATCCCTAAAATGACAACCGACATTTTATTCGTATAACGGCAACAGACACATCGCCTTTCCTCGGCATAAATACCAAAAGAAAGGTACAAAAGAACAGAGGTGAAAAAAAGAGAGCCAAATCAGTGTGCGCGACCCAGCACCAGCCGATAAGGCAGTTGCAAGCGGCGCGGGAACCCACAACCGCCCCCTCCCCATCCTTCCAGGGAGCGCCAACGGCGCGGCACCTTCGTGACGGCACGGCGCCAAACGCACGCACGCGCGCTCACAGCACGCGCAGTCACGCGGCTCGCAACAGCTGCGCATCGCCCCCTGGCGGAGAACTTTTTAAACGCTTGCGGCCGCGAGGAAAGCTGGAAAATTCCCTACGAAACGCGACGCTCGCGAAAATGGATTTTTCGGCCGCGCGTGGGTATGGTGAAAAATTGAATACGCCAGTGTGCTTCCAGCTTTTATTTTATTTATGAATGCACGTTTTTAACAGTCTTCTTACCAAGTTCATACTCCTGTTCAGTTATTAATGTGCGAATATTTAATATTAATTTTGTGGCTCAATCTTGTCTTCATTTATCCATTTGTCCACACAGTTATTTTCTTAATTATTTATTCATAAGAGATGTGATATTTTACAATAAATGAATGTTAAATGGATCGCTGAATCGGTTATTGTAAATGTTGCTTTCTTGAAATCCTGTTTTTTATATAAACAATCTTCTTTATCATTTTTCTAATCTTGTGACACTTTTTTTAAATCGAAGAAAAAACAATTTCACTCATTTCCGAGGTTTACAAAAAATAATGTAAAATATTTAAATATTTCTTCATTGAAAGTGAGAATAAACTTTATATTATTCTATAAAATACTCTTTAGTATATAAATCGAGAAAATGGACTTCATATTAAGTTTTTTCCATCGTTTGGTTGTTCTCGGGGCTGAGTGAAACAAAATCCAAATAATAGAAATACTTAGAAAGTACAAGTAAGAAAGTTATGTCCGTAAGTAACGGCAAGCTGAGTTAATGTTTACTTCTGAAGAAAATGTAACTTTATTGGTCAAAATATTCTTAAAATGTTTTTGCAAAACAGACACCAATCAGCCAATCTGAAAGCAATCATCTGGTAATATGACCTGTTCGCTATTATTTCATGGAACACTGAATAGACAAATCCCAATTTGAATACCTTACTAAGAGAGAATCCATTACGTGAATGAAACAATCTCTTCAGCTTGTGTCGTTAGTGGCATATACATTTCAATCGCGAAACACCAAACAGATAAAATCCATCCTGAATGAAATTATACCTTTAAAACATTTTGGCAATATATGAATGAAGCGAAGTATCGCATATATGAATGAAGCGAATTATCGCATTCCCCGTTTTTGACAACTTGGTGCAATGGGATGGTCCTGCAACTAACGTTAAATTATGGGCGACTTCGAAGATTCACTTTAACACGTCTGTTGTTTAAAAATGGTCATTCTCGTGTGAGTTCAGTCGCCACATTTTCTCTTCTCACGATCTGAACTTGCCCACCGCTTTATTCCCGCCACCATTTCTATCATATAGATCGCGGCTCTGATTCATTGATTGCATGTCTCCCGGCACGTGTGGTAGTGTAATGCGTGTGAGTCTGTGAAAGTAAGAGGCGGGGATACGACAAGGAAGAGGAAGGAAAGATCGCGTGCGGTCCGTGGCCCGCTTGTTAGGGTACTGCTCCGGCATTCGCCTGATGTTGATCGGAGAAATCACGGAAAACTACCTATCAGAGTAGCCGGTCCCTAGAATTCTCCTACCGACAGCGACAGAGCTCGACCTAGCTATCTGGGTAGTGTCAAACATTCTGCCACCGTCGACTCGAATTCGAAGACCTCCGGTCTGAGGGAATGCATTGACATCAGATTAGTCATTTTTGAGTTTTACGCACTATTGAACAAAAACTACTAAAATTTCCATATAAAGCATCCCCGAATTTTAAAGAATGTTCTTTCAATACGGTCATGTTCATTTTTTTGAAAATGTTTGTAGATTGCGACTAATATTGTGCGCAATAATTGCAATTTTAAAAAATAACAAAAACAAGATATTCTCAAAAACGGCTCTAGATTTTTTCTTTAAATTTTTAGTAGGGGTAGTGCCAAATGTACCCTATACGATGACATGAACGCCATGTTACTCTATTCCTTTGTTTTTTTAAAAACTACAGAAATGTAATTTATTTTACTTGTCTCTCCCGTCGTTAAAATTTACCTTACGGATATATGTCATTGTTCAATGCCTTTCTTAACACAATAGCTTAAAATCTCGAATGTGGGTTTTTGGATATGTCTGTAAGTTCTCCATACTCGTTGAGTATTACTGATCTGAATTGGCGAATTTTCTCAAATGTTTGAACCATATTTTCTCAAAAACTATGGAAAATTTTTCGCCGAAATTCTCAACAATGGAAAAGAGTTGAATTCTCTTTGATATTCAAAAAGCTTGATTTTGGCCGAGATATTTGGGGCCCCAAAATCAAAATAATGCGGAAAAATGTAGATGTTTTTAAATCATAAATAGGATGAAAGGTATATATAGCAGGAAAAACAAAAATAAACCTTCGTGTCAATTGAAAATATTTCTAAATATTTTGTTTTATAACATTTTTTGTTGTATTGTAAATATTACCGCAAATGTGATTTTTCTGCATTCACACGCCTGGAGATTTTGCCAGTGTTTTAGGAATAGAACGGTTACAATGACAAGAACGTTGTTATTAAACAATGTGTTGATACCGTCTACACAAGAGAGATATTATCTGTGGAATATTGAAAAAAATATTACGTATAAGTGTGGATGTGAGTATGTGTGTCAGTCGTAATACATATTCCTGTTCTGGTTTAAGTCAGAAGAAGTGTGTTTTAAGTGTCATCGTAGTGTATTACTTACGTAGTGAGTTTTTCATGTGCATCTGTTGGAATCATTTTACCACTGCTCCTACTACGTAAGTAAGTAGTTGAGTTTCAGAGCTATGCGTTCACAGCTTGCAGTTATGCTATTGCGTTCATCATTTTTGCACATTTTGTAGTTATACTATAGTAGTTACGTATTGCTTTCCCTGCTTTAAAGTGCTTGAAGTAATACTTGAAGTAAAGGCGAATTTCAATTTTTCTTCTCAAAACTTGCTCCAAAATTTTCTTTTAATTTTTTTCACGGATAGAGCAAAGGACATTAAAAACGGAACATTTTCATTGAACCCTCTAATTTTTGAAAATTACATGAAATATGAATTAAACGCAAAACATGTTATATTGCACCAAAAATTATATTCTGCAACTAGGGAACCGAAAAATTAATTGCGACATATTATTCTTGATGCCGATTGGAACCAGCCGGGAGGAGAGATGGGGACAAAACCCAAAACCAGACGAAGAAGATTAGGAAACTATGTAGTTCGACAATGTCTGTGCCATTCTGTAGAGGCACTAGTTTAAACTGGAGATTATGTAAAGTATTTTTGTGTAATCATTAAATTTGTAAATGGTTAAAAATTTTAATCCAAAGAATCATTTAAGGCTTTATTATGTAGCAAAGTATGACACGTACGTCAATGTGGCAAACGGTTAGAATAGATCTCAAACAAGCTCTTCTTGTCAGTGTAGTTACTATATCAAGAGATTCTTATTTTTACTCGGAAAGTTAATGCATCGGGATATGATTAGTCAGCAGTGGTGGGTCGTGCCTAGGTTGCACGACTGTACAACCTGCAGATAACCCTATATATATATATATATATATATATATATATATATATATATATATATATATATATATATATTCCATTTAATGACACTAAAGAATCGAGATATTGCAATAATGTGGACGTATGAATTCATTTTGATATCAGAGCGCGCGCAGGTCGAGCACTTTCTGCTGTCTTGATGCAAGGCAGGCAGTACCCTTACTTTTTCGTCATGATATCACAGCCATGATAGCACCACCGTGACGTTCTCGCCACATCTTCGACACAACGTCCCCTTCACAGCACACAGCTATTGCAAAAAAAAAACACCCTAATGCAAACTCCCGGCCCCAAATACCCGGCCACAAACACCCTGGTATAAAGACACCATCAAAAACATTCTTCATAAAGACCCCACGACAAACATCCTTCCAAATCACCCCGCCATAGACACCCCCCCAGCCCTCCCAGACATTCCGCCACAGACATCCCGCCAAAAATTTCGCGCCAAACACAACTGGCCAAAGATATCTCGACATAAACGTTCCGTCATCGCCTGCATATCGGCCACAATTTCCTTGCCGCAATCCTCCGCTCTCACACTCGAAACATCCTACTCTCCCCCATCTCGGCTACTTCCGTTAAGCGCTTCCAACTCCCCCTCCCTGTCCGCTCTCCCTCACTGTCGTTCTCGGATGTTATCTCCTCCGCTCCTCCGCATTGTACACCGTCCGCCACATTTCGTCCTCACTGCTCCGCTTTTCATCCCTCCCTGTCGTCTTACATTCTCTCCTCCTATTCCATGACGATGCTCTTCCTGCCAGCCCACCTACGCCCACAGTACGCAATCATTCTCCCACGTTCCGCCTCCACAATACGACTCTGCCACAAAGCTTCCACCCATCCACCCCCGCCACCACCTCCTCCACATCCCACCCACTATACGGCAGAAGACGTAGCGCAGGCTCCCGGCGGCGCCACTCACCCTCTTTCCGCTCGCTCCCACTCCCTCCTCACTTTCCCCTCACTCCCCTCCTGTCAGCGCAGGATCTCACCTTACAGTGGGGAAAGATCACCACCACCTTAGCGATAAAAATATGCACTAGACTTAGGTCAACTTAACAGTTGACGCTTGTAGCGGCCGGCTGCTCTGATCGGTAGTTTTCCGTGGTTTCTCCGATCAACACCAGGCGAATGCCGGAGCAGTACCCTACCAAACGGGCCACGGACCGCGCGTGATCTGTCCTTCCTCTTCCTGGTCCTATCCTCTCCCCTTATACACACACTTACACTAACATGCACTACACTACCACATATACCGGGAGATCGGTCGGGAGCTAAGAGCTTGTCCCGGCTAGGGCGGTACCCTGCTGGTGGGAGAGTCCTGGTTAGTGGGAAACCCCACTAACCGACGGTAGGTCGGCGCCGGATCTCTCCATCCGGCTGGGGAAGATCACCGCCATCTCCCGAGGGAAGAGCATGCACTAAACTAACGGGACTAATGACCATAGCAGTTGACGCGCCCGGAAACACGAAAATTCAATCAATCAATCAATCAACAGTTGACGCGCCCGGAACCACAAATCAGTTAGTCAATCAATCCACTTTCATACTTCCTATCGTCTTACCCACTCCTGTGTCATAACGCATCTTTTATTGATATTCCACTTATGTTCATGGTGCGCCTTCACATTGCCAAAATTCCTCCAAAGCTCCACTCCAGCACACGACCCTCTCTCCAAGCTCCCACTCATCCATCCCCACCACCAACTCCCCCACATCCCACCCAATCTCTCACACACGACGTCGCGCGGCCCCGCCACTCCTCCTCATTCCGCTCACTCCCTCTCTCACCCCATTCCCCCTCCACTCCCCTTCTTTCGGTGCCATCCAGCAGGAGATCACCGCCGCCACCTGCGATAAAACATGCACTAAAATTACGTCCCCTTGCGGTGTCATTGACGCGCTCGTAATTACTAATAAATCAATTAATCCACTCCTATCCTCCCTATCGTCTTATCCTCTCTTCTCCTATTCCAAAACGCTCTCTCTCTCTCTCTCTGACAGCCCAACTTCGCCCACGTCATGCTTGAACATTGCTAAAAATCCTCCCACGCTTTACTCTGAGCACTCTCCCACCCATCCATCCTCGCCCCAATCACCTCCACGTCCCACCCACTCTCCCGCACACGACTTGCAGCCACTCATCCTCTTTCCGCTCGCAGCCTCTCCCTCTCCACTTCTCTGCCCGTCCCACTCCGCGCGGTCGATACTCATTACCCAGCGGCACTTGGACACGAAAACAAACAGCGAGCGTCCTGCGGAAGGCAGCGGCGGCGGCAACGGCAGCGAAATAACGCGTTGCAAAAGCGCGGAGAGGTCACTCAATGATTAATCGCCACCTCCGGCACCGCTAATGCCGTCATTCGATTTGCAGCACTCGCTCCGCTGACGCTACATTGCCGCTATTTTTCTCATGGCGCGGCGAGATCAGAGATCCCTATCTGATAAAGCTGACGCGCGCCGACAGATGTCAGCACCTGCGGACTTGTGTGCCGCAGGTGATTGTCATCGCCTTGCTATGAGGGCGAGCTAGGGCGTGGTTGCGTGTGTCTCGTTGGGTATGGCTGTGAACATGTTTCAAAATAGTGCGAGTAACAATAATTGTTTATTCTTAGAAAGAGGCGTAAATCTTTAAAGAATATCATGGTGAAATGAAATCCCGTGATGTTGCTGGTGCGACGGGATGTGAATTATAATTGCTCTGAACAAATGTTACACTTCTGAGAGTCATCTAATGAATGAGATAGAATTGCTGGAAGGACGTAAGTTTAGGGATAAATTCAGATTCAGACAATTAGCCGTAATGTGTGACTTCGTCGAGATGTGAAAAACAACTCAGACACGGAGTTTCTTTGTACAGGCTTATTCACAATGACTGTATATTACAAAGTTTATTTACATACTCCTCCGGAAACTACCTCTGCACTCCACAGTACTCTCATTCCTGAGACAAGCCGTCTCAGCCTGACTCAGCGTTCCCCAGCGTGCTAATTTGTAGCCCTGCTCCCGGCATTTGACCTGTGGCCACCGTCGCAAGGCTGCGATCGCCCCCTCACGGATAAGCCAAAGGGCCTGCAGCGCGATTCGGCCCAAACTCGAATGCCAACGGTTTGCTCCACCGCGGCGTCCATAGCGAGGAGTCACGTGACAGACCTCCCACGCTGAAGACCCGCGGATCGCGTCACCTCATATAAATAATTAATAAATTTCATATAAATAAATAAAAGAGTTGAAGTAAATTTGCAGTATTAACAAGAAGTTAACCAAAAAATATGCCAAAATCATTGATCTAACTTATCACTGTCATCCCTTTTAACTACTTAACTTTTCACAAAGATTTCAGCCAATTTCTTTCTTAATTTAGGAACTACATGGAAATATTTTACATTAATACTATTTTAAAAGGAAATGTGATATTTATTTCGATTCCGAGTCATTTAGTAATTGAAGTTTATGATAAAAACAGGAGCTGTGCCGATAATTGTACATATTATTTCATTGTTAGATTGCCAGTTTATGGCGCAGTGGTCTTAAAATGTAACAATATTACATTAAGGCAAACAACAGGCATATATTCTCCCGTTTGGAAACACTTCCGAAGAGTCATGTAGCATTAGAATATTACGTAATAGTACAGTTGCAAATAGTACGAGACAGCTGTCGCAGCCCCACTACTTTATCTTATTTGACTTCTTAATATCCATGTAGTACAATGTATGTGAACAGCAACATAATTTCGTAACGCACTATTTGTACCAGTTGCGTAATATTCTAAAGCTACATAAACCCGAAAAAGCGTTTCCAACCGGCAAAAATATTTGCGTGATTTGGAATTGCAAGCCAGGCGCGTAGGATCGACAAGCTACGAATTTATTCACTAGACCAACCAATAGCGTGCAAACTCGCTCTTGACACACAAAAAAAGAGATGCATTTTTGGAATCATTAAAATTTCAATGGTTTTAATGAAAATTAATATGCGATCATTGATTTATTCTAATAAGAAATGAAAAATAAAGATTTTTTTACAAAATCATGTTTTTGCATTTTTTCTAATTGCCCTAAAATTTTGCAAAAAGTACTCATATTTTCCCAAACTTGCAAAGTCTTTTGGGGTATATGAGCGGAGACTGGGTTACGCCCCGTGCGATGTTCATGTGACGTTATGCAAGGGTATTGAACTTAACCATTAAAGTGTTTTCTTACGAAAGTGAATTGGTAATTATGCGGTAGATAGACTCAAGGTTGTTTATAGTGAACGCGAGGCCCGAAGGCCCAAGCCTCGCTGTGACTTGGATCCGGGCGAGCGAAGCGAGAAAACTTGCCTTTGAAAGTAATTTGGCATTACAATATGGCGGGAATAAAGTGTATGCGAATATGGGGTATGGGTGAGTATAGACACTATCTATTCCTGTTTCATATTTCTTCCGCTTAGGTTGGCAGTACAACTAGTGATAGGAATGAGGTCAGCGAACAAATGCACATCGCACTCAGCTCATAACAAAGTCTGCGCTAGTATCCCCGTCCTTTTCTTCTTCAAATTTCTAATTTTGATAAGAGTTTATAAAGAACATATGTATCTTCAATAATTAGTTGTACGAGAACGTCAAAAAATGTTAACATGTTTAAATTTGCGAAAATTTGGAGGTTTTCCTGAAAATAGTACCTACACTATTTTTATAAGCCCATATAGCATTTTTCGAGCAACAAATTTTAAGAACGAAATTCGAAAACACCCTAGGAAATTTATGTAAAATATCTTCAAAGATAAGTTCCAAATTTGAGAACCAGTCACATCCGCTGGAAAATATCAAATTTGGTGAAAATCCTCTAAACGCTTCTGGTGCTAAAGTCGTTCAAACAGACGGACAGACATCCCAAGAAAATTTTTTTGTCTCATGGAACTATAAAAGTGGATTCTGACTTCACTTCACAACGTAATTGAGAAAATTATTTACTATGTACGCGTATAAAAGAAAAAGTCGCCTTTTTTATATCAGTGACTCGAAAAGCGAATTATTTTGTCGAAAAACGACACTTCTTCCTGCTGTATACATTTCTCTTTCAAAGAAGTGGATGCGCGAAAATAAAACGATGAATATAAAAAGAAATACAGCATGTTATTTTCCGTAAAGGATTTGGTACGCAAAACGTAATAATAACATTTTTTTATTGCAAGATAGCATTTATTTTTCTATGAAAGGTCTTTTACAAGATCTATGTCAATTTACAGACTGGTAATTGGTTGTCGTATCTGCTGGTATGCATAAAACTAAAGTGAAAAAAAATTTCTTCTCAAGATTAGAAATCACAAAACATGAGTCAGAGTTACTAAATAAGGAATAACCATGTGTTCTTACACAATCTAAAAAACTAAAATAAAATGCTTTATAATTGACAATCAGGTATGCAGATTATGCAGATTATAATACTACCTGATTGTGAAAAACATTTTTCACTCTCACTTCTTACACATATAAAAGTAAATATATTAATAAAATATATGTTAATATACGATATTATATTATCGTAATAATATGTTTGATAATTGAAAATTAAGTAATATATTATATTACCTAATTTTCAATTATAATACATTTTATTTTAGTTTGGTTATTTTATGCAAATGACGCCTCGAGAATATTAAAATTTCATTTCATGTATAAAAAATTATTTTTGTTGCTATAAGACCTGTTGAAAGGAAGGTTATGCAGAACATTTGTAGAGATGCATAAACGAAAAATTGATGGCGTCACTATTGCCATGATCCTATGAATGATTTGTGAAAATAGAAGGAATTTTATTTTTACTTCACTAATTAATAATAAACGTTTTATTCATTTAATTAACGTCAATTAGCTCGAGAGATTCACAGCAGAGACGATTGGGACCTTTGTTTGCAAGTCTCTGTTCCACAGGATTGTGTTCTCTTTTAATGTTTGCTCGGGTCTCCCTTTTTCACGGTCTTCAGTTCTTCTTGCAAAACTGGGTCGAGCGTGCCAGAAAGACCACAAAACTTCTCTTTGCCACGACAGCACAATGAACAGGTGTCAGCAGAACAACCTGCTGGGACGACAGAACAAATACTAACACCATTTCGGAAATGGAAAGCTATCGATCCTCCAATCTCGATGATGGAGATTAAACCTGCATCAGAGGCAACGAATTTTGAATATTTGAGGTTACGTAAAAGTAGGACTCAAGGAATCACAGAATGGCTTTCCATTCTTAGGATTGACAGATCACTTACCCAGAATATCATGCTGTGTATTTTTTTCAGGTAAATGTTGGAGTTTAAAGAACACTGTGCCATATGAAGAACGTGGACATATTCCATGTGACACCAATTCTGCTACACGATTGCTCGTGGACGTAATATTTATGCCCTTCTTCTTGATACTTGTGATCACGCTTGGCGCAGTGTAAGTGTGCTTCTAAGTAAATGGTAGAATAGGAAAGGAATGAAAGGAAAGATCGCGCACGGTCAGTGGCCCGTTTGTTAGGGTACTTCTCCGAAATTCGCCTGATGTTGATCGGAGAAGCCACGGAAAACTACGGATCAGAGGAGCCGGCCCCTGGAATTCACCTCCAGTCAGTGTCTGAATTCAAACAAGCTATCTAGCAAGTGTCGAAAATCCTAGCACTGCCGGGACTAGAACCTAAGACCTCCCTGTTAGAGGAACTGCAGAGACATCAGTTGATGCCCTGAGCCATCTCTGTACGGATCATGTTAATTTCGGTCAATCTGTTATTAAAAATAAATTTTGCGTAATAATTGTTATAATGTTCTTTTTCCTGTATACTTCACTGTTCGAGTAGTGTTGTAGTACGAAGACTTCAGTCTTACAATACAATTCATTGTATGAAGACTATCCAAGGCAAAAGTGTTTAGCATCTTTCATGAATGTTTGCTATGGAACCATGTCACAGAATTTCCATTTTGCTCACGCGGATTATTTCGTATATCGACACCCTTAATAAACCATTATTTAAAGAATTTTTTTATAATTTTTGTTTGTATGCATTCTAGCTTCAATGTGTCGCAAATGTTAGTTCATTATGTGAATACATTAAAACAAGAACTTGAAAGAGAACAAAACTATGCAAGATCTGTATAAAAATATCCTAATAAGGTACTGTTATTTTGTCCTGAACACCTAATTTGTTAGCTATAACAAAAGTAAGTTTTAATTATTACAAATTTATAATATTTTAATCCCTTATATTTAAATTTACGAAGTGATAATATATTGCAGTGAACGTAATCAAATGTTCAATAACTAAAGAATATTCCCCCTCAAAGATAATATGAGTTTTACAGAGACGTCCTAAGTACTGACCTCTCACAAACAGTGCAACAATTTAGAACTTGTCAAAAACAATGAAATACGTAAAACATTCAAATGTGAGTGCATCTTTTGAAAGGACCACATAACAAAAACATCAAAGCACGACATAATGAAAACGAATACCACTACACCACAGTACCATCTACATACAAGTTCACAAACAATCATAAAATATTTCACAGCCCGTGAAAAATGTTACGCCATAATTATTCCATTTTTCTCACATTTTATCGTGACATTCTCTAAGCAACTAGCCCGATTCAGAAAAAAAATACTCGTAACCATATAATTTTGTAGGATTAAAAACACAACAAATAATTTCAACAATTTATGGCATCTCAAGAGCAACTTGCATTATCCGGGCTTGGCACGACCTGTTCAATTCGTAATTAGAAAACTTTGTTAATTTGGGACCTTGCGCGTGGGTAAATTTAAACGGCTTACCACAACGCAGGGATATTTCGCAATGGAATCCGCCAACGAAACCGGAAGCGGCGTTAGTTGGCGCAGGAACAGTGCGGGATTAGCATTCGGGCTGACAAGGCAGCCGTGAGTTTCCGAGCATGTGCAGGGATTTCGGAACTGAAAGCGCCTGGAAACCGTCTCGCCTGCAACATAGTCGAATCTGAAGCCGCATGTAGATTAGGATTCTAGGGACTGCCTGGTTATTGAAGTGATTATAGTTACTGCCCTTGTTAGTTACTTTGATGAATTGATTCATTGATTGATTAGTGTTACCAGGCACGTCAACTGCTAAGGCCATTAGTCCCCTAAGTGTAGTGCATTCTTTTAACACAGGAGGTCGGTGGTGATCTTCCCCTGCTGGATGGTAAGATTCGGTGCCGACCTATAGGTCGTCTAGCACTGTTTTCCTTATCAGGTACCTCCCACCAACTGGACATCGTCTGCATTGTAGACATTGCACAATCGGGACAAGCTCTAAGCACCTGAGTGGTCTCCCGACGTGTGTAGTGGCATGAAAATGTGGACGCTACTTCAGTTACTGGACTAATTACCATAGCAGTTGATGCGCCCGGAAACAGGAAATAATCAATCAGTTGTACAATGCATTTAGTGAAATCGGCAAACATGTTGCTACCCCTGCAGTAGAATCCATTCTTTTCAGAAAAAATTAGAAACAAATTTGTAAATGGACAGCATAACCAGCATAGAAGCAAAGCGTTCCGCGATGCCAGTGAAATAGAACTTTTAACAAAATTGGAAAATATTTAAAACGATTTCTATTTTTATCCGTTGATCTGGGACCGAATCTATAAAGGAAGTACTTTACTTGTTAATATTGTTTATACCGGTCTACCTGCTGTAACCGACTCGTACGTCCCTCAAGACTTATCGGCTCTGACTATATTCTCTCGCGGTAAAACATTTGCATGGCAACAGTACGCTGTCGAGATAATAATAATAATAATAATAATAATAATAATAATAATAATAATAATAATTTTGTGATTGAACAGATTTGGGGTAACATTTTGGGTTCGCGAACCTTCCGTGTGTTCCGAATGTTCGCAAGAGAAATATAAATTACGAGCATAGATTCCTATTATTGACAGATTGACGTCGCTGAATACACTTGCTACGGTCATCGTACCCGTTAGTGTGGCTAAAGCTTGATCCCGGGAGGAGGCGAAGTTCCCTTTCACGATGGTGTGATCCGGCGCGGCCTAGATGGCGGCTTCCGAAGGGTTTCGCAGACAGGTATCTCCCACTGCGGGGCACCGCCCCAGGCGGGACCAGCTCTAATATCCCGATTGATCTCCCGACATGTCTGATAGTATAGTACATGTAAGTGCTTTTGGAAGTAAGGGGTTAGGTTAGGACAAAGGAGAAGGAGGAGGAAAGTTCACTGCCAGTCTATGATCCATTTTTTAGTGTTCCGCTCTGGCGTTCGTGTGGTATTTATCGGAGAAACCACGTAAATTTCCAATCAAACAGTTGGCCGCTAGAATTCTCCTCCAAGCACCGGCTGAATTCCCTTTAGCCATACCGAAACTCGCCTCCATCGGGACTCGTATTCTTGGCCTTACCGGTCAGTCACAGCAAAGACAGCGCGCATACCGTCTCAGAGCAAAAAGCAGCCTGTTGAGTGGCTTGCAAGCAAGTGTCGCCTTGTCTGTGGGTCCGCGCAGAAGAATGTCTTAATCTAGTTCCCTTCGCGCCGGAAAGTTGGTGGCGCTCGCTGCAGGAGTCGACGGCGGCGGTGCCGGTGCCGGCGGCGGCGACGACCAACTCAGGAAAAGGCACCTTTCCGCTGACGCTTCAAGTAGAGCGCGCGCGGAGGGATATTTACGAGCGCCAGGCGAAGCAGGAACCGATGTCGCGCAAACAAATAGCTCTCGAGATCGCGACAGCAGCGCTGCACAGTGGGAACGCCCCAGCAAAGGGGTGAATGCTCTATGTGTCTGGTCAAAAAAAGAGAAGGTACGTTGGCTAAATTAACCTTGCTTAATGCACCAATATTGTTCATCTTCGTCTTCATTACTTTCAAGGATTGGGCTTGAAACCTGTTTAGTCTTCACTCCAGCCATCTTTCCTTTGGTGTCTTAATTGTCGTTTTCCAATAAGTTTTTAGTTGATAACTGATTTGAACTGCTCTGTTTTACACATTATTTCTACAAGTTGTATCCATCTTTGCTTACTACTGTAATGTCACACCCTCCGTGTACGGACATGATAAACCCGACCCGTGATTTTAATTAATCAAATTATTAGGCGCAGCCCTGGCTGTCGGTTTGCTACCTGTGAGGCAGCCACCACCATCTCTATCCCGCCGACCACCGCCACGCCGGCACGGCCACTGCCATTCCCCCCGACCGCCACCCAGCCGCGCAGACAGCGCGGGAATATAGTTTACGACCCCCACGGAAAACCGGCCGCCAGCGACCTTTTTTCAGCTCAGACCCGAGGTGCCGATCACATGCCACGTCGTATGAGGTGCCGCGAAATTGTTTCGAAAAGCAATCGCATATTTTTTTGAAGATGGACCCGCCCTGCCCCTGCGCCAGTGGTCAAAAATTGTCTCATGTACTAAAGTTCGCGCCGCCGACTTTCGCGAGTGGGGACAAGGGCAGTTAACGGGGTGCAATACTCTTTACATTTGCGCGAGGTCTGATGCCCTGAATTACTACACGATTTGTCATGGACGCCCGTGCGAAAGAGCGACCCGTCTGATAGAATTTCAGGGGCCAGCGGTTCTCTACCGACGCGCACATGCGCGTCGGCTAAACGGTTCTTCGGGAAAAGAATAATTTTAAAGATTGAGATCCAACTACACTCCATTCCACCGACCGCGTAGTGCAACCCCTGCATGGGCCGTGCAGTAACTTTCGCTCCAAAAAAGCAACGGCAATTTTTTTGTGCCATATGCTTGGTTCGAGTGTTGCCCTACCACCGCTTCCGATAGGTAATTCTAAGCAATCACGGTGAGGCACTCGGATCAAAAGAGGGGATCAAAGCCTTCGTTTTGTCACGTGTGAGGCCCGAAAACCATTCCTAGCTAGAACTTTGAACTTGACACTTCGCAATTAATTTCTATCCGAGCTTTTACTGAGTTCATATTTCTGACTTGTACCTCGAACGTGACTTCCAAATTCTCACACAAGCCTTTGTAGATGTAGGTGTATTGTGGTTGAACTTCTGCAATAGACTTGGGCTTCAAAGATGCACTCAGAATGGCTTGCATCTCGTGCTAACACGTGGGACCACTGATGTCTCTGAGACGCATTTATGTTGTTCAATTTCGGCACTAAACTTGTGCGTGGAACTCGATCCCGTGAGTTTGCCGTAACATGTGCTCAGACCCCGCTTACTTGACCGCGTTATTGCCTGATTCAATGAGCGAATACTGATCATCCCCACGTTAGCGTGACATCGTTGACCTCACAGTGGGCCCTCTGGTCGCGCACTGTCGTCCGTCTGGATGAATGAGAAATAGCCGGGCCTGCATCTCACCGACACCCGCTGCGCTGCAGGCTTCGCCGGCACCCAGCCGACCAGGAACGAAGTCATCACGTCAACAAAAGTTAGACCTTTTGTTAATGACCCGTAATCGGGTCCCCGTCTGCTCCTTTTACCCACTGAAGTGCGGAAAGGCTATCACAAAGAAAGCTGAGAGCGTGTATGCCACCAATACAGCGTATTATTGCAGCGGCAAATTAATTACTTTTTCTTCTCTGGTTTTTGCTTGTGATAACTTCAACTAGGATAGTAATCCGCAATAAATTTATCAAAATTTGTTAGAATCTTTGTAAAAATCATTTATTCGCATGCTCATCATCATCACATTAGTTTTTAATTAAATGTGTTGTGAAATTTTTGTTTTCGTGAACATGCCGCAGACCAGTAGGTTACACTACTCACACTAAATATTCCTAATTTCGAGTAAACAAAGTTGAAAAATTGTGAAGATGCAGTGATATGAACTCAAAATGACCATGAGCGGGCAAACAATGTTTTGTACTAAGCCGTCGATTTCAAGAAAAAAATTTGAGACCTCTTTGCATGAAAGATGATAACTAATAAAGTTGCATAATTTTCATCGCCAGATAAATACCTGACAGTCTCCAATACTGTCACAGCATAGACGAAAGTATTTGAAGCGATCGGTCATTTCTTCTAACAATATAATATTAAACAATACGTCTTGGCCAACATTACTGCTTGTTAGAAAATCAACGTTCGATATCATAGCCACTTATCTGATCTTCGCAGGATTACAGCTTCGAAAGAAATGAATTATAATAATGCTGGCCAATACAACTTATTTTATTCTTATATTTGTAATGCTAAAAGATCACCAGTAAACCAATATTCTTGTGACAAAATTCAGTTTGATGCAAAAACAGTACCCTAGTCGACGGGCCAAAACATGCGACCTATTTTCCCTATCCTAACCTTTTTTTTGTTATTTAAGGTCGCATCAACAGCTGGGTCATTAGCGACCACTATTGGCATTAACGTTATGGTAACTATGAGGGTGAAACGAAATGGTGATGATAAGGGGTGAAAGGAACACAAATACAACTGTGCCCGAGGCGGGACTCGAACCCGCGATCCTTCGGTCCGAGATCACTACGATCTAACCACTTTATATCCTTACAGACGAGCGATAAGCAGATTCCGTATTCTCCTACAGCTCATTTTCCATCGATCTAGAAAATCTTATAGAATATCTTGGTTGTTGATTGTTAGTGATTCCGGGCGTGTCAATTATTGAGGTCATTATTGAGGAAGGTAGTGGTTATCTTCCCGGCTAAATGGTAAGATTCGGCGCCGTGCTGCCCGTAGGCTAGCGGGAGTTTTCTTCTACCAGGTATCTCCTACCAATGGGGCACCGCCCCAGAAAGGACGAGCTATAAGCTCCCGAACAGCATGTGTCGTAATGTAGTGAATTTAAGTGTAAGTGCATGTAAGTAAGGGGAGAGGATAGGGCAAGGATGGTGAAGGAAGGATCGCGTGGGATCTCAGCGCGTGTGTCAGGATACTGCTCCGGAATTCGCCTGGTGTTGATCGAAGAAACCCCGGAAAATTACCCAACAGAGCAGCAGGCCGCTAGAATTCTCCCCCAGACTGAATTGTCGCCAGTTTCGAAAATCCTGCCCCCGACGGGACTCAAACCTAAGAGCTCTTGGTCAGAGGCACTGCGGTGACATCAGTTGAGCTACTCTAATCCACTTTTCCTGATAGAGAAAAGTTGGCTATCTGAGATACAGGGAACAGTTGACTTCTCCGAGACGTACAATTTGTCTCTAGGTGAAAGAAGTAGAGCAACACAGAATATTGCCCATGAAGCCATCCATCTTTGATTTGAACATCCAGTAAACTACACCTCATTGAAATTTTCATTATTTTTTGTGAACGTTAACAATAGATTAGACTAAAAGCGAAGTTACGGTGTATTATAAATGCAAACATTAAAAAAAATTGTATCTTAAATTTTCGGTTAAATTTCTTCGAAACACGTTCATGCTCCGGGGGTCTTGAGGTTTGAAAGCTGCCCACCGAATCTCCGAAAAGATGAGCTCAATCTCAGCAATGATCTTAACCATCATCTAAACAATGGTCTCAACAATTACATCAACAATCAACGAACGTATTTTTCACTCATCAAGAATATATCTGGTACCCGGTCATAATCTAACATGGCGGTTACTTGTCTGTGGCTCTCTGAAATGCTACGGTAAAGAAACGGTCGTGTCTACTAGTTTGTCATTAATAATGTGATACAATTAATCTAAAAGACAATTTCGATTTCACTACACTACGTCTGATTGTTTCAAAAATAGGAAGATTCCTTACGATAAAAAAATAATGTATTGTTTTAATATCATTTCAAAAATCTTTCTTTCCTTTATTGCAGTTCGGGGATCTTGTTTGGGGCAATTCATAACTATTAATTGGAAAATGTATTCATCAATGCCATAAACAATTTTCCATTTACGTAATTTGTGTTGTAAGTTTAATATGAAGGTTACTTCTTACATTAAATAGCAGCTATCAACATGTTAAAAACGTATTCATCGAACATCTTCAACGAAGACTGAAATTTTATACGACAAAGATATTTTGAAATATGAGAGGTAACTCAATCTACTTTTGTTTGTTCTCGGTTCCATTGTAAATACAGTATAATCGCTTCATTTTATTATGCTAAGAAAGCCTTCCCACGCAACTGAAGATTAAGAGTATATATATTTATGACTTCCAATGAATACAAACTTAGCCAGTCTCGTAGACTCTTAAAGGAAAGTTGTGGAAAAAGCGCAAAATGAATGGACAGTCGGGTACGGCCAATCCGTAAATCATAAATGTACGAAGAGAGAGCTTACGATTTCGCTTGCGGACCACTGCACGCCAGCAGCTGGCTCCGTTCTTTCCCCGCCGGTAGCTACCCCTCCCCTTCCGGGAAGGGGAGGTCGTAAAACGCAGGTCGGAGACGGCGGGGTTCGCTCGGCACCCTTTCAGCATGTTTCCTCTCGAAATATACGGCTCTTGGGGAGGCGCGCCGACGCAGTGCGTGCCCCCAACTGTGGAGACCGGCCTTGCAGGCAGTAAGGTCAGAGAGAGAGAGAGAGAGAGAGAGAGAGAGAGAGAGAGAGAGAGAGAGAGATGTGAGTGGGTGGGAGGGAGGGGAGGAGTGAGTAGGTGGGAGAGGGAATTTTCTTCTCTACCCACATGCTTGAGAGGGAAGTTGTGTCGTACGAGAGTGGATGGGTGGGCAGGAGGGTGGGCGGGTGAGAGTGAGTGGATAGGTGGGTGTGCCATTATGTGTGTGTGTGTGTGTGTGTGTGTGTGTGCGGATGAGTGGGTGTGTCTGTGGGCGATTGTGCTGGTGGGTGGGTGTGCGGAGTACGTATGGGGTTTTGGTGTGTGGGGGTAGTTGTTGAGCGGGCTGGCGGGTGGAACGGAGAGTGGATTGGAGGGAGGGGGAGGGTGTGTGTGTGGGTGGGTGGTTGAGTGGGTGGAGGGAGAAACTGTGGATGGGTGGATGGAGGAAGGGCGAGTGTATGGGCGTGCGATCGGAAGGGGCATGAGAGTTAGGGGTCGAAAGAAGGCTCCGTTAGCGCGAGTGCAGAGGGGTGAGGGCGTTGAGGGAGTGGGTGTGAGGAGACATGAAGCAGCAGACCAAACTGACGTGGTTGAGCGTGGACGGTTGTGAAGAAGCCAGAGCGAGCGTAGAGAACGTACAGGATGAGCGGGTAAGAGGGAGGGTGAGCGTGAGCGTGCATGAGACAACGTGAGCAAACATGGGGAGGAGTGCGCGGAAGATAGTGGAAGAGCCTTGTACATCGAGGCGGGAGACGGACAGGAAGAATGGACAAGAGTAGCGTGGGCTGGCGGGGAGAGCATGAGTGGGTGTTAGGGTATGTGGAGGAGCGAGGAGCGGTGAGAAAAGGCGGGCGGGAGACGATGAGTGCGAGCACGGAGAGACGGGCGGGCAGGCATAGGCGTGGGCGTGCCGGGGCGGGATTTGTCGGTGTGTGGTGGGGCGGGGCGGGGCGGGCCAAAGCGAGCTTAAACGCGTCTAAGCAAGGTGACGTGTGGGGTCATGCAGGAGGGCGGGCGGGTCTCTTTCTGCCGCCTGTCAATGACTCCGTGCCAACGGGTTTATTTACAGGGCGCAAATAAATCTATGTCAATCGCTTCTGGGATTGCGGGACTGCGGTTGTCAAACTTTATTCCATGCTTTAGTTTAGTATAGCAGAAAGAACTTGCTTTGAAGGGAGAGTGTGGCAGTTGATAGAATTTTTCTTATTGTGGTGCAGCACGACTTGTTTTTTTGTTTTTTTTTTTTTTGTTTTGTTTTTTTCATCGAACTTATTCTTCACTAAATTAGCTTCTATTTCAAAGGAAAATATGTATATCTCAACTTCTACCACACTTAACATATATTACATAATATAGAAATTCTGTTATTCCTTGCTGTTTGGTATTGTTCAATACTTGATAGAAAATAAATAGATAAAAAATTTACATCAAACTTATTTCAATAAATTTCGTGTTGCTCGGAAATACAGTTGATTGTGAATCATTTTAGGGCATGATAGTACACTGATTCGGATGTGTTAACTATCATCATATAATTTCATATCACGAGTACATGAATACATCACTGCTCCACTGTAAGATCAAATCAATGGCCCAGCTGAAACAGAATTAACAGCCTCAACTTGCTGTACCAACTCGTTACCCTGAGTTCACGTCCATTCCTATACAACAATACGCTTCCCAGCAATTAGTCGCTCCGTGCACTTTGCATCCATGTAGCTTTTCAGCGCAAAACAGCAGCAGGCAACTTTCTCCAACGCGACGCAGTTCCTTCGAGCTTAGCAGTCACCCTCCCAAACGCCAAATTGCCATTGCCGCCGCTGCCGCCCCCGCACTGCACTCCCGCCGCCCCCTCGTCGCCCCCGCCGTCCCGGCGTCCCCGCTGCCACCGACGCCGCCCGCACTTCCGCAACCTGCACCGCCTCCGCCCCCGCTACCCCCGCCCACGTCCTCTAGCTACGTTCCCCCAATCTTCCCTACCCTCTCTGTCTCTGTCCCTCTCTCTCTCTCTCTCTCTCGGCTGCTCACAATTTGGCAGGGCGCCTCGCCTAATTCTTTTGTTAATTTTCCTGTTTACATTTCCGGGACAAATTAATTTTTCGGTGGCGCCAGGTGAGCCTTCGTTACGCTTCTTTCAGCGAGGATTTCAAGGGCGCCGGCGCTTCGGGAAGGAAGGGGATTGCGAGGGCTTACGCCCCGTGGATCGCACGCTAAATGTACCCGAGTAAAAGTTACGCAGGCAAAGTTGAGTCTGTTTTGGTCCAAAGTTTCTCTTAAATCAGACAGAATTCTTGCGCTTTGGCATATTTATATTTCTTTACTTACTGAAGTTTCGGTTCGGATGTGGGCCTTCATGAAGGTAAGGTCGTATCCCAACACAGGTAACATCAGTAGTGATAGTTAGTCCCGAACTGGTAACTTAATACACGAAAGATAATTATTACTCCTGCAATGACTCCAAGTATTGATAATAGAATTTTATTTAAATAACGAACATGACAAACCAATATTGTCAGTTTCAATGGCTCACAAATCGTAGATTCATATTGTATAATATGTAAGAGAATGTATACTACATTTAGGCACGATTTATCCACTTTAATTATAGATGTCCAATTTTTAATAATAATCTTGAAAATGAAAAGGTTTTATTTTACGAATTGTGTTTCAAAAGTATACAAGCAATGAAAAGTTTTATCGACCAACAACGACAACAATATGAAAAATGTGGGCATAGACACCTTATGGACTACGATTAAAATGTAGGTGATAAGCTGCATTAAGCATCTACATCTATTTTTTGTATAGATTGTTCGCGAAAGTGTCACTTCACTAGTAATCAAAAGGGAAACCTCAAACCCAGAAACCTCACCAATTTATCTCACAAATGTTCGCTCTGAGAAATAAAACTGATGTTGAACAAAATCTGACGTTGAATCGATCTGAAAATGAAACATTGATACTTACAACGGTATTTGCCTATTAAACTGTCGCGATGTACCGAACCACTATAACCACTAGGTAAATACTTTATTGTCCTAATAAAAATTCTCTGCTGCAGACGATCGTACATGACACAACTAAAACTCACAGAGGAAGAGAAACAAAGCAGCATGACACGAACTGAGTTATAAACCTACAACCCACACGACACACGCTCACTCCACCTACTTCCTCTCGGAATTCTCGACTCAATTATTGTTCTCGTGTTTGCCTTCGCAAGCCACCGTGGCGCGCGGACGGAAACGTGTGGCGAAGCGTGGCGAACGGAGGTGGTGCGGGGCCACGTAGACCGGGGGGGGGGAGAGGTGGTGCAAGGAAGGTCAAGGAGGGTCAGCGTGGGCTTGAGTGGGAACAGACGGAAGAGGTCGCGGCTCGGGGGAAAGAAGGGGAGATAGGCGAGGAGAAGAAGATCGTTGCTATGTGAGTGACGTGCGAGGATGGTGCCGAGAGGAGAGTAGTACGTTGAAGAGGAAGGTGTGAGAGGGGGGGGGTAATTTGGAAGTTGAGAAGGATTGACAGGAAAGGTGCCTTAGAAGCGGGGTAAGGAGGAGAGTGGTAGAATGTAGCAGGTGGAATGTTCAGCGGCCGTAACTTGCCGGAGAATGGGAGGATAGAAAGGGTAGGATACGCCGGAAGAAGTATGTCTAGCATAATGGTGTGCTGGGGGGATGGTAAGAGGGAGTGTTGGGAGCTTATGCAAGGTGGACGAGGCGAGGGAAGAAGAGGTGAAGCGATAGAGAGAGAAGTTTAGCGAGATTGGACGAAATGTAGCAGAATGAGGCATTCAGAAAGGTGTGGTAAGAAGAAGTGAGGAGAGAATAGAGGAGAAGAGAGACAGAGAAGTAGGGACTTGCGAACCAGAGAAAATCGGGGGTTGTCGAAGCGAGGAGAGACAAGTACGAAAGTGACAGTACGAAGCCGATTGAGAGACAGAGGTGTAGCGAGAATAAACGGAATGTAGCGAATTAAGGCCGTTCTTAAAAAGAGCAAGGGAGGTGAACAAGATGAAACAACTTGACGGATAAAATAGAGAAGAGAGCTTGCGAAAGAAAATAATCAAGGAGATACAAGAAACAAGCAACACGGGAGCCTAGAGATAGCAGAGAAAAGCTGTGGCTGAAAAGACATATTTTGTCTATAGGAGTGTTAGGGAGTCTTTAGTCTTTAGGAGTACGGAAGAGGCAGGACGATGCAGATTGAGGAATAGCGAGACTGAACGCATTGTAGCGGTTTGACATCATGCTTAAGACACGCGTGGGAAATGAAGAAGAGGAAAAATTAGGCGGAGAAAATAGGACGGAGAATGAAAGAAAAAAGACGATCGGAGAACAAGAGATACAGAGGTAACATGACGAGCCCTCAGTCGGCGGGTTGGGTCGAGGGTTTCGGAATGAGGCACGGCGCTATGAGGTCGTTGGAAGGGGGGGAGGATCCGTGCAGCTGCGGAAGAGCGGGGGCTCGAAATAAATTAATTTCTGGCTCTAATTAAACGGCGCTTTCGCAGAACGCGGTGTAATGCCGATTGATCCACTACGTTTTAATGGCAGCGAAACCGCCACTCGCCAAGCCGTATCCGGCCGCACCAAGCGCTGGGTGAGTGGCGACGGTGATTCGATATCGTTGCTGATTCTCTGGTTGACAGCGATCGTCCAGAATCGTAGAACAGGATTCCTCTGCGCAAACATTACGAGTAAATCTGTGTCGTAAGTTACGGGAGAACCTGTGACGCAAGTTACGAGGAAACGTGTGTTAGGGTATATAGGGTGAACGTGTTTTGGGGAGTGTATGGGTGATCCTGTATTTTTTCATGTATTGCGACGGCAGTGTCTTCGATCGCACGTTAGGAGAGCCACATTTAACGTAAATTTGCTCCCCTCTTACCTGAGTCAAGGTGCCGGCTAGCTCAGGAGGCGGCGAGAGCCTGAAATAGGGGTGCTGGATGGACGTAGCTAATTTTCGAAATGAGAAGAAAAGATTATAAAAGAACGTGAATTTTAATCAAAATAAAAAAGAAATTAGAATAGAATTACCCAAATTACTAACAATGTTTGCTAACAGACTGTGCATGAGCTCAGCGGTGCTACTTTCCCTTCTCTAATCCTTAATTCTAAGTACAAAAATCAATACAGCAAAATTATATAAATTAAGATTACAGAAAATAGGAAAAAATTGAAGATGAACACGGAGAAAAGAACAGTTGCAGTATACCTGATCCATTATACTGTATCAAGGGAATGCATGATAATATAGGCCCAACCAGGTACACTGTTGCTGTTCCGTGACGGAGATAGTTGGAACGAAAAGTTGCATCGTAAAGAGTCCCTTGTTGCACTCCTTTGAATTTACCTTGTCAGAGTGCACGGGTAGAAGCTGCCGAGTCCAAGCAACCTTGTTGGAAGAGTTGGCTATCTGCTCGGCACAAGCGAGCAACACAGGTTGGAGGATCCAGCCTACCGTCATGACGCATCCGGGCGAAACTGATAGAAGGACCCGGCCTTCCGTGTCGGCTTGCACAGCTACACTGGTTGAAGGACCAGCCGTACGTGTTGCCTTATTTAAGCATTTCTAATTGGTGTTACAATTACTGATCGTTGACGGGTATAGGATGGGTTATAAGTGGTACTTGCTATTAATAGAATATTCATTATTTATTTTTGATCCAAAAACAGATCTGTATATTTACCTACACAACCAAGCACCGTAAATATAACTGCATAAAAATTACGCATTTAGTGATAATTAAATTTCACAATAAGCCTCAAAAGGCTTTAAATTCTGCAGTCTGACTGTTATTACGGTAGATATACATACATCAATATGCCTGCATTGTTTTTGAATGAAAGTTTTATATATATATATATATATATATATATATATATATATATATATATATATATATATACACAATGAATATTCTGAAACAGCATGTACCAAAAAATAAAATATTAGAATTTAACATTAAAATATTTATTTAGTAAAATAAAATGTATAAAATATAACGTAACTCACAATAGAGTGAAATATATTGACATAAACTTAATAGCTAACAAATGATAATGAAACATTGATGTACCACTTAATCATTTATGTTATCAGGTGGATTAAATACACAAGGAGACTAAGAACATGTTTACAGTCATCAGTAATTATTTCAAAAATATTTTATAACTTTTTTCAAAATTATTTTAAAAACGTTTTATTACTGTTTCAAAACTATTTTAAAATTGTTTCACAAGTTCATTTAAATAGCAACTTTTATTACTGATCTCCCAAAAACAAATTTAATTCACATTTATTTTATAAAAACGCCAAGATTTATTTAAATTATGGCTAAATATGTAGCTGAAAATTATTTTCAAATGTATTTGTTGTTTATTTCTTTTAACCTTTCATTTTACAAATTTAAAATTCTTGTTTTATGTTTATATTAATTTTGGTTACTAAAGGTTCAATTCTATTAGTCCCTTCATTAAACTTAGGGTTCTTGCATTCACTAGCACAAAATTCATCTACATAAAATTAACACTTAGTTTACAATTACAATGAATTCATAAATAGTTTACATACTGTTAAAATCAAAAAAGTATATGGAAGAAATCACCAACATAAATCATATTTATATTTGTTACTTCTGTTATTTCAATATCTGTAATGTAAATGTACACACAAACAATAAAATCAAATCAAATTAGTTAAATTAATTTAAAAACTGGAATTAAAATGTATTGCCCAGCATTGATTTACCTGCTGGGTCTGCTATTTGAATCAATCTCATTGCTTAGAAACCTCTTTGCCCATTTGACAATGAATAAGCTCATTGGTCTGCATTTACAAATCCTACACTCCCAAAAAGTTAATGTCATAACTATTGTTATTATCACCTGAATGCAACAATAAAAAATTGTAGAGAAGAATGTGCACTCAATAACAGCAAATAAATATAGTGAGAGGTCGGGATAAATCATAATTTTAGTATTGTGTAAGGTGGGAGAAGACTCATCACTTTAGCGTGGGACGAAATGATTGGCATTCATTTTATTGGATGAGTCAAATAATAAGTTTTCTTAGCAAATTAATAACCAGTTCTGAAGTGACTTTTAAATTTGGCAAGTTATTTTGTTAAATGCATACTTTTCTGGATTGCTTCAAAATTTAGGATTATATCCTCCGAATACTATTGATTAATTTCACACACACACATAGATCACTACTCAATATCACTGGTAACTGACAGTGATACAAGGGAGGGGAAAATAATAAGGTGCAGACTCTTAGTCTGCTTGCATGCAAAAAAGTAAAATAAAATATGTTATAAAATTGCCAATACCAATTCAGAAATTGAAAACAGCAGGATTACCTCTATTGAAGTCATTAAATAATGTTGAAAATATTACAATGTCTTTGAAATTAGTGTTTGGACATGCAAGTGTGACTGCCAAGGAAAAATTATATAAACCAATAAATTCTAATTCGATTTAAAACTTCTATGAAATTTAAAGAAAAAAAATTGTGATTCAAGAGTAGAAAATGCAGAATTTGACCTCACATTGGCTCAGATTTCATCTTACAAATATGCTCCAATTACTTCTGGTGAGGTAGAAGAATGTTCAAAAAGATTGATGTCTCACAAAAGGATGAATTTGACTAAGTAAAATTTTGAAAAATTTTGAAAAATTGTATAGTGTTCCTGTTTCAAAAGACAATGAAAAAAGCTAAAATTTGATAGTGCATTTTTTGTCAAATTTTATCTGGCATATGTATCCAGGTTTTAGCATTTTAAAGGGCACGAGAATCATGTCTAGTAATATTGAATTGTTTTTTTTAAAAGGAAAGTATTTTGTTCACTTGGCAAGGGAAATGTTTCAGAAAATTATCAAGGTCAACACTATTACAACAGTAATGACATTTCTTTGCCCAAGAATCATTAACACAATCTGAGATATTTTTCTTTGGTAATTTTGAAGATGAATAATAGCCAAAATCATTGCATATTTGAGAATGCAGTGTTGTCCATACTATATGAAACAGCACACAGTGGAGAACCCTAAATTATGAAAGACTTGAAATCTTTTTTCCTTGGAAACCAAAGTAAAAATTAATAATCTTTCAAAAGAAAATTACAATTTGTCACACTCCATGAACTTGATTCAGAACTCTAGTTGTAAAACAATGTCCTGAAAAAACAGCATTTTGAAGTTAATGACACTTCTCTAGTGATAATGTGTATTTTTTATATTATTCATACTTATTTGTAGTAATTCTGAGAGCACTACGACATAGTACACATTGAAACTATAACAGAATTATAACACAAGTTATATTACCTAATGAGAATTTTAAAATAACTTGCCTGGTCAAAAATGATACACACTAAAAAAATTGATCCATTAATGTATACACATTTTGTGAATGTTAAATACGAATGAAATCACAAAAGTCCATGATGCTTGCAAAATGAGCAAAATGTATACTGGCATCACCTTCAAATACATGTTCATGATCTTGTCATAGAATGCAATAGCCATTTAGAATTAACAATATCCATGAATATCTGTATCGATGAACCATCACCTGTTTCAATGACCAATTTCCATCACCTGTGCCAAAAACTACCTGAAAAATAAAATTAATACAATAGTATTTGAAAATATAATTAAAGTGATAATTATTGAAGAAAAAAAAAGAACAAGAAGAAAGTGTTTCACAGCAGTTTGTTTGAGGAATGCATTATTATTATTATTATTTTGTGCAATTATTTACAGAACATGATAGGCTTTAGTCTCAATTTAAATACAGTAATCAAAATTCTGTACACTTATAACACATGGAAATACTACACAACAATTAATTCTACAATTTCTAATGGCCATTAATGACACTTGAAGACTATATTAAAATTATTTCAATGAATTGGCAACATAATAAATATTATTTCTTTACATTTTAATACGAATTTGCAATGCTTAATTGAGTATTAAAAACTAATCAAATAACTTAAACTTTTTTAATAGGTAAATAATGAGTTTGGAAGTAATTGAATTCTGTATCCACTTAACAACATTAGAATTTGAATTGAAAGGATTCAAACCGATGATGTAAAACGAAATAATTGATTATCTTGTTGGACATAAGCTTTTAGAGGAATTTTACAATTTACATTAAAATAACTTTGAGCTAGATTCATGGCCAAGATTTGTAGGTTATGTCCAATTAAAATGCACATACACTAATATATGCCTTTTTATTATTACAACGCATGACAGAAGTATATACGTACCTAAAAGTTGCAATTCCATTCCACCATTCTCTTTTAATCTTGGTTGACAATTCTTGTTTGATTTCAAATAGGCGGTGTACATGAAGGTATCATTTTCTTTCGAACTTCATTCGCCCGTTTACTTCCAATGAAATAAGATTTTCACTTCAAAGAGGTATTTTAGACTCTGTAGTCTGGCACCTATTAAAAGATATCCACCAATATCCTTTAGATTATAATCCACACTGATGCAGCACGATATGTTTCAATACAGTACTTACCAGTGAACTCATAGTACGTTCAACGATTTGCTTTGCCAACGACGTATTTTTCTACAACAACAAATTGAAAACTTTCACAACGATGCGCTTTTCGCCACTTCGAAGAAATTTTCCTGAAGGGCCAGTCACTCTCTTAGCCCTTCCAAAATGAACTGAATAGAATGTCGTCGCAGGCCGATCGCCGGCGCGACGCTGCGGTGCGGACCAAGCCGTGTCACGCACCTGACCTTCGTCAATCCTCGGCTGATATCAGGTCCTTATCGCACAGCAACACGCGTGCAGTTCGCACTGTCTCCTCCACGAAGAGTTTGCAGTAGTATTGATGCAAGGTTAATTTAACAACCGATGGCTCAAATTAGATCTTATGTAGTGAACCTACACTTGTACTTCTTTAAATCAGAATTTTTCTTATGATGAACAGATAATATTGGGTTGCGGTCACGTTCCAGCCAGGTTCGGTGCGCGCGCGCAACTTCCTGTCCCCTCCCCCTCCCCCCCATGCACTTCCAAGAGCCCGCCGAATGCCTTGGGACTGGTAGCTGATAAATATATAACGTAATTAGTCTGTCTTTCGATATTTATATTTATATGTGTAACAACGCAGACGGAAAAATAATATAATTATTAAAGTTTGTCTCAAACTTCGTTCCCGTTTTGAGCAAGAATGACAGATTTGTTTTCTTTGCTTGATAAAGTCATAATTATCGCATAATGCTTCTATTATGTAATTGAAATAATGTGATATATATATATATATATATATATATATATATATATATATATATATATATATATATATATATATATACACACATACATACACGTGTGTGTTTAACAGATGTTGAATGCTCTTCAATACGTAATTATCTGACAAGGTATCTGGCTGCTGTGGCCAGCTAGTGCTCTGCAACATGATTAGGCTTGATGAGGCCGACAGGTCCGTTTATGAAGCAACATCAACCTCTCAGAAATCACAGGCCGATTGGTCCATCAAGTTTGGTCCATCAAGATCAGCAATCGTAGATGCTGTTGTAACCAGGAAAGGGAGTAAAGCAACAAGGTCTGTGTTTCGCATACGAAGGTTTTGTGTAACTATTGAAACCTTGTTAGGAATCATGGTATCTTTTTTTTCAGTGCATTAATTAGGAAGAGGCCAATGCGGGACAAACGATTCCTGAGAATTATTCCAATTTTAATCAATCAAGAGTCTTTGTTATTAATACTGCCTGAAGGACGTTGCTGAAGGCTGTGGCTCGGCGCTTCATTGATATCACCATTCAGTTGCAGACGGACGCGCTGACAGCTGTGAAGATTCACTTGTCTCGGTCGTTTCCCCTTCTCGGCCAGAGGGTGGGGTCAGGACGCTCCCCTGAGCTGGCCGGATTCCTCTGCTGGCGGAGGCTGTCCGCCCTCCAAATCGACAGCCATGACGTAACGAGGCCGCGACAGCTCAGCTTCCAGTTGAGACGGACCGCGTGATATTTATCGGTTAATAATATTTCCGATTTAATCCAAATTATGCTACGTAATTAAGAAAAACGTGCAATACTAGTGCGACCGGGTAGAGAGAATAATTACATCGGCGCATAGCAGAGTGTTCGAAGGTCAACGAAACAAACTCTATTAAAAATCAAATTAAGAACAAACACAAAACTTTGTGGGAAATAGTCTCAAACAAGAAACTCGGGCACTCGCCCGTCTCTCTCTAGACGACTAACTTCGTGGGCAACAGTCCGACCGATTCTCCATCGAGCACCCGCCCGAACGCATCTGATGCCCGAGAGCGTCTCCTGTGACCTAGCGAGCTTGCCCCAAGCCTGTGTTCTCCCCTCTTCTTACCCAAAAGTTCTAAAAGGATATGTTAGAATTTTGAAAAAAGTTGTGTGATGGACCAGAGCTTCCTACTCCTTACTAAATTCTCCGCCAATCGGTGAGGACGTCTTACAGCTAATCTAAGTGGAAAAGTGTGGAAGTGTTCAAACAGCGAGTTTGCTGTGACTGTTTAATAAATATATTAACTCTACACTCGTGCAGCATTTGGTGTAAATAAACTCACTGGGTGGGCCGCGACGTCTTCGAAATCCTTAGGGACAGACCGCGGCCGTAAGGGTGGGCTAGCTAAAGAAACCCCTTCCTTTTCTGGGCGCCGCCGCCGCGGCGGCCGCCACGGCGCGCCGTGGCGCAGAAAGTCGTAACTGCGCCTAGCTAATTGACCCTTCACTCAGGAACCGGCGCAAACATGCTCGAACACGTATTTGCGACGCAGATTTTAAAAGGAAATTATACCTGTTTAAAGATGAGATAATCGGTATTGTCGGGTGAACCAGTGTTTGGACGTGTACTGCTGAACCTGTTCATCGAACGCAGACTGCTAGTACACGTGTGTATGCGTGTTTGAGTGGGTACGAGATCATATCTTATAATACGGGGTCTTTTACAAGAGTGTGAATACGCAAAAGTTTCTCGCTGGTAATTATCTGTTCTTCCATTGATGATTGTGATGCATATTTCAGGGGTGAGATAATTGTGTGCGCCAATGATTTCGTCTCGTTGCTGATTCTCTGTTCGATCGCGTATCGTCCGTAATAATTATATACAGAGATGTGTGCGCGAACGTTATGGGCGATCCTGTGTCGGAAGATGTTAGATAACTCAACGCGAACGGCCAGCGTGGGCATGTTTCCATGGGTCTCTTGTACAATTGGGTGCATACCCAAAACTTTGCCTGTGATGATTCTCTGTTTTACAACGGTCTTTCATTGGTGATTGTGATTGGTGTTAATGAGTTACGACGATTCTGAGCGTCAATAGGTCGGTCTCGTAGTTTATTCTTTGATCTTTCGCGATCAATTGGAATAATCGTGAATCGGAATTTGTGTGCGTCAAATCACGGGAGAACCTATATAGCAAAGTGTGAGTTCAGTAACGGGCAACTAACACTCGTGCGTGTGTTGCGTTGGTCGGTTATTGTCACTGTTAGTGCAGGCTCTTTCTCACAAGGGTATATACGAAAATCACGATAATATTACTACACAAGAAAGGAAGTCGTAATGAATTGAGTAATTACAGACCCATCAGTTTGTTATCAAACGTATACAAAGTTTTTACAAAAATGCTGACCAAAAGAATTCCGAAAACGCTCGATGAAGATCAATCACTAGATCCGGCAGGCTTCAGATCAAAATTCAGTACGGTTGATCATATCCAATCTCTCAACCAGATTCTGGAAAAAGCGGAAGAATTTAATGTACCATTATATATGGCATTATAGATTACACCAAGGCTTTCGATTCTGTCGAGTATGTGAGCGTGATTCGTGCATTGGAAGAGTTAGGGATAGATCACAAATATATTAGAATTCTGCAAAAATTTATGTAGATAGCTATTTAAAAGTTAAAATCGAAATGATTGACCCTAAATTTAATTTACGAAGAGGTGTGAGAAAAGGGGACAAAATTTCACCAAAATAATTTATTAGTGTGCTGGAATGCATCTTTAGAAAACTAAATTGGACAAACAAAAATTATGGTTTAATGTAAATAATGGCATAAATGGCAAAAGATTAACCAATTTATGGTTTGCAGACGATATAGTTCTGTTTGCAAACACGGGAGCAGAACTTCAACAAATGATCAATGAAATGTACCAAAACAGAATTGAAGTAGGGCTAATGATGAACCCAACAAAAACAAAATTAATGTCAAATTGCGTAGAACATAAAATTTCAATAGAAAACAAAACCATTGATTACGTGAAAGAATATACTTATATTGGCCAAACTATAATAAATAGAAGAGAATAAAGAAATAAAGTAAAGAATTGTACTAGCTTGGGGAAAATTTTGGTCCTTGAAATTTATTTTTGAGGACCAAAATATAAACAGAAAATTAAAATTCCATCTCTTAGAGAGCTCTGTATTTCTAGTATTAATAATATATGGTGTACAAACATGGAGTTTAACTAAACAAGATATTAAATCTCTAAGAAATGTGGAGAGGAAAATACTGCACATCAGACTGAAGGATAAAGTAAAGAACGAAGAAATAGGTAAACAGAGTGGTTTAAAGGATGTAGCAGCAAAGGCCCAACAACTAAATTGGAAATGGGGTGGTCACGTGGCAAGATTAAACAGGTGGACATATTTGTTAAAAACCTGGGACCCAAGACAGGGAAAAAGGAGCAGAGGATGTCCTAAACAAAGATGGGCCGATGTCTTTAAGAATGTTTATGGTGACATATGGTCAAGAATAGCAAGGAACAGAGAAACATGGAAGGCTCAAGAGAAGGAAATGACAATCAACATTAGTGAAAGAAAGTGAAATATGTGAATAAGTGCGTGTAAATAGTTAATGTAAATATTAGTGTAAAAACTAAAAATATCTTAAGGACAGGTCCAATTTAAGAGTTAAGCAGAACCACACCTGTGTTCTGAGAGGAGGCCTTTGCCCTTTTAGGGATTCAACAGGCTCACATCATCATCATCATCATCATCATCATCATCATCATCATCATCATATACGGAAATAGTTTGCCGGTGTTAATTCTCTATTTTACAACGTATTTCCATTGATGATTGTGATGCCTGTGATTGTGGTGTGGTGCCCGAGCGTCAACGACTCGGTCTCGTTGCTGATTCTTTGTCCGTTCGCGATCATTTGGAATAATTCTGTACGTCGGGATTTGTGTGCACTAACGTTACGTGTGAACCTATGTGTGTACGTGTACACCCGTTAACTCACATATATAATGTATCCTTATGCATTGGGACTTTTCCAGATATTTTCAAAACAGCTAAGATTAAGCTGCTCTTCAAAAAAGGCAACAAAAATGAAATTCAAAGTTATCGGTCTATTTCTCTTCTGTCAGTGTTTCAAAAATATTTGATAGACTTTTTTACGTACGAATGAAAACCTTTCTTAGTAAACCCGACACGCTTTCAGATTGCCAACATGGATTTATTGTAAATTGTAATATCGCATAGTATAGTTCGCACACTTCCTGAAAGTTTTCATAGCAACTTTTTAGGTATAGAGTATTACCTTTTGGAGGTTTACTGTTCTCTTTTTTATAGAAAAAGCATTTACTTGCGTTTGGGTGATGTTTCGTATAGAGAAACTAGACCTCATTAGAGCTGCAACATTGTTTTAGTAACAAGTGTGTTAAATCAAATTACATTGTATAAAAAACCTGATGATTAGAATAAGTTAAAAGAATTATTAATCCAAGCAAGTTGTTATTTTAATATGTACAAATGCAAGTAAACATTGAGATATTCTTTTTAGTACAAACACAGTTCTGTAAACAATTCATATTTGCCCTGCAGCCCAACAATCCATCTACTCGATAATTACTCATTACAATCAATCTACGATACAATTAATTAACTGTGTGAACACCCATCACGTTTCTAGTGCTAAATTTTATCCTTTTTCTGAAACTATATGCGGGAAACTGGGAAGTTTGTGATCCAAGCACACTAGTCATAAAGTGTTTTACTTTACATTACAAAACGTATCATTGAATACAAATATACAATTTTATAATCTAACAATTAACTAAGCGGTCAAACCAATTTCATGGGCAATCCATCACACTCAGGTAAATACGGCAGTTTGTTTAGTGCTTAGAGCAGAAGCTGGTTCTAACAATAAAACTTTCATGCATTCAAAAACTGTTCCTATCATGCGTTCTTTTTAATTCCGGGGTTGAAATTAAATGCTCTTTATTCTTTGCTTTTCCGTATTCCGGTCGCAGAATAATTGGGGTTTCCAATGATTCTACTATGTAACTTGGCGAAGTGCAATCTTCCCGCGGGGCAATCGTTCAGCGATTTGACTCCTGGATCGGCATATCGGTCTTCCCGGAGCGCTGCATCGCCTCCTGCTGATTAAAAAGCCTCACCCACCCTTTCCTTCCTCGCAGAACAATCACTCCCGCACTGACCGTACCCGCTGAAAAGAACGGGTCGGCCCCAATTTCCTGCGTGAGGGAGGGATTCGATCAGTTACAAGCGTAACGAGATATTTGCATAGCAAAATGGCCGGTTAACTTGATTTTCGACTGACCGGTCGCTCATGACGCCACTTCCCCTCATCGTTTCGTCAGCAAACGGGAAGAGATGGTGGAGGGAGCGCGTGTATTTTGATGAGAGACCGCCGGCTGTTGCCAAAAGTGTCCGAAATGTGTATGTGTGTTCATTGGATTGATTTTCTTGAAACTATGAACATAGAGATCGTAGTGTTATTTATATAAATCGGCGAAGGTGAAAGTTATGTAAAGTAAACAAACCTATCTGTTTTGGATCAAATTCTGAAAGGAGAAAGAAATGTATAATGTATATCCATTAAAGTATAGAATATACTACGAAAATCTTCATTTTCATGCTACAACACACCCTCTCTGAGCCGATCAACCAATCTTGAAGTAAATTTATCAGCTCAATTATCCACTCTAGCTCCTTATCCGTTTTTTCAACCAACTACCGTTTTGGCACCTCATGATTTGGCAGTCATAATTTTCAATCTACTACGGACATTCTCGGAGTATACATTTTTATCTAAATGACAGTTATGTCAGATAAATAATCTTCACAAACATTCTTGCAAATATTCTTCAGATTATTCAATTTATTGGTAGAAGAATTGATTTGAAAATGTAGGACATTTGAAGCACAAATTAAAAATTTTTTAATACCCGTCCATTAATACAATCTCGACACCCAATTTCTTAAGCTCGTTAAATGTGACACATCTTTTAAATTTCGAAATTTGCTTGTTCGTCTATATTATAGCAAACATATTCAGAATTTCACTTCTAGTTATCCTTAACAAGTAATAAAGGCACTTAAAATAACCAATACACCCAAATAGCTAAAGCAGACAGATAAAACAAAAATGGAAGGAGCTAATACCGGTAAACCTCAGTTCGTTCCTTAAGATTGCATCAATCAGCCTCCGAATATTATTTATTATTAATTTTCGTGCCCCTGCGTGCCTAAAAATTTGCGTGCCTAAAAATTTTGTAACAATCTAAATATTAATGGAATTGGAAACACCATATGTTTACTTAAAACTCTATCAGTCGATAACGTAATACAATTGTTACAAACAAAGAATGTCTTTAAAGTCTATGACGAAAAAGTATTAGACAACACGGATTGCAATATGTATAAATAATTCAATCAGTTCAATAAAATGTGTTATTGCAGGGTTTTGTACATAAGACTTTATATTTTCACATCTGAATTAATAAAAACTATGCGATATTAAATCTGCTTCTAAAGGGAAAAGGGAAATAACATCAGTGATAACCACTTGAAGGGGCATTTTAAAAGAAGTGTGTGTGTATATATATATATATATATATATATATATATATATATATATATATATATATATATATATATAGAGAGAAGTTGTAGAACATTGTCATTTCCTTCTCTCCTCATAGCTAAGGAATAAAATGCCAGTTAGACGCAATTATTAATTGAGGGTCAAGCATTAGAGTATTTAAAACTTTTGTGTTGCGTAATAATTTATCACTCAGTTCCCCTATGTTGAGAATAACAAATAAAGCAGGGACGGAAACTCACCAATTCACTCACTTCTTACATAAAATAACTACCAGACTTTGTAAGATTGTTTCCAACAGCATCTATGTTCATTAATTTATTACTTTTATCATCAATTTCACAAATGAGACGTAATCAAGAAATGATCAATCAAATATAACATCATAAAACTGTGAGATTGAGGAAACTAAATCATCGTCTTTGGGCAATAGGCATAAAGCCACTTTTTTATTAACGAAAACGATAAATCATTCTGATTTTTGGAAAGTAAAACATCATTTTCCGTCTTGCACACAATACTGATTATTACCAAAACCTTTTGATACAACTAGTATTATAAAACGACCTAAAATTTTGAAGGTATAATAATTCTTTACAGAACTCAATTCATATATTTATGCCAGTCACTACTGGTATTCTATCTGGTACTCTCAACTCTGCAATTCAGAAAATTAATCTACTGCTGAGAGAATTTCTTGTGAATACATTTAATGCACATCTACGCGGTTTACACGCACATCACCGACCTCTTGTGATAAAACGGTGTTCTTATCACAGCGATTTAGCAAATGGATCAAGAGAGCCAATCGACGAATAATGTTAGTAATACATCATTAAATGTTTGATCCAACAGATTTTGACAACGATGTAAGAAACTGTGGCGATAATAGTCATGCAGTGTTTAATGTAGCCGTACCTTTACACAATCCACTGTTCCCTGCCAAAAACCAAATGCTCTTAACTCACCTAAGAATGTTTGATCCGGATAAAAATGGATGAAATATTTGATCGAACACACTTCAACATCGATATAAGAAACTGCTTCTATAATTGTCTCGCAGAGAATTTAATGTAGTACCTTTACAGAATCCACTCCTCTCTGTCGAAACCCGACGCTCTGAACTGAGCGAGGGTGTAGGTAGAGGACGAGAGGCAACGCGGCGACGTCCACCGGTTGGCTGCGAGCCCTGCAGGCGCTTGAGGCGCCGGCAGAGGATGGGGGGTTCCCCGACAATCGCCGGACACGCCGACACCTCTGTCACGTGACCACAAAGCGGCGCCGCCGCCTCCGCCCCGCCTCCCGTCGTCCGACGGACGGACGGACGGACTGACCAACGGCCGTGGAGTTGGCCGCGCGGCACCTCTCTCCTTGTTTAAGCTCATTACCCTGACTTGGCGTCAGCCCACTTCATTACCGTCGCCATGGCGACGGGAAGCGCCTCCGCTGCAGCCGCCGACAAAAGAGCAACGCGCGGAGAGCGATGTCGTTCCGAACGAGGGTCGAGCCCTGCCATTCGCGCTGCAGAAAGCGTCCAGTACGGCGCCCAGCGGTGTGAGGGCGATTGTCACGACCGGCGTGGTGGTGGTGGGGATTGTGTGACGTCGGCGATGTTCGTTGCTTGTGACCCGCACTTGCTGTCTGGCGCTGCTTATCGCATTGCTGTGTGTGGTTTCCGGGGTTCACGTCGCGGTCACATCATATAAAAGTTGTGACAATCAACAGAAATTTAGGGCGTTTTCTTGATGTTCTAGAGTAACCACTTTCCTCTTATTCCTCCATCATTTATTTCATTCTCAATCCCTCGCCTTTTACATCATTATATTACTTATATTTACCTTCTCTTACAATCGTGATATATATGTTTTGTAATCCGGTAGATAAAAGCGCCATAAATATATAAAAATCATCATTATTCTGCAAGGAAATTCAAGATAATAAAAATATATCCACAGAAACGAAGAAACAAATGTAAGATTAATATTTTTGCCCAAAAACTAAATCAACATGCCAAACATTAAATCATGATTATAAGAAAACAGCGGAATAAAAAATATATAAATAAAACAAATAATGACTATGATTCGTTTTTCATTTGAGAGATCCCGCACAGACCAGGTGGTTAACGTCTTGATTAATATTTTTAATCCCCATGTATAAACGTTTGCATATTTTCGTTTGAGTAATAATATTGAGCGTAATGTAATCCGAATTTGAGCGAAATATAATCCTTTCACAGGTTCGTAGAAGCACGTCTGAAGTACTTTACACATGGTCATAAAAATACAGTTATAATTTCACATTAATTAATAACAATCTCGACAATTTAGGCAGATTGATAGAATTTACCTGTTCTTTGGGTTCGTCATTTCTTTGAGTACTGTACATTCATCTCATTTCGTCAAGACCTTCATATTCACTACATCCTCCACTTTTCACCCAACTCGCCTGGCTATTCATCGCTTCCTCGCTTCGAACGTCCCCTCTCCAATCCCCGCGCCTCCTAGTTTGAATACACACGCAAATCTTCCGCGGCCCCTTCCCCGTGCTCCAGAGCCTCTTCACGCGCTCCCATTCAAACTTCGCCCACCGCTCACAACACCCCTAGCCACCCTCCGCAGCATCTCTCTTCCCCTGACACTTTGCCCCCGCCTGCGACCGCGCGAAGGCAGGGAGGGAGAAAGGACGGGGTCCACGGTGGAAGGGGTAATTAACGCCGGGGCTTAATGCGACTTTACGCCGATGAGTGCTTCCCCTCCGTTGGTGCCTCGCACGCGTGGTGCCATGCCCCCCGTCACCCACCTCTGCTCTCCCTCCCTTATTTCCCTCACTTCCCCTCCCTCCTTCCTCTCCCTGCCCTCCCCCTCCATGCCATCCCTCCCTCTCACTGCCATTTCTGCCCTACACTTACTCCCTACTCACCATCTCCCCATCTCTTCCCTCGCTCCCTTTCACTACATTTCTCTGTCCTATCCTTTCCTACTCCCCTCCGTGCTCTCTCTCTCTCTCTCTCTCTCTTTCCCCCCTTATCAGCCCTATCACCCTCCCTCACTCTCCCTTCCCTGCCCATTCCCGCTCGCTGTCCGGTGCCCCCTCTTCCGCGCGCTGCGTGAACTGTTCGCTCTCGCCCCGCTCGTGGCCCCTATTCCTCTTCTGCACGTGGCGCATTCAGTCCACGTTCCCCGAGCATTTACGTCAAATTTTTGCCACCTTTCCTTCCCCCATCTTTAATAGTGTTCGTTTCCCGCGCTCTCCTTTGTGCACCGCGCTCTCCACGTGCCTCGCGTTCCACGAACGTTATCAGCCAGTTTTTCGGTTCAGTTTTGTCAACCTCTGACCAATTTTGTCAGCGATCTCCCATTACTTTTGGTCTGTTTAGTATTAATTTACTCAACTCACCGTTCAGCACCTATTCTCCCGGTCACACCAACTCTCTGCCCGTCACCCCCGTTTGATCCCCGTTTGGTTGTCGAAAGCTTTAAATAGCAATTCACATACCACTGCCTGGTTCTTGCGACTACTCCATTCTTCACAGATTTCCTTGTGGTTCTCAGGTGAGTTTTACCCATTTCACTTGCTAACGCCGTGATCTGGCGCACTTTTAACCACATTTCTCTCAATTTCCATATCTGCACTTCAATCTACATAGCTGCCACTGTCCGTGTGATTGATGCTCTCAATTGACTTCACGCATTCCAGGTCAGGTCACGTTGTATTTTGTACTCACTCTGAGTCTTCTTCCGACCCTGCTCTTTCCTGTCCTCGCTCCTTCCCGCCCTCACTATCTCTATCCCACGTTCTCTCTAGCTCTCACTCTCTCTTGCTCTCGATCTCTTCGTCCTCACTCTCTCCGGCTCTCGCTCCCACCATCGGTGTGTCCCGCCCTCTCTTCATCCCGCACTCGCTCCTTCTCACCCTCGCTTCGTCCCGCCCTCGCTCCTTCCCGCCCTCGCTCCGTCGTGCCCTCGCTCCGTCCCGCCTTCGCTCCGTCCCGCCCTCGCCCCGTCCCGTCCTCGCTCCGTCCCGCCCTCGCTCTCTCCCGCCCGCGCTCTCTCCTGCCTTCGCTCTTTCCCTCCCTCGCTCTTTCCCGCCCTTGCTCTCTGACCGCCCTTTCTCCCTCCCGTCCTTGCTTACACCATCGCTCCCCCCAGAGCCGTTCTCCTTCTCTCTTTTCCCTATACAAGCACTCACTTGCTTCCTTGCTAACCCGCTCCCCGTGGCGCGGTAACGATTTGCAGGCGGCAGTAAATAAATAACATCACGCGTTACTCCAGCGTTGCGGGCCAGGGTGTTGGCGCGCGCTGCAGCGGCCGGACGGGAGGGCTTCCACAAGTCTTCGCAGGGGGTTCATGTAACGAATTTACGCTGCGCAGTAACGCGTTTAATTCTTTACTTGCTTACCCGCTTTCGCCCTCTCTTCTAAATTCGCTCTAACGCTGACGGAGCTTTTCCACGCGCTCATAAAAGTGCCGACAACAAGAGTTATTTCACTGATAGAATTCCCTTGGATTGTATGTTTTTGTCGATTTTTATTATTTAAAGTAAAATTTATGCAATATATAACAGTTTCATAATAAGAGCTATTAGAACTACAATATTCTAATCGCATTCTAGTAACTACTATCAACATCAGTTTGACACTTTGCGCAGAATGAATGGGAGCAAAAATTCAATTTTGAAATTGTGACAAAAATATGAAGCCAATTACGCCCTGAGCTTTCTCTGAAATCTAATTATTTTCCGTTACTTCTGAATTGAATTAAAAACCATTTATCGGCTATTCGATATTTTTTTGAGATACTTCATTCTATTCTTTTTCTTTTACGTTCCCTTGTTGCAGATATATGAAGTAACTGTGATTTTAAACATTACAATACAACAAATACATTTTAACGGAATTTGATAATTCTTCAAGTTCACAAATTGCGTATACTGGCACAGCGCAATTATTCCTGTATTATTTGTTGTTGTTATTTGTCCAAAAGGTGAGGTGAATGAAAACTAGCTTGCAAATTTTGGGAATCAACACAACAGTAATTTTTCCAGACATCGAACTGAATATTTTTAGAATCTCGACTCAAGCTTAGAATGCAAATGTATGTCATAATGCTTACATTAAATTAAAAATATGAAAATTATAACTGGGCTTAAAGGAAAATGTTTCTACGCTCCAATATTTTCACTCTATTTTAGTATGGAAAACTTTCTACAGATTTTCATCTTTATTTTCTAGAATATTCTTCTATAATGAAAATAACAAATCACACATGCAAACTCTAGTACTCATTTCCAGTTCTGTTCCGAATTCTTCTATGCCAATTCATGTACTTGTTTCCAACGCATTGTAACAGCAGATATGATCCAATATCAAAACCCATAACATTACTACCAACCATGGGCTTAGCCAGGTTTTTCACTAGGGAGGGGCAAATCATAATTTGTAATTATTAAATACTATTAGGTTAATATAAGTGAAGTGGAATTATAAATAATATAATATTACAACTAATAATTAATAAAAATATATATTTAAACAATAATATCAATAAATAATCAATGAAGTTTTATAAAAATAAAATTATATAATTTCACTAGTTTATTATAATGTTATAAACAATACACATTTTGTAATTCAATGAAAGACTTACAAATCTTACAAAACTAACAAACTGTTAAACTAAAATTACTTTTCGTGCATTTTCTGCAAATCTCTTAAATATTTCTTTTTTATATATTTCCTCTTGTCCTAATACAAGTGTCCTGTGAACACTCATTAAACATAAACCATTTAATCGTTCTCCTGTCATTGTTGATCTTAACCAGGATTTTACTCTGCAAGTGATAGAGTAAAAGTGCAAGTGATAGAGCAAGTGAAATGAGTAATGCTTTTTTTTGTTTCAGGGTAAAAAAATTCGGTTTCTTTAACTAAATCCATCATTTGGATATCTTTTAATTGCTGTTTACTCATTTTTTCTCCCTTCACATGGAATACCATAATTCGATTTCAGAATCTAATCCTTGCAAATCATTAAAACTTGAAAACTGTTGTTTTTTCCTGTAGTCATCAATTGTCATCTCCATCATATTCTGGGGATGAAAATTTAGTAGTGAAAAAGCAGCTGAATGGTCTTCCGAAAAACGTTGCTCTAATGACAATAAAAGAGAATCCAAATAAGGGATTATTAAGTTTTTTCTCCAATATTCTTCTTTACTAGATGCTGGAGGATTTGAACGATGCTTTTGTTTTCCGACAATTCTTGGTAGCAACAATTCAACATCACATTTTTCAGCTATTGCAATTTGCATGCTCCGTGAGTTCTGCTGCAATTTGCTCAGGATTGCTACGATGAACTTATATCACACCGAGAATTTGCTTAATGTGCTCTAAAATTTGTATTAGATCCAAAGATTTTGATTGCAGAGCATTTACCGCTGGTTCTAGAAGAGCAGAATATTTTGCAATTAAAGCTACAGCAACAATAAAGTGGGCCGTAGTTGAAGCTGCATGTAACTGAAATGCAGTTTTTCTGGTGTGGTTATTACCAGTCAATGACAGTTTTTTCAGCGCTGCAATTATATCTACAAAATGTTCGTTGAAAACAAATACATTTGTATTTTTGAGACCAAAGTGTATCACAGAACATTGGAATATTCGGGACATACTTCCGTCTTAACACAGATTCTCTAAAAAACGCAATAATGTCTTTCACTGTAGAAATTGTGTTATGTATTTCTGTCGGATATGCCGCTGGGTGTGTCGGATAGGCCGCTGAGAGGACAAGCTGAAAGAGTTTCGTAAGTTGTACCGTGTCTTTGTTGTAGTAATGGACAATACAAAGTACCAATCTACCGAAATTGACAGAAAACGAAACTCTGCTTTTGAAGAAAGATATAGCAGAGGGGATAAATAATCATGGAATTGCTTTTGATTCATCACTCGCGAAAATTTAATTGTTACAAATAATGCGAATTACACCCACTGAGAAACGATACGTCCTTGATCAAGTAATCATTGAAAATGATCAAATTACTCTCCGTCACCCACCGTGTCATCCTGATCTAAATGTAATAGAACGTATTTGGGGATTTCTAAAGGGCGCGTGGCAGCGGAAACAATTGGAGAATGCTTAAAATAATAGGAAAAGTTTTGCAGAGAAATTTTTTTTGCGTTTGTACAATACAGCGCTGAACAATGAAAGAAATGCTGCGAGCATGTGAAGGGAATAGAGGCGACGTATAATAATTCAGATGTGATGGAGCAACGCATCGATGATATCGTCATTTCTCTGGACACTCCTGACAGTGCGTGTTCCTCATTTGACGATGAGGGTTGCGATGACGAGTGATGGTCAGTATGATCGCTGCGTGTCGCCTACGCGCTTCCTTATCGCCGAGACGGGAAATCTCAGCTGCCACAGGGTGCGGGAAGCCTCCCGAAGCTACGTCCGCCATGATGTTTGTTTTGCGAGCGGTTCAGCTATAGTTGAAAAATCGAATATGAAAAGTTGAACGCTTTATTTTTACTTAATGACTTAATAATATTAACTAAGTTTAAGTAAAAGGATTACATTTTTATTTACTATTTTCTGTTTATTTTATGTATTAAAATTGTATCATTCAAAAATTGTTTCTTCTTTTTTCTTAGAATGTTTTAAAAACACAACACTTCGATTTGTTTTTTTATACAAAATTATAAATGTCCTAAGATTTAGGGGGGGCAACTGCCCTCCCCTCCCCCCCCCCGGCTACGCCCATGCTACCAACCAACAGAATCATTTATTAACGTCAGAGATTTTCCTGGCAATACTTCAGGGCGCAATAAAAGGTTGTCGGAACGACAAGTGGTTAATAATTTTATTACGGTTAGAGCAATAGCATAAATAAGGGATGGGCGGCAACGAATAGAACGACGATAAAGCATAAGCCACGAATAGATGATTAGGGTCGGTAGGATTGATGAAGGATACACGAAGGGAACGGGAAGTCCCGATGAAATTGACGGGAGAGTTTATATGAGAGAATGAAGATATGGAACAAACAAGGAATTGTCATTGAGCTGACACACGGTAGGGTAGAAAAAGGGGCATATCATGTCGGGGGAAGAAAAATAATCGCAATGAGTAGAGAAATTATCAGATAAAAATGAGTAACATCCCATGAGGAACCGATGGAAAGTGAGAAATAAACTATTGTTTTGGATATCGGTAGAGTCAATAATGATAAATGATGAAGAGAGGAAAAGGGAAAAAACGTAAAACGTCTACGAGATCACTTGCTAAACAGTATGAAAATATTGAGAAAGGAGGTATTTAAAATTAGTTTACGAACGGTAATGAAGATAATGGATCAATGGAGAGGAGAATATAAATCGTACTAAAATGGAATGGAAAGAATATATCCGGAAAAAGCAAGTGTGTGAGCCAAACAAGGAATTTCTGATTAATGCAAGGATGAATGTGGATATGGGCTAAGGTATACGTTGTGAAGGGAGAAAGAAGAAAAATCGTGATGAGTGGAAATGGGAACCCCGGATAAAAAGTCCCAAAGTAGCTTTGAGAAGGTGAGACAGAAGCTTTAAGAAGATGGGACAGAAAAATCTCGTATTTAACTAACCATCAGTAATACATAAGAAATAGAAGAGAGGAAATGTGAGAAGGTGGAAACAGAAGTCGCAATGACAATAAGGAAGTCTGGATAAAAAGATCGAGAAGAGAGCATGTGAGACAATGAGATGAAACAGAATTTGAATCTAAATGACCAGCAATAATGAAGATCGGCAATGAAGGAAGGAAAATCTGAGAGAGTGAATATAAAAAAAAAAAAAAAAATCACGACAGAATACAGGAACATCGGCCTGGTAAGAGAGCATTGAGAACGAGAAGATTTAACTTACCTAATGAATACCGGGAACACTAGACCAAACAAATTTGAATGTCAGAACAGCGGAACTCTGAATTCACCGAGAAATGGGGATACGTGAATACTGGAATGAACGAGAATTTGAATCAGTCCATGGGTTATGAATTTCTGAAATAGAAGACGAGAAAATGCCCGAAAGGAGAGCGTCGGAGAATGAGAAATAATTTCTATTTTACTTACATATTGAAGATCGGGAATCAAAGAGGCAAAATGCGAGAAGGTGAATAGAACTAGGGTGTCGCAATGAAAGGGAATGGCAATCAGGGATACACCGAGAAGGGAGCACGTGAGAATAAAGAGATGAGCCAGAATTTGAAGCAGACCATCGACTACGAAAATCCGGATCAGAAGAGGAGAAACGCAAGAGAACGAACAGTAAAACAAATCGCAATGACAGAAAATGGAACACTGTAGATGGCCCAAGAAGATAGCGTGAGATAATGAAACAAAATTTGTATTTGACTTATCTACTGAAGATCGGAAATACAGGAGATGAAATGTGAGAGGGCGAATATCAAAAAATCGCAATGTGAACAGGGGATGAAGACAAAAAGAGGGCATATGAGAATGATGAGATGAGCCAGAAGTCGAAACAGGACCATGAATATGAGGACCAAAACTAGAAGAGCAGAAACATGAGAGAGAGAGAGAGAGAGAGAGAGAGAGAGAGAGAGAGAGAAAAGGAAATAAAAATCACGATACCAGAAACATCGTGTAAAAGACCCAGAGAAGAGATCATGTGAGAATGATGAGATGATCTAAAATTGATCTAGAATATATTCAAAACAGAAGAGAAATGCGAGAGAACGAATAGGAAAAAATCGCGATGATAGAAAAAGTGGAACTCTGCATAAAAGAACCCGAGAACAGAGAATGTGAATATGATAAGATGAGAAAGAATTCGAGCCAGACCATCGATTATGAAGATGGAAACTAGAAGAGGAGAAACGTGAGAAAACGAATAGGAATTTAAAAATGGTAGCGTGATAATAGGAAATGGGACACCGAAAAAAGGCCCGAGAAGACGGCGTGGAGGAACGAAACGAATCTATTGAACTTACCTATTAAAGAAAGAAAGAATAAAATAATAGGAAAATGTGAGATGGCGGATACCAAAAAATCGCAGTGTTAATCCCGAATGAAAAGCCGAAAAGAGAGCATATGAGAGTGGTGAAATGAGGCAGAATTCGAAACCAATTTATGATTACAAGGATTCATACTTGGAAGAGCAGAAACATGAGAGAGGTACGAGAAAATAATAATCGCGATGACAGAAAACTGGAGCACGGGACAAAAGGCGCGTGCGAGCGCACGAGCGGGGACGGAGCGGCTGCGGGGCGGGGGCGGGTGGGGTCGGAGCGAGGACGGAGCGAGGGCGGAGCGGGGGCGGGACGGGGGCCGGGCGGGGGCGGGGCGGGACGCGGGAGGGGCGGGAGCAAACCGATGCGCGAAGGGCGCACGGCTGTAATGCCCCCGGTGGCCGTCGGGCGCTCGGCCATCCATCACCAGAGCAGCGCTGGCGGCGGTGACAGGGGGAACGAAATTAACACAACGTCATATCCTGGCAGTATCGCGGCCGCCGGAAGTCCTCGCGGCGCGCGCTGACGAGCGGCGGATTAAAAACGCGAAGGCCGAGCGAAGGCTGTCGTCACCGCTGCGAACCGGACCTGCACGCCACCACGCTGCGCAAATTAAAACTCCCAAATCAATGACGACGTTCAATGACATTTGTCGTACTTAATATTTTTATCAATGCATTATTTATCTATGTATTTTATAGAGCGACTGTCCGACTTTGCCGGCTAGCTAACTGTGTCTCCCTTGCCTGGGTCTAGTTTAATTCTCAGGTTTTTGGTCTGAAAGAGACTTGTGGTGATTATTGTTGTATTTTAAACTTGCTATGTTCTGTTGCCTATGTATTTTCAGACAGAAGATCAGCTTTTAGATTTAATTACATGCATTTTACATGTCAAGAGGTTGTGTATGTGCCATTCACCTCAGAAAACAATTTATTAATAACCTCCATCATCTTATTACGTAAAAGTGTTGGTAAATAGATTGTATTCTTATATATAAGTTGATAGACGGCTTAAAATAAGATGAATTGCATGGTCATGCAAGTAATTCTAGTAAACCACCGTTGTAACAATTATCATGTATCTTTTATTATTTATCACTGAGTTTTATCAATAATAATTGTGCTTATTTAATTTTCATATTTGAATTAAATGTTTAATTTGTTTTCATGCACTTTGCATAACAACTCTTCATTGAAAGCTAATGTAAAGACGAGATAAATGTTGTTAATAAAAATATTAATATTAATTAAAATAAGTTAATATTATGGGGAATTTGTAAATACATTTGGTAATGTGAAAAGTAATGTAGTACTTCTATTACTCGCGCATCTTTTCTTGAACGATGGATTGAAGAAATGCGGGCGAAGTGAGAGTATTAGTTACAAAGTCGGCCACTAGAGTATTTACAGTAAAGCCAACCTCTGGGAAATCAAAGTCAAACCTGTTACGTGTGCGGCCTGGTCATTGCTCTCTGTACGCAACAGCAGGTACACTAGATAGGAGATTTAGGTGCCTCCCTTGATGGACGTGGAACTGCCTCAGCCATTTCTTTAGAAAATGGTAATAAAGCTGAACAGAAGTTCTCGACTACGAAAGCAACTACGTTTATCTAGCTTCTGTTTCGCGCCAACGAAGTTTTAATGCTTGGAATGTTGTTATCAGTGCTCACTGTGATCTTTTGCCTTCAACTGGACATAGGATGTTTAGGCACTAAAAAATCATCTTTTAGGCGCCTAAAAAGGCACTGAAAAAGTCAAGAATAAGGAGAAAAAAGGCACTGTCATAAGTTACATACACAATAAAATGGAAAAATTGTAATGTTTGTCTATATCATTTTGTTAACTTAAATGGACAAAACCAGTTCGTATATTTTAATGTAAAACTAGATTTACATATTCACAACTCTTCTACATTTTATTCTTAATAATATTTACATATTACCAGTAATGTTTCAAGGATCACAATTTCAAACTTTCGACGACTGGGAGACAAAATCAGTTTGAATGCGGAGAAGGATATCTGAACGATGTGACTGGCATATTTTAGCAGTCCAACAATAGCAACACTGAAACCTAGGAATTTATATTTATTTCCATTTAAAATTTCGGTTCCCTCGGTGTATTGTCAATCGTCCATGTTCTCAGATCATGGCTGGTATTTATGAGATAGGGAAATAGAAAAATCAGTTGGTATACTTTCAGGAATTCTCTCGTAATTGTAAATTTCAAGACGTGAATTGAAAGTTTCGTAATGAATGGTCACATTCTTGTTACAAATGTATTTTAAGTTGATACCTTCAGTTCCAGATTCAGCTGATGAAGTGTAATTTGTAATGAAGTTTTGTATTTATGATTAATAAATATTGTTACGTTTAGTGAAAATCTGTGGACTAAACGTTTATCTTCATGGTGAAGTACTTATCCTTTGAATTAGCCTCGTAATTTCCCGAATCTGTAGTGAATGATAAAAAATCTTGTTTCTTCGTAAATGAAGGCTGACGCCCTAAGGATTTTTATGTTAGTCCCGATCCTTTCCTTAGGAAAACGTGTCAAATTCATTTTCCTGAAGTTTCCTTTACTTTCATTTGGGATTTAGGAAAAGAAACTAAATAAAACTCTGTTTTACCTCTTCTATGGCTGACGCCCGTAATTAAAATTTATTGCAATTTATTTGTCGATACAAGTGACAGTTATACTTGTATTTTGTGTATCGCCATTTTCAAGTTTAACATACAAAGTGGCGACCGTGACAGGACTCGTTCAACTGCCACTTAAAGTATAACAATTACATCACCGTAACTAGAAAATTTTGCCTGCATGAACTTTTCTTTGACATACAGCTACAGAAACCGAGAAGATTTTAACAGAGAGTTACAACTCTATTTTTGCCTCGACCGGAAATCGAACCCGGGATCACGTCATAGGAAGCTAATGCGCTATGAGACATCCTAGAGGTTTGTATTATCCATAATTCAGGGAAATGGTCATGTTGTGGCAGTATACTTGCTCAAAACAAGAAATCGGCATAGGTAACAAAAGTTATCAATTGATGTCACTGCACTAACTGGTTCTAGTCCCGAAGGTGGTAGGATTGTCTACAGTAGCTACCTAGCTAAATCGAATTCAGCCGCTGCCTTGAGAGGAACTCTAGCGGCTAGCTGCTCTAATCGGCACCTTTCCATGGTGTTTCTCCGATCAACACCAGGCAAATTCACCCAATAGCGAAACCAAACAAGAATCACTCAAAAGCAGAAAATTACAGACCTATTAGCCTGCTACCTATAATGTCAAAAATCTTAGAGAAATTAATACTCATCAGACTGAACAAATATATCAAGAAAACAAACAGTATACCTCAACATCAGTTCGGCTTCAAATCACAATACTCTACCACCCACCAACTTCTAAGGCTTACGGAACACATTCACACTGCATTCCAAAAGGGTCAACATACCATAGCTGCTTTTGTAGACATCTCGCAAGCATTTGATAGAATATGGCATCCAGCTCTCTATTTTAAATTAATGTCAATAGGTACACCCAAATATCTATTATTTGTTATCCTTAGCTATATTACAAACAGAACTTTTTCAGTGTCAGTCGAAGGCCACTGCTCCAATCCAAAGAAAATTGCTGCTGGGGTTCCCCAAGGTTCACCACTTTCCCCATTGTTGTTTAATATATACACCGCAGATATTCCCATTTCAGCACAAATAAACACTGCTCAATTTGCCGATGACACTGCACTCTACATCTCAGGGAACTCTTTAACAACGCTTCAATCACAGCTTCAAAATCATTTAAATTTACTTACAAATTGGGCTAATATCTGGAAAATAAAGTTGAACCCAACAAAATCTGTATCAAAAATATTCACATTAAAGCCATTCACACACCCTCTTCCACTTTCCATAAATAACGACACCATTAATTGGACACCAACAAATAAAACAATAAAATATTTGGGCTTAAACTTCGATACTCGACTCAACTGGAAGCAACATATAGAGGCAAAAACTCAGCAGGCCAAAACTAAACTAATTAAACTACGACCCTTACTGAATCAACACAGCCACCTCTCCACATCTAATGCACTATTACTCTACAAATCAATAATCCGGCCGACTCTACTTTATGCTTGCCCCATCTGGACCAACGCTGCCAATACAAACCTAAACAAAATGCAAGTGATCCAAAACAAAATATTAAGATTAATCACAAAAGCACCTTGGTTCATCAGTAACAACCAACTACATAATGATCTGAATATAAACACAATAAAAAATCAAATAGCCTATCTTGCACACAACTTCTACACAAACCTTCCCCAAATACAAGCATCATCCTTCTATAAACTGGGTAAAAACCCCAATTATCCAACAAGAATTAAAAACAGATATCCACTTCACTCATTCTATAAAATGTTCGCAAACCTCGAATAATACTAATCTGAGGTGCTTCCTGCTTCCTCTCCCGCTATATATTTTTTAAAATAATTGTAATGTGTATAATTTTAAGTTAGTTTAAGTTAGGATAAGATAGATTAAGTCCATCAAACATTTGCACAGTTAATTTGTAAACTGAACAATGTAATGTCAAACAATATAAAAATAAAAATAATAAAAAAAACAGGCAAATTTTCAAAGAGTACTGTAACAAATGGGTCACAGACCACGTGCAATTTTTTATGTGTTTATGTATTCAAAATTCACTATATTTAATGTTTAAAATTGAGTGCTTATGAAATTTCAAAATTCATGAATATACATAATTACACTTATTTCTAGGGCAAAATCATTATGACCAAAAACGGAACTGGTCACCACAGAATGGTCCGAGATTTCTTATTTGATACAGAATATTAATATTTACAGTCTCGTGAAAAATGAGGGTTTTATTAACTTTTAATCTACAATTTTCTAAAAATACAGAAGTAATTTTCATGATGTTAATTAGTTAAAAATGAATCAGGTCGTATCTGTGCACTGAAATAGATAAAAAGAGACGAAGTGTTAAACTTCCAGATTCTATAAATGTTGAATGTTGTTCTTAAACATTTGAACCATTTAATGTAAGAAATTCGGAAACAATATTTGTACCAATTCCTTGACATTGATCACACGTATTCGATTTGGATGTATAACCGCCGAAAACTAGAGCACGTTATTCTGTATAAACGGCAGAAACAAATAGTGGTGGTACATAACGGCACAGACTTTCTCGTAATATTGTTTTCTAATTTCCTTGGGGTACGCTAGCTAGAGTAGTCTAGAGTAAATACGAGATTTTACCAGAATCTTTTGTTTCCAAAAGGTTCATTTGAAGACATTTGAAGTATTTCCATTTACAAAATTAATAATGTATACAAATTGCTGGAACTGTGCATATGAAAAAAATAATTTTTGTAATTTTTAAAAAACAAAAGAATAAAGCAAATTTCGTCAATGTCGTCTTGTTCAGTACATTTAGCAATATCTCTACCAAAAGTGTAAAAAAATTAAAGGTTTTGGGGGAAAATCTTGTTTTTTATTATTTACGATTGCACGTATTGCACGCAATGTTGCGCGAAAACTACTAAAATTTTCAAGAAGAGAAAGAAAGAACTTCATGAAAAAACCAACTGGAAAACATTTTCACCTGAAAGAAAAATCTTTATCTCCAATTTTGTAGCTAGAAGGCGCAAAAAAATCAAACTTTTAAAATTTTCGAAAATTGAGACTTAACGACTATGTTCTTTATCCGTGTATTTTACTCTATTCTTTGGAAACAAAAACAAAGAAAAAATTAGAGCCATTTAAAAAAATTGAAAAATGTCACGGGGGCTTCACGTAAAATACCCCCAAATTTAAATGTTTTTCAAAATCGCAAAGCTTCGAGACGAGCCAGATCAAATGGATTATATTATATCCATTTTCAAAAAAATCATACGTATGGTTTTGTTGCTAGTTGTGTTCGCAAACAGACGGACAGACAAATCAACGGAAGGACGTATCTAAAACAACTTTTTCGGTTTCAACGAACCACAATATCACAAAACTGACTACATAACGTGTTAGAGGGAGTAATTTGCCACATTTTAGAACACGATTTATCTCATTATTCGGTATCAATGCTTCATACGAGCTTTTGTGCCGAAAAATCGCTGTTTTTTACGGAAGCATTACGTAGTTTTCTCTATACTACATATATTGTTCTGTATAGGAAAATGTAAAAATTCCAATTACAAAATCAACCTGAATATAAGGCGTTGAAAAAATTCAAAGAAAATAGTTCTTAATAAAGTGTTGGAACCGATATTTTAACTTTCTCGTATACGTAGTATATACGAAGTAATATACGTAATATAAGGAAAGTTATGTAATGCTGCGCGAAAAAACAGAGGATATTCGCCAGAAAAAACTCATTGCCGGGCACTGATAACGAAAAAGTACATAAATCCAGTTGTTAAATTAAGAATCCTCTATGTCACATGGTGAAGACACATTCCCCGTTTTGTCCTTGATACCGTAAAACCAATTGAAAAAAAAATGTCCGTCCGTCTGTCTGTCTGTCCGTGAGGGTCCGTGTTCGTGAGGTTTCTCGAAAAATCATTTGAATCATAGATTCCCCTGAAAAAGAGCTTCAAATTTCGCATTTACAGAAACGCTTAACGGAATTTTCTTTAAGACGGCTTAAATTTTTTCAATGAATATTGCAATTTAGGACAAGGTTTTAGCCTTCTTTAATATTCTTAAAATAATTTTTCGGTTCCAATATTTGCAAACCGAAAAGATGAGTAAATATCCAAAAAAAAACCACTTCGGACGGCGATTGATTGCAGCAGGCAAGAAGGAAAGGCAAGACTTCAATACCAGTCCACACCAAGGAAATTAGAAAACTTTACTACGAGAATGTCAATCTCATTCTGTCGCGCTTCTAGTTACTTTCTCGTACGTATAAACGGAGTAGTATACGTAGTATAGAGAAATTTATGCAATGCTGCAGAAAAGCGATTTCGAGATTTCAACGAAAATACACGCTTTGGTGTCCCCTGATACCGAAAAAGTTGTTTTTTAAACATTTTTTTCGGTATCAGGGCATAAGTCCGTCCGTCAGTTTGTCATAATCGTTACACTACGCAAACTTGTGTGGAGTGGATAGTTAACGTCAGAAAATAACTCCAGTTACTTGTATTGATATACAGGACAGTTTGGTTAACTGGGCCAGATTTTTTATTTATTTATTTTGCATTTGTTTATCTTAAGTTAGCCAAACTTATTATATAATAATATGAAGTTAATATAAGAAACAGTAATACAAATTATTAATTTTCAAGTTTTAGCAAATTTCGTGGGATGCAGAAACGCAGACGAAAAAATGATTCACTTATCTGCAGTATGGGATTAACTGATGCTCTTATTGTGGTGAAGTGAATTATTAAGAGCATGCTCAACACAGTTATACGAGTATATTATAAATAGGAGACAGATATTAATGAAATATCATTTTTACTTTCTTGCATACCTACGTATATACGGAGTAATATACGTAATGAAGAGAAAGTTATGTAATGCTGCGCGAAAAAACGGTGGACTTTCGGCAGAAAAAAATTCATTTCCGGATCCTGATAACGAAAAAATAGATAAATGCAGCTGCTTAATTAAAAGAAAAAAGTCCTCTTATATGTGATGTAGCCAGAATTCCTATTTTGTTGGTCCTTGATATCGAAAACTCAATTGCAAAGCGAAACTCCCGCCGTATGTCCGTCTGTGAAAACACTACTAGCGCTTAAACCATGCGTAGGATTTTTTTCAAATTGAAGAAACATCTGTCTATCTATCTGTAGTCGAAGCTTTGAAATTATGAAAACCATTCTTTAAAACTTGGGGGTTTTTAGATCAAGCCCCACGGACAATCTCGAAATTTTCTCAAAAGTTTTGCTCAAACTTTTTTCTTTAAATTTATTGTAATAACAGAGCAAAATACACTTATAAAAGTGGCATAGGTTCTATTTTCACGGTTAACAAGATTTTCAAAAATTGCAAAAGTTTGAATTTTTCTAACGTCTTCCCACAACTGAAAAAATTGCATTTTTTTTGCGAAAATTGACCAATTGAATAACAAAAAATTAAACTAATGTTTAAACGATAATAATATAGAAGATGTAGCATTACAATAAATACTATGAAAATCGAAAACAGTACACTGATTTTTGGAAGGTTTAGATACCTGTAAAGGCCTTTTATCCAAAACCACAAATTTTTGGAATTGATCACTTTTATCAATAATCCTGCGATATTTAAGAAGCTATTTCAACAGTAAAAATGATAAAAAATGCCTTTACATATTTATGGGCTTTAAGAGTGTAATATAAATTTATTGGGGATCCTATTGTATTTTATTTCAATTATCTATGTCCCCGTCTGAAGTTGGGACTCATGGCAGTTGCTTAGGCCAAAGGACGACCTTGCAAACAACTAGAAAACTCTAGCAGAAACTTCTACGAATCTAATACGAACGATATGTTACAAAGAATAAAGATATCAAGTTTAGAAATTAAGAATACTCTTCTTAATCCCTTATATTACAAAAGTTCCAAATGTTACCAACTCTCTGATATTTGGAAACAAAATAAAATGACCGTTTTTGTAAGCTTAAAAAGTCTTCGTACACACCTGTTGAACAAAACATATTACGTTATTTAATACTGGGTATGAATTCCATTTGCTTTGATTATCGTCTCTAGTCTATGCAACATAGATTTCAGCAACGTTGCCGTAGTCGCAGGGTCAATTAAAGTTCGGCCTCTCAGACATGCATGTTTGTGATTTAACTTGCCTTCTACTAAAATTTCAAAACATTCCAAAGAACGATATAAAACGTTGGTAGCGTAAAGAAGATGTTAATAATAATAAATATCATTTTCAAACTAAACAAGAAGCCAACCACCGTCTCTTCGTTGGTAAATGTCATTTTTAATTAAAATGATCACTCGTCCACTTTGCAACCATACGACTGCTGTTCTTGAATGGAAAAGAAAACTCTACACTTTTGTCTTCTGCTTTTTCAAGTTTGAGGCAGCACTTGGCGCTATGAAATAAGAAACTCTCTAATCAGAATGAACAGTAGCGAATGCAGATATGCATTTTTGTTAAAGTTTGGTAGTTACACTGATAGAACTGTCAAGAGTATTTCAAGTTTTTTATTACTTTGTTCTTCTGGTAGTACGTGTTTAAATAAGAAGTTAAGTTACTGTGAATAATAAGAGAAAATGTCTACCTATCTATTATTTGATGAATTAATCAAGATATTACAATGAAAATCTTTAAGAATTCATTCGCTTCCCATATATTAAAGTGATAGCTTGTTTCTGCACTGAGTTCGAGTTTTGTAAATTTAGAAATGACCTTTATAATAATAATAATAATAATAATAATAATAATAATAATAATAATAATAATAATTATTATTATTATTATTATTATTATTATTATTATTATAATTATTATTATTATTATTATTATTATTATTATTATTATTATCGTTTTCGCTACAATATTTTTTATTTCGTTCTTTTCAATTATCGTTGATTTGGAATTTCAGAAGAAGAAAAAATCAACTAAGATCAATAACTGAGAAAATATTCTCATTCAGATCGTTAAAATTGATATTTGTTCATATTTTTTTCATGTCAAGATCATGAATTGCTGCAATTACACCTTCATCCTACATGGCCATTCCTCTCACACTCCTCTCTTCACAAAACAGTATCAACGTCGCGAAGGCCACCTTCCCAAAACGGCGACTGTTGCAAAGGCTACCCGTTTACTTGAAAATCTGATGCCAAAAAATCTAATTTTATACTCAAATTACTCTTAAAATACTAACATATGATAAATCATTTTATTCCAATATTCATGATGATAACATTGCTGATGAAAAAATGTATAGTTCAATTTAAAAAATCAGAGTTGATTAAATTTCTCGAAAACTAAAACTACGTATTATAGAGAATTCCTCTACCAGCATGTTACCTGCCCCAAGATTTTGCATTGTTCAGCAAAAACTGCAACTCGATACCCTGAACCGTCTAGAAGTTATGGGGGTGGTCCATATTTGGTGGGACACCCGGTATCATATTAACATTAGAAACCCTATGTAACATGATCGATGATAAATGAAAGCGATTGCTGTATACTAAGCGAATGAATAGGGATGACTAAATACGTCTCGTAGTGGAAACCTCGAAATGTTTACTTTTCATAGCGTCAACTTTGGGTAGCTATATTTTCTTAATTAAACCCCAAAATATCCAAGCAGTTATTTCAAATTAAATAAAACTACAATTTTATTGACAATAATACTAACCTGATATGACTTTCTACAAACAATTATAAGGAGATGTGAACTTCTTCATCCTCAATTTTCATCCTAAATCGTTACTTTTAATTTTAACGATTATGTTAATGTTTGCTACTCAGAGACACGGAGCACGCTCGAAAGAACACAATAAGTAAACGAAATTGAGGATATTATGATTATTATGTCGTAGTAGCTTTTTTGTTGAAATGACGACTGATTCTTTCATATGAGATTTTCAGTGTTTCATGAAGATGACCTCGGCATATAAGTATTTAGAAGACGTGTAAACTTCCATAATTTTGACGCGATAAGCGATGACCTTAAACAATCCACTTAGATTCAGAGGGTCGTGTCAAAAATCATTGGCGTGTTAGTGTGGAATGGAAAAGAATGAGTCTAGGAATTGTTCTGAACTTGGAATAATTGAATTTTAAAAACATGTTTATTTGCAAACTTTGCACCTTCATTGAAATTTACTTAATTGCATACGTAAGTTCACATTCCTTCAATTACAAATGTCCATAAATAAACATATGTCAATACAATATTATAATAGTATTTTTACTTTTTCGCATATTCCATGCTGATGCTATATGCTTCTAAAGGCAGCAGACTTACGGGTTAGAATGAAATTGTGAATGTTATAACAATGTATTTCGTATTTGGAACGTGTGAATACTGAGGAGCTGGAAGCTTTAATGTCTATATTTATACGTCAAGACAATTAATGCAAAATTATTGTTTTCTTGTATATTTAATTTGAAAAATTTTCCACGATTTTATATGTAAAGAATTGGCTTCCTAAGAAGGTGGATAAAGGCTTTCTCGAGGGAAAGCGAGTGTTACGATTTACGCTTACAAGCTCAGCCTATTTCGCCTTGAAACGTGCGGAGGAAGGACGCAATTTTCACCGGGAGGTATTTCTGGAAGCCAATTGATGACTCTTTCTTGCTCCCAAGTTAAAGATTGTTCGGTAGCCGACTCGAGTAGTATTTTAAAATTTATGCTGTAATTGTTAAACAAATGGAACTTAAAGTATTTAGAATAAAATGAAAAATTAAGGAGCTGAAAACCAGGAATATCTAACCAGCAACAATTTTCGTGGCAATTAATGCAAGTGTTGTGGCCGCTTATCCCCTCCACCCCGTTAGGAACTTCAAATGTATTTACCGGAGAAACTAAGCGAGCCGTTGCAAAACGGCTTGTAGAAAAGCTTAACGTGGGAACTGCCAAAAAAATAGTTGTCATGACATGCTAATTTCTTATAAACAATTACGTATCTCGAAAACGAAAGAAAGCGCTAATCGGATTGCGGAATTTTACATCTCGTTTAAAGGCAATTTTAAAAAAGCAATACGTTTTTTGTAAAATTTAAAAATTTATAAACAATTTCCCAATTTTGCAATTCTAAAGTGGGAAGGGTTTTCTGATGTCCCAGAACCAAAAACTGCGAATTAACAATTTTGCAACAATTAACAATTTTATAAACAATTTCGAAATGTGCGCTATTCCTGCCGGGGAGTGTCCCCAAATTGCCCCTGATTTGATGATAGCAAAATAACAATTTTGACGTGAGATGCAAATTAATTGCTTAATATCTAGTTTAATTGTTACATTAATGATAAATATACAGCTGGTCTTTGAATTTTCTTTTCTTTTATTGAAATGGTTCCCTAGAAGTCCTAACGATTCGAGAAAGACAGTATTTTGCATTTTTGCAAATGTAATATACATATGAACAATTGAAAAATGCAATTATAATCGTTTTTCTTATCGCAAAATTCTGTAGTAAACTGGTCATTTGATAAAGTTCATAAATTGCGTTTGGACAAGAATATTGGAATTTAAATATCTATAAGAACGTAATTGTTCCAAAATTAGTGTTATTTTATCTGATATCAATGTAATTTCTTCAAAAAGAATTGTGTTAACAGTGGTTAAGTGCTATGAGTTCATATATATTTCAATGAATTTACTTTCATGTTCATACAAGTGTTTTTTTCATGTATTTTTCATTTGAAAATACTTCCACATCTGAACTGGCGGCGCCCGCTATTTTGTACGACGTAATTTTGTTAGGGCACTCCCCCCTGCGTTGAGATTGGCTACGATGGTTTGTGAGGCTCCGCCTGCGACGTTTCGTCATGACAAGGGCTGGCCAAGCCGTGCAAAAGCTGAACTTAGCCGCAGACGGCCGCGATCAATTTATGTTTCCAGTACTGTACATGTAAGTTTATTTTTAAAATACTAGAGCAGAAACAAAAGATATGTGAAATAAAATGTATGTTAGTAATTAAAATTACTCATACACATTTCAATACATATTTTCGAACACAAAACAGTAGCCTATTAGGTCTTAAAAAACAATTTGAATGGGCTGAGTGAATGTTTTACATCTACAAAAACACCCTAATTGGACACAAGTCCGTTTCATACAACACAAGTTTCATAATATACAATACTTGTGTAACATAATTGATTCTCAAATAGAGGAAAAAGCCTAATAAACGTTTGTAAATCCATTAATATATTTTCTAAAATCTAACCACATTGCTACTAGTTAAGTTACTTTCCCATTGGATACCAATACAAGATTCAATATTGTATTGCAACTCAAAGGAAATATTTCAAAAAAATATAATTCAATGTACCCGAAACTGTAACAATCACTAATAATTACAACATTGATGCGATTAAAAATCAATATTTTTTTAATGTTAATAAGGATTCGGTGAGCATAGTAGCAGAAGTATTTCTACAAAAACATCGAAGCATTGCAGCCGATGCTTTTTGAACATCGACGTATTGTGCTGGATGTTTTCACGTTTTCGGTGTTTTGTTCTTGGATGAAAATGTCTCATAATCAAATTTTGTTATAGTTAAAATATGAAATAAGCCGACAATAGTAGTACTATCAGTTCTTAAATGTTCGTATCGAACGCGATTTGTACTACCTTCATCAAGAAAACTATCCCTCGCCTAAGATAAACCTGTAGTTCTGGTATTTCCTTCATCTTTCCTCGTACTTCGCAGACGGGCAAATATGCGTTTATGACTGTTTTCAGTTAATTTACAATTATAAAAATATTAATTAATTGCCGATGTCAAATTAAATTTTGTTTTAGAAATTATTTAGTCTTAGATGTTACTAAGCCAGCTTTAATTCGTCTATGTTTTTTGTTTTGTTCGATATATTATTAATATAAATATTATGTTTTAGCTTCTGGTATGGCTCATGGGCAGCGTCCTTGCTTCCCGTGCGGTGGTCCCGGATTCTCTCACAAATGTAATAACGCATACAAATCCATGTAAATGTTCATACTAATGGCGTGAGAGGTATTAAAAAATACATTTATTGTAATTTTTGAAAAAAACAAAAGAGTACACCAAAATCAACTTTACTATTAAACAGTGCAATTAGCACTATATATTGGAAAATTTTGAGGAAATAATTTGGGGTCATTTCTGAAAAAATCGTGTTTGAGCGTTTCCGAAAATGCGAAATTTTGAGCTCATTTTTAGAGAAAACTGTTGAGTTTTCGAGAAATTTCATTTGTAATTATCTAAAGCACAAGTGCTCATAAATATTATGTGAATACATCGCCTTTAATATAAATATTATAGACGTAGGAGAAGTTAAAACAATTTCATTTTTCAAATTTTCGAATAAACAAAAGAATAGAGATACATGGCGTTCATGTCATTGTTTACATTTTGTTCACTAACCTTACCAAAAACTGAAAGAAAAAGTTTTCAGCCGTTTTTGAGAAAATCTTGTTTTTGTAATTATTTAAAATTGCAAATATTGCACGCACTATTTTAGAAAAACTACTAAAATTTCCAAAAAAATCTATTTAACCTAATTGAAATAACTATTAATGCGCAAAAATTTCATTTGAAGGGAAAATCTTTGTCTTAAATTTTGTAGTTTTAGGAAGACGCTGGAAAAAATCAAACTTTTGCAGATTTCGAAAATTCAGAATTAACTGTGATAATCTGACCTATGCCATCTTTATAAGTGTATTTTGTTCTTATCTTCCAAGAAAGTTAAAGAAAAAATTCGGGCGGTTTTGGAGATAATTCTGAAAATGTCCGGGGAGGCTTTATATAAAGTACGCCCATATTTTAAAGAATGTTTTTCAAAATTTCAAAGCTTCAAGTAGAGCCAGATTGACAAAGGATTCTTCAATTTGGAAGAAATCATACGTATGGTTTAGGCGCTAGTAGTGTTCACAGACGGACGGTCGGGCGGACAGACGCACAGACGCACAGACGCACAGACGCACAGACGCACAGACGCACAGACGCACAGACGCACAGACGCACAAACGCACAGACGGACAGACGGACAGACGGACAGACGGACAGACGGACAGACGGACAGACGGACAGACGGACAGACGGACAGACGGACAGACGGACAGACGGACAGGCGGACAGGCGGACGGACACACGGACGGACACACGGACGGACACACGGACGGACACACGGACGGACAGACGGGCGTTTTGAAAAAAAACAAAGCTTTTTCGGTATCAGATGACCCCAAAACGTGTATTTGTGTTGAAATCTTGAAATCGATTTTCCGCAGCATTGCATAACTTTCTCTATACTTCGTATTTTATTACTCCGTATATACGTATGTATACGAGAAAGTAAAAACTGATGTTGACAGAGGAATTTAATTTCTTTTGTATACATCGTTCACGTAAATATGTGGCAATAGTGTATAATGAAAATCATTTTCACTTTTCTGTATTACATGAATCATCCTCATATTTTTTCACACAATTTCTGAACACACTAAAATCAGAACGCTTTCGTTGCAGATCACGTATTTACAAAAAGAACATCCGTTTTCCACTAGTTGGTCGACTAAATTCTTATATTTCAGTATTTTATAATACAGTGTGCAATTGATAACACAGGCAAATTACTCTATGGACATACATCTGCCCCAAATGACGGGTCTTTCATTCACAATGCAGTTGTTCTAAATCGCCGCTTGGAAAAGTTCCAAATGCTATGAAAACCTGGTCAAAATAAACATTTGAAATGTTATACATGCGTGCCAAGAGTAAGCAAATATATATAATGACAGACAAGTCCTATAATACTCTAATATTTATTCGAGCGCGTTGCGGAAGGGGTGCGTTCGTACAACGCCGCCAAAAACCATCAAAATTCAAACGAGATACCCATCCGCCTGCACGAACGAAGCGGTGACCGCGTCGGAAACGCAGATTTGGTTTTAATCCTGTTATTCCTCCCGAACACTGGTTCCCTCGTTGCCTTGCTCTGCATGCAACTCTCGTGCCATGGTAATGTTGTAATGTTACTATTTCTACGGTTTGAAAAAGGATTGACTATGTAATACCAGCGATAGGAGACAACTTGTAAATGAGAATCTGGGTTGGCCCTTTTCAATTCAAATTGAAACTTCATGATACTAAAAGGCACTGAGCTGTAATGATTAATTTAAGATGAAATTTCTTTTCGTTCCTCAGTAATTTTAATGGATAAAGTTAATAAGGCAACTAAAATTATAGTATTGTCATTATTTCATTATAATAATAATAATAATAATAATAATAATAATAATAATAATAATAATAATTATTATTATGATAACAACAACAATAATAGTAATAATAATAATAATAAGCATATCCTACCCTCAAATCAACCGTTTTGAAAATCTTTTAATATAAATATTGTTCAGAGCTAATTTACTTTGCTAATGTTTCTGAAATACTGCCGGTTTATTACTATTATTCACAATATATTATTAATTGACACGCTGACCAAAAGTGAATGTTGTTACAACAATCTGAATAATTTGAATGTGTGAACATATAAGTAATTAATAACAGTATCACGTCTTACAGTGTTGAAACAATTTCTGTAACATATACATTATTGGCATATAAATATCAAACTGTTATATCTTTCATAATGTAGCGAAGGAAGAATCGAATAGGATAAAATAACGACAGCTATGTTACTGAATATGTGGAGATAACATTAAAATAAGTTAAAATATATAAAAATGTAAAATAACTCTTCCTATATATGTAATATTCTTCAGAGAAATATAAGTGTATTTCCAACCAAATAGAGATGGTTCTAAAATCAGTGACCGTAATAATGAACAAGAAGTTTGCAGTTATACCGTCAAAATTGTCTTGCATTGAATATACGAGCAGCTATATATTATGACAAGAAATCTCTTTAATTCACTTAAAACAGCTTATTGAAAAACAAAAAAAGTTATGTTTCCTACCGGCAAGGTCATACAACATTTTATACACTTACCTCTACGTAGAGTTGTATATTAATGAAAATATTCAAATGTTTTGATTTTCAAAATCACAATAAGGAAGAAGTATTAAGTATTTAAGTTGACATTAGTGTTGTTGATACTTTCAAGTGAAATTGTCAGTAAAAGAGTTGACTTTTCGAAATATTGAGGTTTAATATTAAGATTCTGCAACATCAATGTTCAATGATGTTATGTCGAAGATCAGGATGTCAAAAATGATATAAATTTATTTACTCTAATAATAAATTAGTATTTAACATTCATATTTTAAAACGAACTTTATTGGAATAAATTACCTTTTGACTCAAAGTTACATGCCTTCATTATGTTAAGAAGCAATTAAATAAACAACAAAATTTAAATTTTATAAAATTCCAAACAATAAAATTTCCTTTCACAAAGCGTGCGTTTCATTGAAGTTAGTTCTAGGATATTACCAGTCTCTAGATGAGAGTACTTTATTACTTTGGAGGGGAGGGTTAAAAAAACATCCTCTATTTCTATCGTTGGATCTCAATCAATTCACACTTTATTCCAGACAAATTGTAAGGCAACATACTCTCCGTGTGTTCAAACCCTTTTTATCCCAGACACCGATTCAAACTCTGATTCGCCAGACATCCCACACTAACTGCGCCCAACTTGTTTGCTTTAGAAGCGTAAAAAAGTTTGATATTTAAACTAGCCGAATCAGATCCAGAGAACGCTTTTCGACTAATCAAGTCACAATCGTTCGGAAGAACAGCGTCCTCGAAACAAGTTTCACGCCGCTTTTTTGCCTCGACGCAACGCTCAATTGTTCGGAACGAACAACGCAAAGCCGCGAAACCCTTGAACATGTTTGCGCAGGGCATTGCGCTTTTGTTTTTGGCGTTTCGCTGGCGCCTCGCAGGGCGCGTACTAATTCAAACCTCTCCGATTTATACACTCGAGTTCCTGCGCGGCGCAGTGTACGTTATAATTAAGGTCTAAACGCATTTAAAATATAGGTTTTTGTGTTAATTTTATTTTTCGTTGCGCTTCTGGGGGAGTGTAATTGAAACAAAAAAAATGAATAGTTGTCGGATTAAATCTGTGTAATCATCCTTATTTACGGTGCAATTAGTGGAGCTGCGAAACACTAACCGAGGAATAGATGAGTCAGCACGCGACCGAATTACTTCTGTAGACGAAATTACGACTTCCCCGCACGGGCTAATTTGCAGTTGCGTTCTCTATGATGGGCTGTGAGGGGGTAGCACCCAGTGGAGGACCAGGGGGTTAAGGGTTCCAGAGGGTGGACGATGAGACGTGAGATTGGGGAAAGGGATGGGGTGCGAAGGGGAAGGAAATTGAGAGGGGGAAAAGGGAGGAAAGAAAGAAGGAAGGTGAGGGTGAGTAGGAGGAAGAAGTAGAAGAAACGCGAGAGGAGAAGGGAACGAAGGTGGGAGGAGGGGGCGTCGTAGAGAGGAGAGGCGAAGGGATAAGTGCGAGGGGTATAGAAAGGGGAAGGGAGAATGAGGGAAGGGAAATGAGCGGATTAGGAGGGAGTGGACAATGGGAGTGGCGGGCGAGATGGGTGAGGAAACGAAGGTGCTGGATGGAGATGTGAAGTGCAAAACGAGAGAAATATTTTCTAGATATTAAAGAGCAAAAGAAGGCGTAACGATGCAGCATAAAAAAGGTAAAAGAATTTAGAAGATGGGCTAAAAACAAAGGGAAAATCGTTTTGGCTATAAGGTAGAAAGAAAAAGACAAAAAATATAATTTCGCAAATCAATTACTTACAACATTAATTCGGTATATGTGCATAAAATTGTTCGCGGAATGTATATCCAAGAATACCTTTCATATTTTGAAGTAATGTACCGCTATACCCCTATACGTGTAACGAAGTAGTGATCACATCTATAATCGCCAAACAGGCATTCACTTCTCTTCAACACCACACTCATTGCTCAATTCACAGTTCAACAACTCTGAACCGTCATCTTAGAAACATAAATTTGATCATCTGCAATAATACCTGGCGCGCATTCGCAGTTTGTCATCACGCAGAAAACACTCGACACATATTGGCGATCCACGTCAACAGCAAACACACTATGAAAAATAGAATTTTTGAAATGTTCCGTATAAAAGAGAAATTTTGAGTTGTCTAGAATTTTCATTGTAATAGTTAACAATACTCGCATTCTAGGAATATATTCACTACCACATTCGGATTTTGCAATTTGATAGAAAGTGAGAAACTTGTGAGATAGAGGAAGGTATTATGTCCACATAGGAAAGCATGGTCTCACAGAATAAAGTCATGAATAAAAGAGTGAATGAATATCAATATTATAATAAATTAATATCAATATATGAATATCAATATATCACTTCGATATTTTAAAAACCTACAAACACTGAAAACCCTTGACCTTTTACTTACGTTCACTACGTAACGGTGTCTTTCACATAATTTCTCCATTACACAGACCATCCGCAATATAGAGCGATCCTGCAGCACACGGATGGCAAAGCTCACCGTCGACCGTCGTGCCTTCTCGCAGATCCACATCACACAGCGAGAGACACTCCACAGTCGCCATCGTTAGCAAACGCCGCTAGTTTAGACGCGTCTGTGGTAATTCCCGCGACGCAAGCCGCGTCCCACTACAATCGGAACCGAGTCTGCACCAGGGCACCACCACCGCACCAAGGCCCCACCGCCGCACAAGCCTCGTTGCCCCGTGACGACAATGTGCTGGCCACAAACGGCGCGTTGCCGGGCCGCGCTCTACACCGAGTTCATAGACGACGATGGGGCGGTGGTTCGCTTATGCCCAACTGGGCATTGGCACAACAGAGCAAGACGTCCTCAAGGAGGAGTGCGTCACAAAGCTTTGACGCCTGTGAGTCAGAAGACGGGCTGCCAGTTGTTGGAAACACAGGCTTTGACTTACGCTCAAGGCGAGGTAACAAACGCTCTGCGGAGAAGTGAATGCTGTTGAAAGGAACACGCGGAGGAAGGTGAACGAACACAAACGAAGAATAAATGAAAGGCAGAGTGGTGAAAATTTTAAAAATACGAAAGTCCTGAACATTTGTAATCTTTCGGGATCAATGAAAGTGGTGAAATGCCATACTAACCCCACACAGTGAGTCTTTAATAGATGTAAATGTTTGGAAAAAACGCGTAATTATTTGAGTTGAATAAGTATTTTTTTATTGTTCTTTACGATACATGAAAAAAACTCTAGATATTTTGAGTTCATTTTTAAATATGGTTCAGACATTACCTGGAGATTATTCTGGAACTCTCTGTAGTGAAATACAATATTATCCTTACTTCAAATCGTTCTACAAATGAGCGGAAGTAAGAGAAAATATCAAAAAATAATATTTCTGTTAATTTCACCTGATACTTCATTTTAGTCATAAATATTTTGACACAAAACTGTAATGAAGTTTGTAAATGTAAGGGTTCTCTTTAAATAAAATAATCAATGTTTAATTTGATTTTGTAAACTTTTTAGAACGCTGTGTTTATTTTTCACCGAGTTTCGAGCTCAGATAAACGCATTTCTATTGTCTGCACTTCGCTGTTTATCAAAATCAAAATTGAATCACAACACGCTTGACAAACCGCCAAAATGAAGAAAAATGTAAAAAAAAAAAACAAAAAACTTTCTGCACTCGACGCTTCAGTCCGGTCATAACTCGATCGGCGATTTCACACTCCACTCCAGCAAGCAAGAAAGCAAAAGAGTCCTGGCGGCGTTTTGCACCCCGTCCTACACGAGTGCGAGGCGGCGGTGGTGGCGACGTCGACGAGCACCGCGACGGCGGCGTGGACGAGAGGAGGGATATTCTTCACCGCGTTTACGAGCGAGCTCGCAAAAAGAGCGACGGCCGGCCGGCCGGCGGCCACTTCGCCTTTCGAGAGAAGCCTCTGCGATGAAAGCTCCCGGATCAACACTCTCAACCAGGGATCGCCTACCGCCCTTAGAAGATCTTGGCCTAGAGATCTTCCAAGGGCCTAGATCTTGGTCCAGAGCTATGGCCCTTGCGAAAGCCAACAATTTTGATTGATTGATTAATGTATCCGGGCGCGTCAACTGATCAACTCATTAGTCCTGTAAGTGTAGTGCTTATTTTTGTCACGGAAGTGGCGGTTATCGTCTCTCGCTGGATGACTAGATCTGGCGTCGACCTACGTCGGCTGGTGGGATTTTTCCCGACCAGGTATCTTCCACCAACGGGGCACCACCCCATCCCGAACAATCGCTAAGATCCCGACCAGTTTCCAGGCGTGTATGTAGTGCATGTAGATAGGGGGTGAGTATAGGACAAGGAAAAGGAAACGCGGTTCATGGAACTTCGTAAAAAACTCATAAAAACAATAAATGGTTTGCGTCGCTTAAGGAAAAATAAAACAAATTTTTGAAGGCAAGTGCATCTAGATAAACAGACGAGCAAGCATCCTTTTTATCCCAGCTAAAATTGAACTTTTGGATTTGATTTTATGGCAGATGCAATTTCCTAGAAAACTGAAAATTCTCTAATTTCTGATTCATTTTGATTATTCCACTATATACTTTATTTTGATTGAAAGTGATTTTTGATATATTTCCCAACAAGATATATATTGCTTATCTCAAAACGTTAATTTAAATTCAATATTAATAATACATTATAGAATATTGACAACAGTAGACTTGAAAGTATGAATTTTGGGAATAGTAAAGTGTAAATAAACTCTTAAATATTGGACAATGTTTAGTGAATGGGAGTTTGAATGTTTAAGTTAGTAGAGTGAAAAAATTTTTTACGCTTGTTAACAACAGCATATGTGCAATGCAGACAAAAGCAATGTTTAGCTCTTGTTTCATTAGTATCATTTGTGGCTTTATTTAGATTGTTCCAAGGAAAGGAATTCCTCAGGACTCGTCGGTTCATTCAATCGACGACCAATTTAATCAATTGGATCAATATCTCTCGTTAGGGCATTGAAAAGATGGTAAATGGAGAGCATTGGAAAGGTGAGTGCTAGTATAGTTTGAATATGTGAGCATTCAACAGAGAGACGACGGGACATCATATGTGTATATACCTTCTTCTTCTTCTTCTTCTCCGTCTTCTTCGGCCCACACACTTAGAACACAAAAGAAATTGGATAGCTGAATGTGATAACTTGTCAACACCAAATGAGTTTTCTTGTTCTTCGATACTTGGAATTGATAAGATATTTGCGTGTACAAATAATACTTATTTGGAATTAATTGAATACTTATAGTAGTATTGGATGACTCCAAAAATATTAATATTTAAGATACAAATTTGAAAGGCCAATGTTTGTGTTCCAAGCACAATATCAAAAGTATTGTGACTGTGGTGTACACATTACACTAGCGTGACCACTTACGAGGTAATGGATCGGTGAAAGAACCTATGTTGGAACAGTAATTCGTGTCTTGCTTGTTCCGACCAACGTCACGCCATCTGCGTAGCAACGTGGGCGAAATAACCGTTATTGGGCTTTCTACTGTTACGATCGTTAACACTCGATACCAATGTGTGCACATCCAATTACAAGTGAGGTAAGAAAGTAATACAAAATTCAATAGAATAATATTTTTATTAATATTAATATTATCGTTGGTGAAATAGATACCTTCTAATAAGTAAATAAAAGATGTCTGGTATCAAATATCTAAACTAAATTAAAGTTTAAACTATATTTGATACAGGACAACACCTATTTACTTCCTTTTTTATCGATGTTATCGATCATAAATGCCGTAAAATTGATTTGGGGAATCTCAATAAATATTGAATTGAGTTATTAATAAACGTCTTTCCGATTTTTACTGATTTACGTTACTGATTATGATCGAAATATCACTACGATGAGTAAACTTTATAAAACAGAGAAATGAAACGAAAAAGACTATCTGATGTTTTAGGATTTTTTACTTTAATCTTTCGTGTCCTAATCACTCGTTTCACAACAACCACGACTTCACGAATAATTGATTTGGGTACAGTTGAAATCTTTGTTTTCGTAGTCTGATCTATTAAATTATGAAGTTGAACTGATACATACTTTTGAAATGCATCTTGAAGTGTCACCCGTAATAACGGACGAAATATCATTCGTATATATCTTGTTTGCACTTGAATTATGTGCTGGCTCCCTTTATATTTTACATATAGATTCCAGTTCGATGTTTTGCGCTTATGTGAACTTTGGCAAATAAGACACACCTCCTAAAGAAATAACTTCCATGCACACTAACTCACAGATTCTTTATAACTTCTCATACCAGTCCACTACAACATGCTGACAACATCGTGCTGTTTAAACTGTAATCTAAAATCACACCATTAAAAAATCATTTCATACCATGGGGTTAAAAAAACAGAAGTAAAGAAAGATGCCAAAAATATCGTTTTACCTACAATTACATCTTCAGATTATTCAAAAAGATACTGAAATTGTGAACAAATTAGAAAATAATAAATAAATGACGAAATATACATTAGGATATCTCGATCACTCTCTTTGTAGGTCAGAAAATTAGAAGGTAGTACAATAATCGAACATCGTTTTCATGTAGCAGGGCAGCAAAATGAAAGAGTACGCCAATAATTCTCAGGTCGGTTCGGCGCTTCCCGCAAGTGCCGTCAACTGATGACAAATTTCCAAGACGGGCAAGTAGGGTGGGAACAAAACTTCACGAGAAAGTCACGCAGCTGGGCGCAGCGAAATTATGGGAATTTCATAAAAATATTAAATTATACAAACGTTTAAATGTCAACGCTTATAGCACAAAAAAATTGCTACAAGGTCATTACATTAGTTTTTCTAGAATTATTCATATTAAAATATGTTATGAAAATTAAGAAATTTTAAAGTAACCTTAATTAAATAAACTAAATATTTTTTCAATTATATTTTTGAATACTTATAAACTACTGGTGATCTGAATGAAATTACACATTAAAATAATAATTATGAGTAAATCTTACGAGTGAAAATAGAGAAGATAAATACTCAGCTTGTATTTTTTTACCAAGAAAAAGGACCACATGAAATGTCCATCTTTGTATTTGTTTTAATTTAAAATTACGACATTTTAGAAACCCGATCATCAGATCTGATCAGATAAAACGATCAGATCTGATCATCATTAAAATGCCAGTTTAAGAAAAATCTATAAATTATTCATTTCCTTTCATCCCGTCACGACAATGTACTGTGCAGATCTGTGAAATGAGAACGATTGCTTCCCCTGAACACTCTCGCCTTTCCGAACATAAACGCTATTCACGAATGTTTCACAGACCCCCAGTTTAATCACAGTGATGCATTACGAGTATCTTCAGTCATTCACGGTAACCTTTCAAAGTTAATTCTATGAAAAATAATAGAGAAGTCAAAGAAATAGCATGAAAGAAATTTCATGAAATTCATTCTCAGTGAGAATTTGATACCTTCGTCCTCAATGTATTCGCAGTATTTGAGCCATGGCGCTTTCACATTTTATTTATTTTTCCCTACCGTGCTAGGTGATGATATATGTATGATATAAGTACGACTGAAATCTCTCATGTGCTAGAATACGAAATTGATAAAAAATTAATACAAATAAGCACTGGAAAACAAAACAATTATTTTACCGTTTCTTTCACGGTCTACCAACTCCCCAAAATTTCGAAGTTCTTCGAATCGTCCTGTCTTAGTTCTATGTCCATTCACATTCTCCGAACTTATGAGTGTTTTTTCTCTTTTCGACAATCTTCAGGAACCCATCCTCCGAGCCTGCGGAAGCCCCGGTGGGCACACACCACAACGACTGTGACCTTTCGCACCAACGCACCCCAGAGGCGCCACCTTACACGTTTACGGCCGCCCGGCCGAGGCGCGCCGCGCCGGACAGTAAAAATTACTGCACCCACAGCGCGCCCCGCGTGTCTTGCAGGATACGTCTTTTTCACTCATTAGAGCGTCGACACGATTTTTTCAACTCATTTTCAACGGAGCGTACACTTGCGTGTTCCGCTTGCTCCTTTTCCCATTCGACTTTCGTATCTCTGTGGAAATGATGGGAAGATTTTGAAATTCATTACAAATTTCATTTTCGTCAGAAATCTGTGTGATATTGTCGATGTTTTCAATTATTTTACATGAATTGTCCATATTTGCAGATCGTACTTGCTATCTTGCTACTATTTGCATATCTTACTGTAAGTGTTGCAATTTCTGTAGATAATAGTAAATTCCAAGAATACCGTTTGGGTTTATTGCAAAATCTGAAGAGAAAAACTTTATAAATGAAATACGAACTTCTCAAAAGACATTTATTGACTTCACGTTTCTTGCAATGTAATTAAAAACTATACTAATCTCATTTTTTTAAAATATTACGAATGACATGAATTATTTATTTGTTTTATTGTTTGCAACTCGAGTAAAAGTACATACTAATTTCATTAGTAGTATGTATTACAGTATATATATATATATATATATATATATATATATATATATATATATATATATATATATGGTAAAACCTAATTCGAAATAGAAATTTTCATTGAAACATTTGAAGTCATTTTTAAGAAAATGGCGATTAAACATTACTGTAAATGCGACTTGAACTTAATTCGAAGTATTTCTACCTACAAATGCAATAATGTATACAAATCGATGGAAATGTGCATATTAACAGCGTGAAAATTTCAATATATTTAATTTGGGCAATTTTTGAAAAAAACATATGAATACAACAAAATGTAGCAGTAAGTGTACACCATATAAAAGTGTACACCATATTCAACAGTGCAATTATCACTGTCCATTCGAAAACTTTGAAGAAAAAATTTGGAGCCTTTTTTGAGAAAATGGCGTGTGAGCGTTTGTGAAAATGCAGAAAATTGAATTCATTTTCACTGAAAACTATTGAGTTTTCGAGAAATTTTATCTGACAGACGGACGGACGGACGGACGGACGGACGGACGGACGGACGGACGGACGTTTTGAAAAGAACCACTTTTTCGCTATCAGGGGACCCCAAAACGGGTACGTCCTTTGAAATCTCGAAATCGATTTTCCGCAGCATTACATAATGTTTTCTATACTACGTTACTCCGTAAATACGAATCTATACGAGAAAGTAAAGTTTGCTACGAGAAATTCTCTGCCATTCTGTAGCACCACTGGTTTCGTTTCCAGGGCCCGTAAATGAGTTTTTTCTCCCGAAAATCTGCCGTTTTTTCGCGCAGCATTACATAACTTTCTCTTTACTACGTATACTTCTCTGTATATATGTACGTATACGAGAAAGTAAATAGAGGAGCTACAGAATGGCACAGACTTTCTCGTAGTAAAGTTTTCTAATTTCCTTGAAGTGTACTCGCTTTACGGTGTTGTACCATCCTCTTGCCAGCTGCCATCAATCGCCGCAAAAATGACATTATTTTGAAATTTTCTCAACCACCAAGAATATATTAGAAGAGTAAAACTTCGTCGTAAATAGCAATTTTCAGTCAAAATTTTAGAGCTGTTCTAAGCTCTTTTTTTAAGCTCTCTTTCACAGGAATCTATTGAGTTTTTGGAAAACTTAATTAAAGTCTATTGAAGTATTTGTACCTTAAAATGCAACAATATATACAAATCGACGGAAACTTGTATATTAACGGCGTGAGAGTTATTTAAAAAAATACATTGGTGTAATTTTTTTTTAATGAACGCAGCAAAATAAACTTTGCGTCATATTAAACAGCGCAAATGGCACTATCCATTTGAGAAGATTGAAGAAAAAATTTGGAGCCATTTTTGAGAAAATTGAGTTTCTGCGTTTCTGAAAATGCCGAATTTTGAGCTCATTTTAACAGAACACTGTTGGGTGTTCAAAAAACTTAACATGACATTATTTAAATTCATGTATATGCTACGGTGTAACAATTATGTGAAGAAATTGTCTCTAATGTAAATATTACCGACGTGTGAGACAAGTCAAAAAATAAATTTTTGTAATTTTTGAAAAGAACAAAAGAATAGTGCAATATGGCGTTTATGTCAGACATATACTACCTTTATAAGTGTACTTTATTCTTACAAGAAATTTAAAGTAAAAATTTGGAGCCGTTTTTGAGAAAATTTCGAAAATGTCCAGGAGGCTTCATGTAAAGTATCCCCAAAGGTTTTAAATTTTTTTTCAAAACTTCGAAGCTTCAACTAGTGCCAGATTTACAAGGAATTCTTGAATTTGGAAAAGATCGTACGTGTTGTTTAGGCGCTAGTAGTGTTCACAGACGGACGGACACAGACAGACCTACGGACGTTTTAATTTCATTTTTTTTTCGGTATAAAGGGGTCACAAAACAGGGATTCTGGTTACAGAACGTGTTAGAGAATTTTTTTCCTTTAGCATCTGGTTTCATGCACTTTTTTGGTATCAGAGCTCGACAATGATCGTTTTTTTCGCGCAGCATTATATAACTTTTTCTACGTATATTACGCCGTATATACGTACGTATACGAGAAAGTAACAAGACGGAGGAAAAAATATCATGTGGCAGTTAATGAGAAAATTAGAGCCGCATCTGCTCTCATCATAAACACCAAAACGAAACGCGCATCGTCTGAAAATAAAATATCCTTATCGTTCATTTAACTCTAATGAGCAAAACATTTATGATAACTTTACAGAAACATTAGGTACTAGTGATGCCCCAATTTAACGAATAGTACAGTATCATATTTGAGACAACATACTTTTAAAAACAGCATTGTGTTTCTCTTTTTCATCCAGTATTTTCGATTGCATACAAGATGCTCTCTTAAAATAATTAAGCAATGTTTCTTATTTTCCTCACTTTTTGGTCATTTAACACAAAATGTTGGCTAACAAGAGTTTGTTTATCAAACATTGTGTTCTTGAAACTAAAACTTCAATGCTCGTAGAACTCGGACCAAAAGTAAAAATGTGATGTCAAAGAAGAAAGAGCATGCACACACTTTGCAAATAAAATCCACACGGTTCGAACACACTTCTCGCGAATAGAAGTTCCCATGAATTCGATCTCTGTCAAAAGTATTGGAGTGGTTTTGTTTCTTTCGTTTCCAGGTTTCGTGTTGTCGGTTATCCTACTGCTTATATCAAATTTGATTTTTTTGAGTTGTTTTTTGAGATTTATACGACATGATTCTACGAAGGGTGCTCTATCGAATTAAGCTAAAGTAGAAAAACAAAATGCTTATACTATTAGGAATTATGTTGACTCAAATTTAAGTCAAAAGTTAATTACACACAACTATTCAGAAAGCGACGAAAACTGTCTTTTTTCTAGGGAAGGAAGTGAAAAGTGTTCGTTATAATTGTGCAATTGGCTACATTAATTTGAAAGTTATTTGTACTAAGGAAAATATATCTTTTGACTTACCCAAGTTGAATCATAGGACTCCATGAGTGCAAGGAATGTGTCATAGAAAAAAAGTTCGAGATATTAAGGTATTCGTCATGCCGAAGTTCGAGTTATGAAATATTCAGATAATTCAAGTTGGAAATACGGAGATTTGGAGTACGTACTCGTATGCTCTATATTTGCGAAGTCCGTCTTATGTCCGTTGGTGTTCTGAGAGGTGCATGTTACGGAGGTCAGAGTTAAAGGGGTTCAAGATGCACCAATGACTCCAAACGTCTTAGCCTCCGTTAAGATTTGTCTACCTGCCCCATTTTTCTCGTTCCACTTTAAGCGCAAGTCAAAGGCTCTCCTCTGTCCTGAGGGAGGCTGCGCGGAGACAAAAGCGGGACGCCGCGCGTCGCGTCCTCTGTCACGAGCGCGAATGCGTGCGCGCGTGCGACGCAGAGTGCGTGAGTGCAGTGCGTGGTGGCACGCGGCGGCCACGATGAGGATAGAGGGGTGGGGACGGGGCGGGCGGCGACGGCAGTGGCGGGGGCGGCCCAGTCCGCCGATCAATACGCACAGCCCGGCGTCTTACGCGCGGCGGCCGCACTCGGCGCCGCGGCCCCAAACCCGCGCCCGTGCCCGCACTCGCGACGGCCCTGCGGCCCGAAGGGCCCGCTCCCTCCCCCACTGCGGCAGGTCTGCTTCGCATGGATACCACAGGCACAGCCTCACTGCTGCAGGTCTCTCTGCTGGACACTAACACGCTGCGTGTCGAAGTTTCAAGTAAGCACATCTGACGTCACGATTTGCTGTATAGATCCTTCACGTTACCTCTCCTGCACTACGTTGTTTCCCCTCTGTGCGTCATATTATTTCTTTCCTTCCTGCCGCCTTTCATCTTTATACTCCTGCCCAGCCCGAGCAATTGACGCTACATGTAGGCGTGTCTTTTCTTACGATTTGCTCTGTTGGTCTTTTCTGTAACCTCTCTTCTGCTCTCCGTTATTTCTCCCATGAGCGTCATCTCGTTTCCTTCCTTTCTACCGTCTCTCACTCTTGCACTTCTTATCATGCACCTCCCAACAGAATTCCGTCACAACACGTTCGCCAGGTTCTCCTAGGTTTGCTACTCTTCACCATGTCAATTTCCATTTTTCAATGCCACACTTATTTGCACGGCTCTCTGAGACACGTTCCTCTTCGAAACACACCTCTCTCCGACACATCTCTGACACACGCCCTTCTCCGAGAGCCGCTCTCCGACACATGCTCCCTTCCGACCCCCACTTTGTGACACAGGCCTCTCTCCGTCACACACCTTTTTGAGACACGCCCCCTCCGACACACGACCCTCTCAGACACTCCCCCTCTCCGACACCTTCTTCCCGATATCCCCACCACCACCGACACACATCTTGCAACTACACTTCTTACGCCACTCTACTCGCTGCCTCGCTCCTCCCACTAGCATTTCCCTCTCCCCCAACCTTTAACTCCCCGCCACGACTCCCCAACACGTTCGTCCTCTCACAGATTCAATCACACCCGCTGATCCTGTGCCCCCTTGCCCTTCTCCGCCCTTCTCGAGCGGCTCCCTAACACTACCGGGGTGGCCCAAACGTCTGAACCAACCTGCAGGCATGCGAGGTTGACACAATTGAATAGGCCGGCCAGCGTCACTCGCAACTCCTGCGACATTTGCATAGACTTGGGAATACTATGCAGCAAGCAGCTCTGTAGAATTTTAAAATTCTATTAATGCACTCTTTGTGCAAAGCTTTAACGTACTACATTACCGATATTTGTCACATTTTTATTTTACTAATCGTCACTATTTTATTAATCGTTTTATATTTCCTTCTTTCTTATCTTTATCTTCTGGCTAATAAGTTTGGGAATTATTCCTATGTTTCATCAAACTTCCTTACAACGATCGTACCTTGCATTATTCCTGTATTATTTCATTTTTGTCTGAAGTGTCATTGAGAATGGACAGTAATCCTTGTGATTTCTTTCCATGTAAAAATTAATATTGAAGTTTTTTAGTGTAATATTTAGTATTTTATTTTTATTTCACATTATTTTGACTTAATCTATTAATAAATTACATGTTATGTTTCAATAAAATAGATTTTGGAATATCTCCTAACCTAGACTCATTTGCTAAGCATCAAATCAATTCATATTTTCTCGGTAATTATCGATATTCTGTATTTTTGCTCTCGTTATTCTCAGAATCTAATAATCGCTTCTGTTGTTCTCAGATATTTACTTCACATCTCCATTTATGCATAGAACCTTTTCATTTTCTTCAATTTGCAGTGCAAACATACTAGTTCAATTCACATTAATCATTCATTTCTCTTTTTTTACTTTACATTTCTTTTTCCCTCTCATGGACGCTTTCCTCTCCCAATCTAAGCAGCGATCTATTATGTTACTATGAGAAGAGTATACGTGCTCTCTGGTTTTGAATTATGATGATGAATGTGATACTGAGGACTGCACTGTATTAAGTTCACGGAGTAATTAACCAGTAACTCAAACGAATTACAATGTAACAATTCGTCGAAACAAAATAAATAAAATAAATATAATACTATTTTGAAGACACATTTCTATGATGACAATGTGAACAATGAACTAAAAGTAATTAAGTTTGAAACTATTCATTAGAAAAATTAAGTCGAGGTAAGAGACTCGTATTGAAACCTAAAAGACTAAGGCTGGAAATTAGGATTAAATCAGTGAATTTAAATAATTTAATTATAATGTATTAAATTACAGCATATAAGACTACTTTCAAAATGAAGAAAAAGGTGTTCAAAACAAATAAACAATAAAGCAAACTTTGAGTATATTTTCTATTCAGTCTATTTCTATTATATAGATCATCGGGTTAACTATTGAAGTCTCGTTTCAAGGGATGCACAAGTTTTTAAGATACCTGATAAACTTTTAAATAAATAAAAATGTATTGCTGGACCAACATATTTGTATCATTTGTCTTAATTGAAAGTGATGCGCGTATGTATACTTCTACTAAACTTTTTAAGGCGACATCTGTAATGTCTCAAATTCATTCAATTGAAAATTCACCAAACAATATGAGATCATTTAATTTATCATTTAATTCATTTTCTGAATTCACCTGACTTTGTGTTCATAATACCGTCCCTTAAAAGGTGGTGCAGAAAATACGCGCCAAACAGGTCATTCTCTTGAAACTGGTAACTCCAACACATATACACACATGGAAGTCTGTGGCTTTCGGCGGATATTACCAACATCACCGAATTTGCTCCTTTCTTCCATAAATAGCCCGGCTCTTCCTATTTCCTGCAGTAAATTAACGATGCCATCACCGCACCTGCTGCTTCATTGGCCCCACGGACCAACACGCACTTTCATCAACAGAGCCATTTAAGATAACTTCGGTGTTCGACAGAATTAAGTCCTCAAAGTGGACATTTAAATTCCCTTTCTGCTGCAAGTAGCGTTGAGCTACATTTCTCGTCATAGCTGTAAGGTTTTAGAACAGTATTATAAATGAGAAATGAAAATTTACTAAGTTTATACGCTGCGGGAATGTGAAACAATAACATACGACAAACAATTTTCACAGCTTACTTCATAGAATTACGCTGCAATAATAATTTAAATCAGCAGTTCGGAAATTTTCGATAAGTCCGAGTCGCTTTGCCACAAGTACTTTGTCGAATTCCTCTGGATTATTTCCTGAAAAATAAATTAATGAACTTAAATAAAGCGTTGTAAATCAAATAATACGTTTTCACATAGATATTCTAGTTTTTAATATCACTTAATTAAACTAGTGGTGCTACAGAATGGCACAGACTTTCTCGTATTAGTTTCCTATTCTTTTGGTCTGAGCTAGATATTTGGACTTGCCGCATACGCTTTCCAGTTAACATCTATCGTCGCCCAAAGTACATTTTTCTTAAATTTCAGTTTCCTAATAGTAGAACCGAAATATTACTTTAAGATTTTTAAAGAAAAGTAAAGTATCGTCATAAACGGCAATTTTTATGTGGAAAAATTAGGAGGCGTTTATAAGAAAATTGCGGTTTCCGCGTTTAAAGAAAATGACAATGCATTACTGACAATGCATTTGAAGCTCTATATCACAGAAAACTACTGAATTTTCGATAAACTTAATTTGAAGTCATTTAAAACACTTCCTCCCACAAGTGCAATAATGTATACAAACTGCTGGAAATGTGCCTAATAAAGGCATGATATATATTTAAAAAATACATTTTTGTATTTAAAACACAATAACAATATAATACGGCAAAATAATTTTAAATCAACTTAAACAGTGACGTTAGTGCTATCCATTCGAAAAGTTTAAAGTAAAAATTTGGTCCCGTTTTTAAGAATATGGCGTTTGAGCGTTTCTGAAAATGTGGAATTTTGAGCATATTTTCAGAGAAAGTTTACCAGATACATTATATGACATGATTTAAAGCACAAATCTTAATAAATGCAATAATGTAAAGATACCGCCGCTAAAGTAAATATTAAGGTCGTGAGAGAAGCCTAAAGAAAATTATCTTTTGTAATTTTCAAGAAAACTAAAGAATAAAGCAAATTGCGTTTATGTTATCTTATATAGTGCATTTAACAGTATCCCTGCCAAACGTTTAAAGAAAAACATTGGGGCGGTTTTTGAGAAGATCTTATTTTTGTATTTTTTTAAACTGCACATATAACATGCAATATTCCGTGAAAACTGATAAATGTTTCTAACAAATTTTCATCTCATTAATAAAACAACTAATTATGAAGAAGAAATTTAATTTGAAGAAAAAATCTCCATCTTACAGACTGTAGTAGCAGGAAGATGCCCCCCCCCCAAAAAAAACATACTTTCATCATTTTCGAAAATTCGAGGTTAAGAGTGGGAAACAGACCTATGCCACCTTTATAAGTGTATTTCACTCTATTCTTACAACAAATTTAAAGAAAAAATTTGGGATCTATTTTTGAGAAAAATTTGGAAATGTCGTAGGACTTAATGTAATGTATACTCAAATATTAATGAATATTTTTAAAAATTGCAGAGCTTCGAATCAGGTCATATAGACAGGGGTTTATTCAGTTTGGACAAATTGTTACGAAAAGTTTAGGCACTAGTGTTGATCACATAAAACAAAGAGAGATAAAGAGAGAGAGAGAGGGAGAGGGAGAGAGGGAAAGAGAGACATACAGACGGACTGACAGACAGACAGACAGAGAGACAGACGGACGGTCGTTTTGGAAAAACTTTTTTGGTATCAGGGGACCCCGAAACGTGTATTTTCGTTGAAATCTGGAAATCAATTTTCCACAGCATTACATAACTTTCTCTATACTACGTATATACGTATGTATACGAGAATGTAAGCTAGAGGTGCTACAGAATGACATAGCTTTCTCGTAGCATATTTTTCTAGTTTCCTTGGTGTGAACTGGCTTTCAGGGCTTGCACTATTCTCTCGCCAACTGCTACCATCGCCCAAAGTATATTTTTTTTGCCATTTTCTCAACTATTCGGTTTTCTAGTAGAATCCAAATATTATTTTAAGAATATTAAAAAAGTCAAACCGCGTCCTAAATAGAAATTTTCATTGAAATATTTGAAGCCGTATTTAAGAAAATGGCGATAAGCGTTACTGCAAATGCGAAATTTGAAGCTTTCACACGAATCTATTGAGTTTTCGAAAAACTTCAAAAGCCATTTGTAGCACTTTCACTCACAAATGCAATAATGTATACAAATCGTTGAGAATGTGCATATTAGCTGCGTGAGAAATATTTCAAAAAAATTACATTCGTGTAATTTTTTTAAAGAAAAAATGAACACACCAAAATTACGTCACATTAAACAGTGCCATTACCACTCTTCATTGGAAAAATTGCAAGAAAAACTTTGGAACCATTTTTGAGAAAATAGCGTTTGAGCGTGTCTGAAAATTCGGAATTTTGAGCTCATTTTAACATAAAACTGTTGTTTTCGAAATAGTTAATATGACATTATTTAAAGCACATGTACTCATAGTAGGATACTGTAAATTTGTAAAAGTTTGAATTTTTTTCGGCGTTTTATTACAAGTATAAAATTGAAGACAGATTTTTCCTTCAAATGGATTTTATTGTCAAAGATTAGTTCTTTAATTAAGGCCATGTTATTTTGAAAATTATAGTAGTTTTCTTGAAATAGTGCGTGCAATATTTGCAATTTTAAAAAATTACATAAACAAGATTTTCTCAGAAACGGCTCTAATTTTTTCTTTAAACTTTTGGTAGGGGCAATGCCAAATGTATTTTTTTTTACTGGTCTCTTACGTCGGTAATATTTAAATTAGAGGCAATTTCTTCACATTAATATGTATATATATATATATATATATATATATATATATATATATATATATATTCTTTTCTAAACTACTGTCCATAAACTATCTTTATTATGGCCCATAATCACGTCATCAGTATTCGAACTGTATGGTAGTATTTTGCGGATTCGGCGGAATAACGGTCAGCGTACCGGACTGTTGTACCCGAGTTTGCGGATTCAAATCCGATCGAAGCCGTGGATTTTAAGGGCGAAAAAATTCTTCGTACGCCTTCCTTCAGAGGGGAAGTGAAGCTGGCTGTCCCATATAGTAGATTTACTGCATGTAAAAGATCTTGAAGCCTAAAAGAAGCCTCTGAGCAAAATTGAGATCCGCCTGTTTCGTCGCCCAAGGTAATACCTCCTTTCTCCGCTAGGTGGTGAAAGGAGTGTAGCGAAATTTGCGTGGTTAGACGGAAGAGCGGGCCTGATAGCCCGAGTCTCGCCACGTAAAATAGGCATTAACTAACTATTTATAATTTTCAAATCTTTTATTATTATTTCTTATTTATTATTGCTATGGAATTACATCTAATTTAATATTTGTAATTTTATATATGAGTAGGTGTATTCGAGTTTATGAATTAATGTAATAACGTCTGATTGTAACAAGCCATTGCTATAAACAAATATGAACTATTATAAATGTGTTTTGGCATCTATAAATAAAGGAAATAATGTAAGTTTCTGACATGTAATGTACCTTTAATGTATTTGTGTCCATGAATATTCAAAAACTTGAGAGGAAATGTAATGTCAAGTAAGAAGTATTTTTATTATCTATTCTTCCAGTTTGTCCAACGCAATTGCCTGAGCCGGAAATTCTCGAAGAGAACTTCTACCGTTTACGACTGGGAGGATCAGGATGGGGCGTATCTCTGCACAGTGCGAAAATTCGGACAGGGGGAGCTGAATGAGAGTTGGTGGTAATTGTGATTATGATGTTGGGAGGGAAGGGGAAGGAATTATGGCGCGCAATGGATAGCTCATTTTATAGTGTGTTCCGGCATTCGAGAAGAAGGAATCAGGGAAACCACTGACGAGAGGAGTTGGCCTCAGAATTCGATTCCCGCTGACGCCACAAACTCACCGATGATGAGTTTGAAAATTACTCTTGAACACTGATTCAAGAGTAATTTTCTGACAATAGCTGCTTGGCTCCACGGGAGCGCATTTTGCCCTGAAGAAGGTCGCAGAATGTCGGCCGAAACATTGGCACCTAGCACCTTGGTGCCTAGGACGCGTCGTCTCACGGCTAGTCAAGTAGCTATTGACTCCGGCAGTGGAAACCTACACTCTAATTTTGTGGCATACTGTCGGAGCCAAACTCGCGACCATTCAATCATTATTGCGCCCAAGCAATATTGTGTTGCTCTTAGGCTTGGCATTACGGGTGTTAGTGAACCTGTTAGAAGAGAAAACTCACTAAATCAGATGTTTGGGTTGCCGCCACGTTTACCACTCCCTTCTGCAACTACATTAGGCGGTGGTTAAAGAAAGGACTTAGGTGACAATTGGTCGATTATATTGGACCTATAACAAGGTTCTCCGCCGCACAACAATTTGATATTTGAGCAGCAAGTTGTTGTCCGGGGAGCCACCCGTCTACAGGATGAAGGCTGAGACAATTACAGACAACACTGAGTTTAAAGTGCTTATCAAGTTATTGATGATTGAAGAATTTTATAATATCTAATAAAAATCTAATAGATATTTCTACGGTAAAATACCAACTCAGAGTATCAACTGATGCCACTGCAGTCGCTATGAGCGGGAGGTCCTACGGTTCGAATCCTGACGGTGGCAGGATATTCGACACTAGCTGGATACCTAGTTGGAATTCATCTGGTCTGTAGGAGAATTCTAGCAGCTGGCTGATCTGATCGGCAGTTTTCATTGATTTGTACCATCAACATCGAGAGAATGCCGAAGCAATACTCAAACAATCAGGCCACGGATCGCGCGAGCTTTCCTTCTCGTTCCTCGTTCTATCCTCACGTCTTACTTACACAAACACACACACACACACACACACACACACACTTAAATGCACTACACTACCACACATGCAGGGAGGGCTTGAGAGCCTAGAGCTTGTCCCGGATGGGATCTACTCCGATGGTGGGAGATAAATTGTTAGGGAAAAAACCACCTAGCGGGGAAAGATCATCGCCACCTCCCAAAGAAAATATATATACTACACTCAATGCAGATAAATGACATTAGCAGTTGACGTGTCCGGAATCAGTGATCAACCAATGAAACTACGGTAAAATAAATCACGAAAACTAGTGATGGTGAGCACACAAATCAGCTTCCTCCAGATAAGCTTTGTTCAACGGTTCAAGAGAGAGCGGTGGCGAAGAACAGCGACGAGAGCGGGGGCGAGTGCGGCGGTGAGAGCGGTGGTTAGAGCTGGCGGGTTCCAATGGACCGCTTCCAACGCTCGCGGACGCACAGCGGTTCGATTTTTGGGCAGCAAGTGACCGCCGAGGTGGCACCTCGGCCGCCCCTGACCTCGGCGACCCCCGCACACTTCGTCACGTTACGAGGTATCGCGTGAAACGAGCCACAGCCGCCTCGCGAGATATTACGCGGAGGGAGGGGGTCAGGCAGTAGACACCTAAAAAAGATTCATCCCCCATTAATAACGCCATCTGAGTGGAATGTTCTGGAAAGAAAATAAAAGAGCGGAAAGGTAGTATTTAATATGATTTATTCGGAAGTTTGCCAAAGGGGGAGGCAAGGAGGGAGGGAGGGAAGAACGGAAAGCCAAACGCAAGGGAGAGGAAGAGGTCGGGAGGAGCTGGAGGACGAAGGGGGAGGGAGAGAAGGGCGGAAACATATTTTTGATATAAAGCGCGCCACTGCCACCCTCGCGTCTTCACTCCCCGTTTGCCTTTGGCGTTCTCGGTGGCCCCCTACTGCCTGCGTAGGGGAGTGGGGGTTCGGCCACCCTTTTTGCAGTTTTGCTGCGCCTCCGGGCACGAGGTTTAGGAAATGGATAAGTAAGATTCGGTCCCGTACTTCCCCTTGTGGGCAGGATGGTGTGGGGTCTTGCGATACAATCGCCCCAAGGTATGTTTTAATATAGTTGTGCTCTTCGTAACGTTAAACGATTTTGATTCACCAATAAAAATATAATTTAGTATTGTTTAATCAAAAACAACAATAAATATATCTGTGAAGTAGTAAGATATCTTTTTAACGTTAGAATCTCAGTTAGATGAAAACAATACAATTTAGTTGACGTTCGTGTGGAAATGTGATATGCATAATTAAAGATAAATTAGTTTTACTAATAACCTTCGTAATTCATCCAAAATACAACTATTTTTTTATATTTATCTAAGTACTGTTGACATTTCTTTAACGGTCTTATTTATCATAAGTGAAAAAAAATATCGCCACTACCATGAGAAGAAATTCTGATTCATCGAAAAAATATTCATTAAAATATTAATGAAACTAATGAAATGTGATAGAATATTCTAACAAAAGTTTAATCCAGTGACTTTAAACAATTTGTAATTTCTGGCATACACTAGGTTTAACTGTTGTTTTTATTTAGTTTAAAGTGCTTAATGGAATAAGAAAATAAAACAAATTCCCAATGCATATGCAGTCAAGTTCTCGACAAAGTTCCTCTACCACTAAAACAAATAAATGCAGAACCACGCCTGCAATACCATCAGACATCAATCGTCTTGCACCTCGTATCCTGACAACACCGTCAGTTAACTTTCAGTAATACTGGACTAGAGATACATACTGCGAAAGAAATTTCACCGTCTAATGTTACATAACTTGTATTTTCATTGTATGGGGTTGAATGAATATTTGTGCGAATAACACACTTAGTAGTGGAAGTGAACAAAAGTTCTTGAGATTTTGTTTTCGGGAAGACGTATTTCCGTCATACTGATATTCCACTAAAATTAAAATCTTGCTCCATTTTTTTCTTAAATGAAACGACTAATCGCGTACTGCGGATGATAGTGGGATGGTCGAAAAATATTTCTTGCCATAATATTTATATTCTTCATTAACATAACTCAATTTCTTCTGCAATTACTGCACCTTACGAATCACTATGAACCATGACAAGGCAGCAAAAGCTGCAAGAAAAATTGAAGTTAAATAAGTGTACTGACCGACATATTCAATTATCATTTCTTACTAGTTAGTAAGTAGTGATAATAGGTCGGTCAGTACACTTATTTAATGATGATGGGTTAACCCATCAGAAAGGTAAGAAAAGCACTGAATGTAAACAAATAAACCGAACTGTCTACTCAGCTGTACCTCGACCAAATTACTACTTACTATTACTAAAATAAATAAATTAGAACCACGCTTCAGACCAGTATGCAGAAGACTCCAATCGTCTTGAACGTTGATCGTAGTCTGATTATCAGCCATTGTACGAGGAATAACCGTACTCGTAGAAATTTTCTTTTTCCTCTTCTGATTACTTCAACATTTTAACCAGCGTCGCGTGTTACAAAATTTTCATGGACAATGCCGGAAGAAGGTATTGGCCGGGGACTATAGAGCCGGCTGCGTTCATGCGGCGGGGAGAGTACGGAGGCGGAGCGTATTGGAGCTACGGGCTCGGCCGGTGCGGCGCGGCGCGGCCCAGCGCGGAGCAGCGAGGCGCAGCGTGGTAGGGAATTTGAGATTGACGACACGATGTGGACATTGCGCGAGTTGATGGATGGGTGGGAGGAACTGGAGCGCAGATGAGGAACCGCACAGGTAGAGCTGAGGAGTTCTCCTCGATGGAAGCTGCTGTCGTTTGTGCGTAGAGGACTGTGCGGACGGACCGACAGAGACTGTGAAGGCTGTAATACATTTCTTCTTAAAAAGACTTGGTGACACGAGTCGATCAAACTTGAATAATAGGTGTATTAGATGATTTTTACACGGCTGAGCTAACCCAAAGAAGGGATATGTGGTTGGCTTGGACTGTGTACGTTTGTTCGCATCCGCCCAGCGCTAAAGATGATTGACTATGCATGATCGAGTAATGTCACAATTACTTCATATTTCCCGGAAGTAACCTAGGTTAGGGGTTATCGTTTCTTATTTCGAAAATTATTTTAATTGCAAGAAAATTCAAAATTTTATTCAACTAAATCATTAAGTAAGAAAGCAGTATTTGCTTAGTTTGATATATCTTGCTTTACTTGTAACCCGAGACAAAGAAAATTTTTTGTAAAAAGACAGTATTGTTATTGTTTCATGAACAGCGAAGAATGTGTATGTAACAACAATATGTAACAAGTATTGTATCGCAGCTTCTGGGTCAATGACCCCCATCTCAATCAGGTTTTTCGTCCAGTTTCCCTGATCCATTGAGCAAATGCTGATATGGCCCCTTGTTTTGCTTCTGGACACAAATGTAACTTCTTTATCTGTGCACGAACTATCTGTGCTTGAATTCAGTGGGAAATATAGTTATTCAAATTATCGTTTCCATGTTGTCGCGGTAGGAAGTATTATTCCTAGACGAAGGACATAATGGATAAGATCCCAAAATTTATTGCTTATTTATCCTTGAAAATAAATTTTATTTCATTGGAGCGTTTTTTTTCAAAATTCAAGTAGTATATGACTTAGTATAGGATTACAGAATTTTGAAAACGTGCACAGAATGCACTTCTCCCCATAGCACGTCATACACAGTTTTAACTGTTTTTTGACGTAAAATAAATCAATAAATAAAAATAAATTAAATCCTCTATTTAATGTTTTCATTTTACCCAATGCTACAAATGTGTGCTCGTAAACAGAGAAGAGGCAGCAGCGCGAAACCGAGGCAGGGGAAGAAGCGAAGGTAGAGGCGGGGGCAGAGGCTGGAGCAGTGGCGGAGGCGGGGGCAGCGGCGGAGGCAGTGGCGGGGGCAGAGACAAAGTCGGGGGCAGGAGCTGGGTAGAGTAGGGAGCCGAAGCAAAAGGAGGGAGTGGAGGTGGAGGTTGAGAAGGAGGCATGGGGTCTGGTGGTAATGGGGCCCGGAGGCAGAGATGGGGAAGGCGATGGAAGTGGAGCAAGTAGAGTCGGGGGTGGAGGCGTGGGCAGAGGCGAGAAATGGGGTAAGAACGGAGATGAGGAGAGGAAGGAGGCGAAGGAGAGGAAGGAGGCGAAGGCAGTGGCGTGCCCGTGGGCGGTGGCGGGCGCGCCCACTGAAAGGCAGTGCGGCGGCCGCGGCGCGCAGTGAGCGTCGAGTGGGCTGGAGTGGGCGGGGCGAGGGCCGTCGAAGGCGATCAATGCCCGCTCGCTGCCCGTCATCGTGACCTCCTTCCGCCGCGGGGCCATCTCTGGCCGCTGCGGCGGATTCCCATCGGGCGCGGAGGGGCTTTGGCTCCGGGCGCGTCACGCCCCGCCACGCCCCTCCTCACCCACTCGCCCGCTAGTCACTCAATTCGCACGCGAGCTCTCTCCTGCTGTACCCACTTCACAATAGCTGCTCCGTATGTGAGGATGACGATTGCTGTCGTATTCCGGATAAACCTTACGCCTTAGGGCTCATAGATGATCATATCAGTGCTGGTTTGCAATGGCCTTCCACTCCATAGAGGATGGTAGAGATGATTGGGAGGGGGAGAATTTTGTGGAGGGTTGGTTGGTTATAGAATTGAGGAATATCTTTTCCCAATAGGCATGGTCCAGACGGGATACCGGGGGGGGGGGGAGAAGCCAACGACGCCAGCACATCGTAAAAACAACCACTTCTAGAACTCTAACCAGCAGCCTTCCCTTTGCCATTCTTGAATGTTGCTTCAAACTTCACGTCCACCGATGTAGACTACCTCTGAGAGAGTATGATAAATCTAGCGCCCCATAGTATATTGATCTTTTGGAGTTGTGGACCAATATATGCAGCGTTGATTGACGCGACGCGTTGGCAGAATCCATCAGGATCGTGATGAGCAATGGAGGAAGCGAAGAGAAATCAGCGTGACACCTGGTCTCAAGTTGTTATGTGGACGTGTTCATCTGGGTTCTCGCGAAAAGAACCGCAATAGGTATAGAAAATGTTCAAAATATATTACATTTACCATAGTTCTAAAACTGGTAATATTTTAACGTATTTATAAAAATGGATTTAATGCATTGCTTAGTTAACGTAACATTAGTTCTTAAATTTAAACAAATTATTTATTATTGGTATATTACAAAATATATTATTATTGATATTCCCCGGCTCCAGGAATGTCATTGGTATGAGACTATTAATAAGATATTGCTAATATTGTTCAAGGGGGACGATACACATTATGCCTAGTTGTCAGCATCAATTAGTATTTGACTTCCTTAGCATCTTACTTTTCTCACCTCAGAATTCTATTCCACATCTTATTGTAGAAACGTGTACAAACTTGAAAGTTTGTTTTATTTCTCTTACAACTTCCTTTATTTTCCGAGTTACTTCTCTTCGCCTTCATTTTCGCAGTCCACGTCACTCATCCTCTTTAATCAAAACACACACATCATCTCGTCCCTCTTAATGTCACCTATCGAAACCTCCTCCAGAGCAGAGCAGTCCCTCTCAACGTAACCTTAGCTAACATTTCTCTTTCACTGATCCAAAGACTAAGCTATGCAAAACATGCTTATAAACCGATCATCATTCCTCATTTCACTATTTCATTTCCATTTCCACCAAAATAGTTTCATTCCAGATTATCTTCTTGTAAAGTACACACGCAAGTCCTTCTCCTCACTCACAATCACACCACTTTACCAACTCGCTTTTCAACCTACGCATTCAAACACCCACAGTCACAAGTCTACTATCCGTCTCGCTTTCTTTCAGAAACTAATCCCCCTCTCACTCACCTAGCCACCCACAAAATCACTCGTTCATCCACTTTTCTTCACACGTCTCTTCTATGATTGTATCTTCCTTCTCACCAATGCACACGCAAATCTATTTCCGCTGTCTCTGTCCGCCTCATCCGCCGCCAAGAATATCCATCTCTTCACAGACTACATATCACGTTAACCTTGCCCAGTCAAGCTTCCTCACCCACACGCTGTTAGGCCGAACATTGCGTTTTCTCTCTCCATAATCCTATTATTTTCCATTCACTCACACATATGCTCATCATCCATAAATATATAGAGAGATTATTATAAGACGGGCCCACATTCACAACTACTGCTTGAGCACTGCTGGCAGCATAGCTGTAGGTTATATCCATATTCTCGTTTTGGCAGTGTGTTCGTTTACAAATAGCTCATTTAAAAATGGTTTCATCACTATCTCTTGTAATGGAATCGCTCTGAATGACATTCATTTGTATCCCGACCAGTCAAAGTGGTCCCTTCTGAAAGTAACTCGTCTATACTTACTCCCTCTTCCTCATTCGTCGGCCAATTACCCACGTGCCCCTCTCACTACTCCCAGTGACGATACATTCCATTGACCTTCCCCCATCCACTCAACAAGACGATCGCAAGCCCGCAACAACGCAATTTCGTATTTATCTCCCCACTCCCCAGCACTTCGTCTTCTCTCTCACTCACCCACCTACGGTTACACGTGTTCGGTTCGGCTCTCTCCTTCTGGAAATCTACACATTCCATACACACACACACACACACACACACACACACACACACACACACACACTCATTCATCCACCAATTCACCTATTCACTCTCGAACCTACCAATGCATTGACTCGCTTAACCCATCTACTCATCCTCTCACACCTACCTTACCATACTTACCTCGCAAACCTGCATTCCCGTTTCCACGGCCTCCGGGGTGCACGTCACCCCTCGTCCCTCTTACCAATTCGTCGACCAAATCGGAGCGGCAGGCAGTGTGGGGTGGTCCGGGGAGGGCGTGGAGGGTCAGGGAGGCGCGGGGCAGCGGCGTTGCGCTGCGCGGCCGTGCAGAGGGAGGTTGCGGGCGCGCGCTCCAGGATCTGTCCAAACAGCCGAGGAGCGAGACTGTTTTCGCGCAAACAATACCCCGCCCGCCCGCCCACTGCAGGCGGAACCAGTGTCAGCACTCCACGATGATTGGACGTACCGCTCGTCGCGAGCTGTGGACGTGCCGGCCGGGATGGAGCGAGCGAAAATACCCACCGGATCTTGATATCCCTTTCGGATTTTTTGCTGCAGAGTTTCGAGCGTCAGCAAATAGATTGCGAAGATTCCCTCGAATGAAGTTATGAAACTCTTAGTGAACAACAGAGACTTAAATTCAAACTAGGAGTATTTTCATAAATATAGGGGAAAATCTCACAAATTTGTATTTTCAAGCATTTAAATAAAAATTTGATGCAATTTAATGCAAGGTAATTTTCGTACATACAAAATACAGTTCGACATTTTAAATAATGTATTGTTTATTTGGAATAAGAAATTTTATCACAAAATATTCTGAAAACATTGAGGTTTTGTCAAAATAACGGAATGAATTTCCACTATTACACTTGTTAATTAGCCTTATTTTCGAAATAAATATTATAATAGTGTAAATAGAATAGTTCTCGTTCACAGAACATCTTTCAAAGCGAATATAAAGTATATTATTTACTTTGGAATAATGTTAGGTTAGTATTAGCCAGAAAAAACACATTGTCAATAAACGAGTGTGAAAAAGTGTTGTGCAATCAAAAAAATTGTAAAGAACTTACTTCCTTTTATCCGATGTGCCGACGCGTGATCGAGAAACAAAGACTTTAGAATTCAATGGTCGGATAATGAGATGCAAGCACTACTCTAGCATAGAATTTACCTTTTCATAAGGGCGACCTGGCATTAATTAGTTCCTTTACAGGCGTGTAGACACGGTATCCAGTCAGATAACATTCGTACACATGCAGAGCAAGCACAGAGGGATAATTAGGGACAAGCAAAAACACAAGCTCGGAACCCCAGGCAGCGCTAAATGAATGGGATCGTGTCGGGTCAAGGTCACAGAACTTGCTGGGACATTGAAGAGAGATCACTAATTGCGTTGTATGTACCGAATCAATTAAATGTTTATAATTCTTCAGGAAACACAAACATAATTTTATTCGTATTATCAGCCCTTGTAGAACTACACACCAGAAAATAAATGAGAAATACTCCATTATGAAAATTTAATAAATACATTTCAATGTTCTTCGTAATATATCACAATTTTATCGATATTCGGGTACTTTGTTTGCAGTTTGGAATTCGCTTTATAACATATAATATATAAAGTAATATATAATATTATATATAGTAATTAGTTTAGTTTATTATGTATTATATATTTATGTATAAAATATATATTAATATTTATTATTATATTAGGTATTATATTATTTCAGCTCAGAAACTTGTAACCTTATTGCTTATGCTAGCAAATGCAAATTCATCCATCAGACATCCCAATTTTTTAGTAAAAAATTGCATTTATTTCCTCACTACCTGCACCAATGTTAGTCATCTTTAGAACAGCTCTTTTGTACCATAATTCGTATGTATGTGGAAAGTTACAGCTCGTGTCAACCTTGAACACGGATTTTACAACCGAAAATTTGAGATTGTAATATTGAGGCGATTCCAATACTATTACTCACTATTTTACAGTACAGAGAGAAAAAGTAAAAGGAGAGTGAAGAAGAAATTAAAAAAAGTATGAAGTGAAATAAAGAAGGAGAAGAAAAAGAATGAGAAAGAAGAGACGTGGAAACACTAGAGTGCTACGTTAAAACAATTTCAAAATTTTCGCATGAAGTACCATATTCTCATGAGAATGACCCGTGTATTGTTCGGGATCTCCATGCCTCACAACAAGCAAGCGACTACCACACTTCGGCCCTTTGGCATCATTGAGCTCTCCGGAATGTTTTCCGCTTCGATAATAGGATAGTTTTAATGGAAACCTGGATGACTCTTGGAAAGGAGATGCGCCGGTATCCGACGCGATGCGCTTTAATTAAATCTCGGAAAACATCGTCGGCGCCATGCTGCGCGACCGGTGGGAAAATACAATCCACTTGGTCACAGCCCCGGTATTTGCCCTGTGACAATGCAGTGCCTATCGCCGCTGGGTGCAATGGAAACAGCTCTGAAAGAGGCAAACAGTTCCACATAACTTTGGGGTTTCGGCCGGTTTTATACTCCGATTTATTCATAGCTGTCTTTGAAGTAAATCAGTTGTTACAGCGTCATCCAATCGGAAGGATGAACGCCACGATTATGACGTCACTGTAGTGATGTGTAAGGTCCCGATTGGATGGCACCTTAACAGCTGTTAAAATGTCACAGTCAGCATTGGAAAAATCGCAATATAATAAGATGTTATATTACGGGTCCAGCAATATATTTAATATACAGTCTTTGTTTCACTTTCGTTATTTAACGTTTTTTTATGATTTCCCTTGCGGTGTTGGTTCTATGATTTTCCTTTTTTATTTTGATTGATTTCGGCGTGACACATGCTAGACACCTTAGTCCCGTAAGTGTAGTGCATGTTTTTATCGTGTGAGGTGGCGGTGACCTCTTCCTCAATGGTGAGATCCGGCGTCGTCCTAAACGTAGGCTTGCAGAGCTTTCACTTACCAGGTATCTTCCACCAGCGTTGCACCGCCCCAGCCGGGACAAGCTCTAAGCTCCCGACTGGTCTCCCGGCAAGTGTGCTAGTGTTGTGCATGCAAGTGTGTGTAAGTAAGAGATGAGAATAAGACAAAGAAGAGGAGGGAAAGATCGCGCGCGGTCCGTAGCCCGTTTGTTAGGGTACTGCTCCAGTATTCGCTTGGTGTTGCTCGGAGAAACCACGGAAAATTACCGATCAGTTTGCTCACTACAAGAAATGTTTGATTGGTTTCATAGTTTTGTGACGCGTCAACTTCCGAGTGTATTAATCCCATGAATGTAATGCGTGATATATCCTAAAATGTGCAGTGGTGATCCTCCCTTGCCGCATAGTAAGATCCAGCGCCTACCTAAACGTCACCCTGCGAGAATTCCCTTCTCAGGTACCTCCACCATTAGGGCACCGCCCAGCCAGGACCAACTCTAAGCACCCCCGATGGGAGGTAGTTTGGATAGTCCATGGCTCGTTTGATATGATACTATTCCGTCACAGTTCTGGTAAATAATGATCTAATAAACCGTGGAAAACTATCGATCTAGTTGGGGGCCGCTGGTATTTGCCTCCAGGCTGTGTTGAAAAGTTTTCTTCCACTTGTAATCGGAAATCAAAGTCGGTTTCAAGATTATTTATAGACAATTTTTCAAAAATTTCCGCTAATGTTTCTGCTTTTCCAAAATCCGTCGTTGGTGATCCTGTGTTATATGATAACTGGGGGGGAGCGATTTTTTCTTTGTAATAATTTTAACTGTATTCCACATTTTCCTAGAGTTTGGGGGGATGCTGCCTAAAAAGTTTTGAAAATGTGCACATCTAACTTTATGTAACTCTTGTTTAATTTTTACAGACATGTAATTTAATTTTTGTTTTAAAATTTTATTGCGTGAATACTTACACATTCTACAAAGGTTGTTTTCCTTTAATTAAATTTAGTAGTGGTTTTGGAAGTAGAGTATAAATTTTGGTGAAATTTCTGACTTTAATCGAAGATCTTATGATAGCATTTTTTATTACGTTTTCGAGAGAGCTAATACTATTGTCTATTTCTGATGGTGTTTTAAGACTCTTCGGATGCTGACATTCAGTCGTTAGAAAGATTTTATACATGCCCCAATTTACTTTTCCCTCGATTATTTTTTCATTTTGATGTTAGGTTCAGCTTTGAATGAAATTACTACTGGATTGTGGTCCGAATCTAATTCTGGTTTCACATTTTGGTAAATCGGTAGGTTTACATTTTGGGTAATAACTATATCTAGAATGTCGGGAACTACATTTGAATTATAGGGGTAGTATGTGGGCTCTGATGGAGCTAATATATTAAGATTTCCTTAAAATGCGAATTTCTGAAGAAGTTTGCCGTTATATGAAGTAGTATTACAGTTCCAAATTTGGTTTTAATAATTCAGATCTCCTACTAATATTATTTGCAATCTACCATCAAACAATGCTTTCATGGAACTCGACGGAAACTTTTTGTTGAGTGGTTTACATGCTGCAATTGCAATTATAATAGAAGAGACCAAATCGATTTTGATAATAATTGTTTCTATTATGTTTGATAACGGGGATTGTATCCATGTATGTTTGATTTTCCTATTGATGAGAATTGCTACACCACCTGAAGCTATTAGAGAAATTATATCATTGCGATAGGATAAATATTTCGGGATTGAAAATCTTTCTCCCGGCTTTAAGTGTGTTTCTGAAATACATGCAACATCTATGGCAGGGACTTGTAGAAAGTGTCTTAATTCGTTCTTTTGGCACTTTACGCCATTTGCATTCCAGTTGAGAAGTTCAAAGTTTTCTATTTTATTTTGTGCCGTTAATATGCATAGAAATAACTCTTTCAACCATTTATTGTAACTGAGGAAAGACTGCAGAAATACTATTGTTTATAATTGTTTGAAATAGGTGTTCGTTTAGTTTATTCATATTTTGGATCACTAGAGGAAAATTTTCTGTTATCTGGCCTAGGTGGTTGACTATTGCGATAAGAAAAATAATGCAAAGGCGTTGGGTTAAACGGTATGGGAGGAAACTCTTGAGGGGCATAGTGATAATGTTGAGCGTTCTGATCCGGTTGGTGATTGGAGTACTACCTATTTGGCTTTTTGTAGTTTGAAAATTTATGATATTTAGCCTTATTCCCGTTATATTTTTTAATTGCGCAATTACAACACTTAAATCATCAATTCTGAAGTTAATTGACATACAATTGAAATACTATGAAACCATCAATCAAGAGTTTTTGATTTTTGAAAGGTTTACGCATGGATTCTACGAACGTATGTCTTATACTCTTTTATTTGTTTTCATAAACTTCCATCAACTTTCATCTTCACGCTTTAGGGAAACTATTATAATTCAATTCCTATTCTAGCGAAATGTTTCTGTCATGAACCTAGAAGTTGGTATTGAAACTAAAATCAAAATAAAAACATATTTGTAAGTATAGTATTATTTTGTACGAAAAACTGTATCATCTACAATTTATGTGACAAGAACAAATCTTTTGAGTGACGTTTGGGAATTATGTTAGAAAAATGAACCAACAATTTTGAAACGTTTCAATATTATGCTTTTAGCATCTCCATTTTCCCAATTACGCATTGTTCAAAATTTACATAGAATCAGAAATATTAGATCTATTTACAATAGCAAACGGCAGTACAATCAAGGTCTAATAATATCTCGTTTCAGGTTTTAAATGCAGATAACGGAATATCCATCCCAGTACAAAAAGCTACATGATTAAAGCGGGTTTGAATTACACGATGTATAATACGATATAATATGAATGAACATTGATAAGCATTCAGCTCTTTATATCACAGTTCATTTGACGCACACGCATTGCGTTCGCAGTAAATCAGGTTGGGATTGCGCGAGCGAGATTGAAAGCGTGGAGTCGATCTCTCGCGTGGAGTATCGCACGCCGATTTGACGTAGTGGAGCCTAGAGGCTTGAAAGGAGATGGAGCGACATTCGAAAAGAGACGTCGAATTACTTCTTAAATAAAATTTTATGTAGATGAGTTAAAACTCATTTCTGAGCGTACGCGAGAGACACGATTTTAGAATGTATACCCGCAACTTCCGTTGACAATCACATCCTTGATTTGCCATTGACCTTTACAGAACAGATTATCGCCGGGGTAATCATGAGATATAATATATTGGATGAATGTGGATGGGATAATGGTTCAGAAGATGTGATTCGAGGAAGTATAAAAAACCAACCACAACAATAATATAATTTTCATAGCTTGAATATACAACCTTCGGCTTCGTGAACTTCAGCAAATATTCAAGCCTATGTTTCACTAAAAGAGAGTAAAAATGCTTACTCTCCTTTAATTCTTGTATTTTTGTTCAATTTCCCTACTTGAATTGTAAATATCTCACAACTGTTTACAGACATAATTATTCAAATGATAATGATTGAATTTTCAGAGAGAAAAATTCACGTGTCTCGGAAGATAAACCATTTCCGTGGGAGGGTGAGGTAGGGATGTGGAAAATTACAAAGTATTGCACTTTGACAGTAATATCGCTATCGTAAACATGTCTACGTAATATATTGCTGAATTATTATACAGAATTACATGCATTTTATTAATATCGCCAAAACAGTTTAATGGCCACTCACTTCAGTTATCATAAATCAAATCCCCCAAAAGAAAGAAAAGTCACTGAATGTTCTAAGGAGTAATGTAATCTTCCTTGAGAATTTTTACCGCAAAGGAATCGCTAGAAATATTGGGAACACTTCGTGCGCGGTCTTGGCCCTTCGCCCTTCTAGTCTTCCCCTCTAGCTCCTGCAAGAAGGTAAATACAAACTAACTGGCAATTGACTAACTAGTAACTGAAAATATCCGTTTAGCCGCTGACAAAGCTAACTTGTAATTGATGGCTTCGAATTGGCACAAACAGCACAAACTGGCAACATCACATACTTTGCAATTTTGTACGTTATTCCAAGTAATGTACGAAATAAGATCCCAAGCAATGTTATATACTTCTGTATGACAACACAAGAGCCATTCACAGATAATCATTTGACTGTTGCTATGTCTTCAACAATGACATTTACATCACTACATATGATGACCCTCATTAGAGATGCCCAAAGAAAACCAGAGCACCAAAACAGTTGATCCACAGTGGCCGCTCATTACAAACAAAAAATTCCCTCCTCCCCCAATTCATAAACAGCATTCATTTCTTCATGCAGAAAGAAATAATGCATTAAAATAACTCGAGAAGTTCCTTTGGGGGTCGTATAAAGTTGATTCAAGGGGGCAGAAAATTGAATATCCAGTTGAAGATTCTAATATTATAATTCTCAATTCAGTTGAAGCAGCTCATATGAACCTTAGCAATGGAAAAATTAGAGCTTCTGATCTTACTGTATGTTCTGCTTCATTTGTTCATATATGTTACTGGACGGTCTCCGAATATCCCTATGACAGTGATCACTTCCCTATTTTTATCAGTTTTGACAATTCTAAATGCTCCACAATCACCTGTAATACTACATTGAAATGGAACATTTATATATATAACTGTAATGAATAGAAAAAATCAATAGAAAACTACCTGCAACAATCTACTGCATTTGATAACAAAGTAGATATAAATTACACTATTGGATTATTTTTAGATATTATCAAGCAATCAGCAATTTCAAACATATAAACCATCACAGAAAAGAAGAAACGTACCATAGTGGAATGTAAATTGCAAAGAAGCCATCCGAAAGTCCAAATACACATTTAACCAGTTCAAAAAATACAACACACAAGAAAATAAAATTGAGTATAAGAAAAGGAGAGCAGCAGCCAGAAGCAAGGCGAAACACT